>JANJGN010000032.1:7641582-8094082 GCA_026770705.1 Isurus oxyrinchus | reverse complement strand
CACAAACACACACACTATCTCTCTCACTAACACTCACACAAACACAGACACTATCTCTCTCACTCCCACTCACACATACACACACAAACACACACACTATCTTGCTCACTAACACTCACACACACACACAAACGCACACACTATCTCTCTCACTCATACACACACACAAACACACATACACACTATGTCTCTTATTTCCACTCACACACAAACACACACACATACACACACACATAATCTCTCTCACTCTCACTCGCCCACACACACACACACTATCTCTCTCTCACACACACACAAACACACACAATCTGACTCGCACACACACACACTATCTCTCTCACTCCCACTCACACACACACACACACACAATCACACCCACTCACACACACACACACACACACACACACACACTATGTCTCTCACTTCCACTCACACACAAACACACACACATACACACACACATAATCTCTCTCACTCCCAGTCACAGACACACACACAAGCACACATACTATCTCTTTCACTCCCACACACACACTATGTCTCTCACTACCACTCACACACACACACTCCCACTCACCCACAGACACACACACACACACTATCTCTCTCTCACACACACACAAACGCACACAATCTGACTCGCACACACACACACACACACACACACACACTATCTCTCTCACTCCCATTCACACACATACACTATCACACCCACTCACACACACACACACACACACTATGTCTCTCACTTCCACTCTCACACAAACACACACACATTCACACACATAATCTCTCTCACTCCCACTCACACACACACACTATGTCTCTCACTTCCACTCACACACACACACACACACACACACATAATCTCTCTCACTCCCACACACACAATCTCTCTGACTCCCACTCACTTCCACTCACACATGTACACACACACTATCTCTCACTCCCACTCACACACACACTATCATCTCATTCTCACTCTCACACACACACACGTGCACACACAATATCTTGCTCCCACTCACACACACACACACACACACACAATATGTATCTCACTTCCTCTCACACAGACACACAGACACACTATCTCTATCACTCACCCTCACACACACATGCACGCACACATATACAATATCTCTCTCACTCCCACTCACACACACACACACACTCACACTATCACACCCACTCACACACACACACACTATGTCTCTCACTTCCACTCACACACAAACACACACACATACACACATAATCTCTCCCACTCCCACTCACACACACACACACTATGTCTCTTACTTCCACTCACACACAGACACACACACACACACACACACATGCAAATAATCTCTTTCACTCCCACACACACAATCTCTCACACTCTCACTCACACACACACACAAAATCTCTCTCACTCCCACTCACAGACACACACGCAAACACAGAAACTATCTCTTTCACTCCCACACACACACTATGTCTCTCACTACCACTCACACACACACATACACACACTCCCACTCACCCATAGACACACACACACATACTATCTCTCTCTCACACACACACAAACACACACACGCACTATCTATCTCAATCCCACTCACTCACACACACACACTATCACACCCACTCACACACACACACACACACACACACATACACATACACACACACACATAATCTCTCTCCCTCCCAGTCACAGACACACATGCAAACACACATACTATCTCTTTCACTCCCACACACAGACTATGTCTCTCACTACCACTCACACACACACACACACACACACACTCCCACTCACCCACAGACACACACACACACACACACATACTATCTCTCTCTCACACACACACACACACACACACACACACACTATCTCTCTCACTCCCACTCACACACACACACACACTATCACACCCACTCACACACACACATACAATATGTCCCTCACTTCCACTCACACACAGACATACACACACACATAATCTCTCTCACTCCCACACACACAATCTCTCTCACTCCCACTCACTTGCACTCACACACGTACACACACACACACACACTATCTCTCTCACTCCAACTCACACCTGCACTATCTCTCTCACTCTCACTCACACACACACACTATCATCTCATTCTCACTCCCACTCACACACACACACACACACACACACACAATATGTATCTCACTTCCACTCACACACACACACACACCCACACACACACTATCTCTCTCACTCCCACTCACACACACACACTATCATCTCATTCTCACTCTCACACACACACACACACGCACACACACTATCTCATTTCCACTCACACAGACAGACACATTATCTCTATCACTCACCCTCACACACACATGCACGCACACACATACAATATCTCTCTCACTCCCACACACTCACATAAACTCTCTCACTCCCACATGCACAATTTCTCACTCCCACTCACTTCCACTCACACACAGACATACACACACATACACCCTCACTATCTCTCTTACTCCCACACACACACACACTATCACTCACACTCTCAACCTCACACACACACACATAATCTCTCTCACTCCCACTCACTCACACACACACAATCTCTCTCACTCCCACTCCCAGGCACACACACTATCTCTCTCACTCCCAGTCACAGACACACACGTAAACACACACAAACACACACATACACTCACACTATCTCCCTCACCCCTGCTCAAACATACTGCTACTCACCCTCACACACACACACACACTATCTGTCCCTCACAAACACACATACACACAAACATACTATCTCTCTCACTCGCACTCATACACACACAGTCACAGACACTATCTCTCCCACTCCCACTCACACACACACACACACACACACATACTATCTCTCTTACTCCCACTCACACACACACACAAACAAACACACTATCTCTCTCACTCCCACTCACACAAACACACACACAAACACACACACTATCTCTCTCACTCCGACTCACACACACACAAACACACACACAAACACACATACTGTCTCTCTCACTCCCACTCACATACACACACAAACACACACACTATCTTTCTCACTCGCACGCACACACACACATTCACAGACACTATCTCTCTCACTCCCACTCACACACACACACACACACACACACACATACTATCTCTCTTACTCCCACTCACACACACACACAAACAAACACACTATCTCTCTCACTCCCACTCACACAAACACACACACAAACACACACACTATCTCTCTCACTCCGACTCACACACACACAAACACACACACAAACACACATACTATCTCTCTCACTCCCACTCACATACACACACAAACACACACACTATCTTTCTCACTCGCACGCACACACACACATTCACAGACACTTTCTCTCTCACTCCCACTCACACACACACACATGCACACACACAAACACACATACTATCTCTCTCACTCCCACTCACATACACACACAAACACACACACTATCTTTCTCACTCGCACGCACACACACATTCACAGACACTATCTCTCTCACTCCCACTCACACACACACATTCACAGACACTATCTCTCTCACTCCCACTCACACATACACACACAAACACACACACTATCTCTCTCACTCCCACTCACACACACACACAAACACACATACTATCTCTCTCACTCCCACTCATACACACACACAAACACACACACTATCTCTCTCTCTCCCACTCACACACACACACAAACACACACACTATCTCTCTTACTTCCACTCACACACACACACAAACACACACACTATCTCTCTCACTCCCACTCACACACACACACAAACACACATACTATCTCTCTCACTCCCACTCACACACACAAACGCACACTATCTCTCTCGCTCCCACTCACACACACACACACAAACACACACACTATCTCTCTCTCTCCCACTCACACACACACACAAACACACACACTATCTCTCTTACTTCCACTCACACACACACACAAACACACACACTATCTCTCTCACTTCCACTCACACACACACACAAACACACACACTATCTCTCTCACTCCCACTCACACAAACACACATACTAGCTCTTTCACTCCCACTCACACAAACGCACCCAAACACATAATAGCTCTCTCACTCCCACTCACACACACACATTCATAGACACTATCTCTCTCACTCCCACTCACACACACACACACACACACACAAACACACATACTATCTCTCTCTCTCCCACTCACACACACACACAAACGCACACACTATCTCTCTTACTTCCACTCACACACACACACAAACACACATACTATCTCTCTCACTCCCACTCACACACACACACACAAACACACATACTATCTCTCTCGCTCCCACTCACACACACACACACAAACACACACACTATCTCTCTCTCTCCCACTCACACACACACACAAACACACACACTATCTCTCTTACTTCCACTCACACACACACACAAACACACACACTATCTCTCTCACTCCCACTCACACACACACACAAACACACACACTATCTCTCTCACTCCCACTCACACAAACACACATACTAGCTCTTTCACTCCCACTCACACAAACGCACCCAAACACACATAATAGCTCTCTCACTCCCACTCACACACACACATTCATAGACACTATCTCTCTCACTCCCACTCACACACACACACACACACACACACACACAAACACACATACTATCTCTCTCTCTCCCACTCACACACACACAAACACACATACTATCTCTCTCACTCCCACTCACACACACACACACACACACACAAACACACATACTATCTCACTCCCACTCACACACACACACACACACACAAACACACACACTATCTCTCTCACTCCCACTCACACACACACACAAACACACACACTATCTCTCTCACTCCCACTCACACAAACACACATACTAGCTCTTTCACTCCCACTCACACAAACGCACCCAAACACACATAATAGCTCTCTCACTCCCACTCACACACACACATTCATAGACACTATCTCTCTCACTCCCACTCACACACACACACACACACACAAACACACATACTATCTCTCTCACTCCCACACACACACACAAACACACATACTATCTCTCTCACTCCCACTCACACACACACAAACACAAATACTATCTCACTCCCACTCACACACACACACACACACACACACAAACACACACACTATCTCTCTCACTCCCACTC
Organism: Isurus oxyrinchus; assembly: GCA_026770705.1. Classification (NCBI taxonomy): domain Eukaryota; kingdom Metazoa; phylum Chordata; class Chondrichthyes; order Lamniformes; family Lamnidae; genus Isurus; species Isurus oxyrinchus. The sequence continues at coordinate 8,088,824 of JANJGN010000032.1, read as the reverse complement.
ACACACACACACTATCTCTCTCACTCCGACTCACACACACACAAACACACACACTATCTCTCTCACTCCCACTCACACACACACACTATCTCTCTCACTCCGACTCACACACACACAAACACACACACAAACACACACACTATCTCTCTCACTCCCACTCGTACACACACATTCACAGACACTTTCTCTCTCACTCCCACTCACACACACACACACACACACACACACACAAACACACATACTATCTCTCTCACTCCGACTCACACACACACAAACACACACACTATCTCTTTCACTCCCACTCACACACACACACACACAAACACACATACTATCTCTCTCACTCCCACTCACACACACACACACACACACACTATCTCTTTCACTCCCACTCACACACACACACAAACACACACACTATCTCTCTCACTCCCACTCATACATACACATTCACAGACACTTTCTCTCTCTCCCACTCACACATACACACAAACACACACACTATCTCTCTCACTTCCACTCACACACACACACACAAACACACACACTATCTCTTTCACTCCCACTCACACAAACACACCCAAACACACATAATAGCTCTCTCACTCCCACTCACACACACACATTCATAGACACTATCTCTCTCACTCCCACTCACACACACACACACAAACACACATAGTATCTCTCTCACTCCCACTCACACACACAAACGCACACTATCTCTCTCGCTCCCACTCACACACACACACACAAACACTCACACTATCTCTCTCACTCCGACTCACACACACACACACAAACACACATACTATCTCTCACTCCCACTCATACATACACATTCACAGACACTTTATCTCTCACTCTCACTCACACACACTCACACACACAAACACAATTACTATCTCTCTCACTCCCACTCACACACACACAAACACACACACTATCTCTCTCACTCGCACGCACACACACACATTCACAGACACTATCTCTCTCACTCCCACTCACACACACACACATTCACAGACACTATCTCTCTCACTCCCACTCACACACACACACACAAACACACATACTATCTCTCTCACTCCCACTCACACACACACATACACTATGTCTCTCACTTCAACTCACACACAAACACACATACTCTCTCTGTCACTCCCACTCACACACACACATTCTCAGACACTATCTCTCACTCCCACTCACACATACACACAGAAACACACACACTATCTCTCTCACTTCCACTCACACACACCCACACACTATCTCTCTCACTTCCACTCACACACAGAGACACACACACGCACACACACACACACACATAATCTCTCTCACTCTCACACACACAATCTCTCTCACTCTCACACACACAATCTCTCTCACTCCCACTCACTTCCACTCACACACGTACACACACACTATCTCTCTCACTCCCACTCACACACCCACACACTATCTCTCTCACTCCCACTCACACAAACACACATACTAGCTCTTTCACTCCCACTCACACAAACGCACCCAAACACACATAATAGCTCTCTCACTCCCACTCACACACACACATTCATAGACACTATCTCTCTCACTCCCACTCACACACACACACACACACACACAAACACACATACTATCTCTCTCTCTCCCACTCACACACACACAAACACACACACTATCTCTCTCACTCCCACTCACACATACACACACACACACACACACACACAAACACACATAATAGCTCTCTCACTCCCACTCACACACACACATTCATAGACACTATCTCTCTCACTCCCACTCACACACACACACACACACACACACATACTATCTCTCTCTCTCCCACTCACACACACACACACACAAACACACATACTATCTCTCTCACTCCCACTCACACACACACATTCATAGACACTATCTCTCTCACTCCCACTCACACACACACACAAACACACACACTATCTCTCTCACTCCCACTCACGCACACACACACACACACAAACACACATACTATCTCTCTCACTCCCACTCACACACACACACACACACACACACTATCTCTCTCACTCCCACTCACACACACACAAACACAAATACTATCTCTCTCACTCCCACTCACACACACACACACACACACACACACTATCTCTCTCACTCCCACTCACACACACACACTATCTCTCTCACTCCGACTCACACACACACAAACACACATACTATCTCTCTCACTCCCACTCACACACACACACACACATTCACAGACACTTTCTCTCTCACTCCCACTCACACGCACACACACACACACACACACACAAACACACATACTATCTCTCTCACTCCCACTCACATACACACACAAACACACACACTATCTCTCTCACTCGCACGCACACACACACATTCACAGACACTATCTCACTCACTCCCACTCACACACACACACACACAAACACACATACTATCTCTCTTACTCCCACTCACACACACACATTCACAGACACTTTCTCTCACTCCCACTCACACATACACACACAAACACACACACTATCTCTCTCACTCCCACTCACACACACACATTCATAGACACTATCTCTCTCACTCCCACTCACACACACACACACACAAACACACATAGTATCTCTCTCACTCCCACTCACACACACACACAAACGCACACTATCTCTCTCGCTCCCACTCACACACACACACACAAACACTCACACTATCTCTCTCACTCCGACTCACACACACACACAAACACACATACTATCTCTCACTCCCACTCATACATACACATTCACAGACACTTTATCTCTCACTCTCACTCACACACACACACACACAAACACAATTACTATCTCTCTCACTCCCACTCACACACACACAAACACACACACTATCTCTCTCACTCGCACGCACACACACACATTCACAGACACTATCTCTCTCACTCCCACTCACACACACACACATTCACAGACACTATCTCTCTCACTCCCACTCACACACACACACACAAACACACATACTATCTCTCTCACTCCCACTCACACACACACATACACTATGTCTCTCACTTCAACTCACACACAAACACACATACTCTCTCTGTCACTCCCACTCACACACACACATTCTCAGACACTATCTCTCACTCCCACTCACACATACACACACAAACACACACACTATCTCTCTCACTCCCACTCACACACCCACACACACTATCTCTCTCACTTCCACTCACACACACACACACACGCACACACACACACACATAATCTCTCTCACTCTCACACACACAATCTCTCTCACTCCCACTCACTTCCACTCACACACGTACACACACACTATCTCTCTCACTCCCACTCACACACACACACACAAACACACACACTATCTCTCTCACTCCCACTCACACATACACACAAACACACACACCATCTCTCTCACTCCCACTCACACACACACACACACAAACACACACACTATCTCTCTCACTCCCACTCACACATACACACAAACACACACACCATCTCTCTCACTCCCACTCACACACACACATACACTATGTCTCTCACTTCAACTCACACACAAACACACATACTATCTCTCACTCCCACTCACACACACACATTCTCAGACACTATCTCTCACTCCCACTCACACATACACACACAAACACACACACTATCTCTCTCACTCCCACTCACACACCCACACACTATCTCTCTCACTTCCACTCACACACAGAGACACACACACGCACACACACACACACACATAATCTCTCTCACTCCCACTCACTTCCACTCACACACGTACACACTCACACACACAAAATCTCTCTCACTCCCAGTCAAAGACACACACGCAAGCACACATACTATCTCTTTCACTCCCACACACACACTATGTCTCTCACTACCACTCACACACACACACACTCCCACTCACCCACAGATACACACACACACACACACACACATACTATCTCTCTCTCACACACACACACAAACACACACAATCTGACTCGCACACACACACATACACACACACACGCACTATCTCTCTATCTCCCACTCACACACACACACACTATCACACCCACTCACACACACACACACACACACACACACACTATGTCTCTCACTTCCACTCACACACAAACACACACACATACACACTATGTCTCTCACTTCACACACACACACAAACACACACACATACACACACACACATAATCTCTCTCACTCCCAGTCACAGACACACACGCAAACACACATACTATCTCTTTCACTCCCACACACACACTATCTACCTCACTCCCGCGCAAACACACTGCTACTCACCCTCACACACACACACACACACTATCTGTCTCTCACACACACACAAACACACACAATCTCTCTCGCACACACACACACACACACACACACACACACTATCTCTCACTTTCACTCACACACACACACCCACACACACACTCTATCTCTCTCACTCCCACTCACACACACAGACATAATCTCTTTCACTCCCAGTCACAGACACACATGCAAACACACATACTATCTATTTCACTCCTGCACACACACTATGTCTCTCATTACCACTCACACACACACACACACACACCCACTCCCACTCACCCACTAACACACACACACAAACACACACACACATACCATCTCTCTCTTGCACACACACAAACACACACAATCTGACTCGCATGCACACACATACACACACACACTATCTCTCTCACTCCCACTCACACACACACACACACACTATGTCACTCACTTCCACTCACACACAAACACACACACATACACACACACATAATCTCTCTCACTCCCACTAACACACACACACACAAACACACTACGTCTCTCACTTCCACTCACACACAGACACACACACACACGCAAATAATCTCTCTCACTAAGTCACTCACTCTCACAGACACACACACACTCAGACACACACTCAGTCAATCACACTCACAGACACACACACACACACTCAGTCACTCGCTCTCACAGACACATACACAAATACTCAGTTACTCACTCTCACAGACACACACACACGTTCAGTCACTCGCTCTCACAGACATACACACACACACACCCACTCAGTCACTCACTCTCACAGATACACACACCCACTCAGTCACTCACTCTCACAGATACACACACACACACAGTCAGTCACTTGCTCTCACAGACACACACACAGTCACTCGCACTCTCACACACACACTCAGTTACTCGCTCTCTTAGACACACACACACACTCAGTCACCTGCTTTCACAGACACACACACACAGAGTTACTCGCACTCACACACACACAGTCACTCACTCTTACAGACACACACACAAACACACACACACAGAGTCACTCGCACTCACACACACACACACACACACACACACAGTCAGTCACTTGCTCTCACAGACACACACACAGTCACTCACACTCACACACACACACTCAATCACACTCACAGACACACACACACACACTCAGTCACTCGCTCTCACAGACACACACACTCACGCACACCCACTCAGTCACTCGCTCTCACAGACACACACACTCACACACACCCACTCAGTCACTCACTCTCACAGACACACACACACACACACACACACACACAGTCACTTGCTCTCACAGTCACTCGCACTCACACACACACACACACAGTCACTCACACACACACACACACACTCAATCACTCACTCTCACAGACACACACACACAGTCACTCACTCTCACAGACACACACACACACTCTCAGTCACTTGCTCTCACAGTCACTCGCACTCACACACACACACACTCAATTACTCGCTCTCACAGACACACACACATGCAGTTACTCGCACTCACACTCACACACTCAGTCACTTGCTCTCACAGTCACTCGCACTCACTCACACACAGTCACTCAAACTCACACACACACTCAATCACTCACTCTCACAGTCACACACACACACACACAGTCACTCACTCTCACAGTCACACACAAGCACGGTCACTCGCTCTCACACACAAACACACACACACAGAGTCACTCGCTCTCACAGTCACACACACACACAGTCACTCGCTTTCACAGTCACACACACACACACACACACACACACACAGTCACTCACACTCACACACACACACACACACTCAGTCACTCGCTCTCACAGACACACACACACACACACACACACAGTCACTCACACTCACACACACAGTCACTCGCTCTCACAATCACACACACACAGTCACTTCCTCTCACAGTCACACACACACAGTCACTCGCTCTCAAAGGCACACATACACATAGTCACCTGCTCTCACAGTCACACATACACACAGTCACTCGCACTCACAGACACGTACACAAATACTCAGTTACTCACTCTCACAGACACACACACATGTTTAGTCACTCACTCTCACAGATACACACACACACACAGTCACTCGCTCACACACACACACACACACACACACACACAATCAGTCACTTGCTCTCACAGACACACACACAGTCACTCACACTCACACACACACACACACTCAATTACTCGCTCTCTTAGACACACACACACACTCAGTCACCTGCTCTCACAGACACACACACACACAGAGTTACTCGCACTTACACACACACAGTCACTCACTCTCACAGACACACACACACTCAGTCACTTGCTCTCACAGTCACTCGCACTCACAGTCACTCGCACTCACACACACACACACACGCACTCAATCACACTCTCACAGACACACACACACAGTTACTCACATTCACACACACAGACACACACACACACTCAGTCACTTGCTCTCACAGTCACTCGCACTCACACGCACACAGTCACTCACACTCACGCACACACACACACACTTAATTACTCGCTCTCACAGACACATACACACAGTTACTCGCACTTACACACACACACACTCAGTCACTTGCTCTCACAGTCACACACACACACACAGTCATTCACTCTCACAGTCACACACAAACACAGTCACTCGCTCTCACACACACACACACACACAGTCACTCACTCTCACAGTCATACACACACAGTCACTCACTTTCACAGTCACACACACACACACAGTCACTCTCTCTCACAGTCACACACATATTCACACACAGTCACTCACACTCACACACACACACACACACACTCAGTCACTCGCTCTGACACACATACACACATACACACACACACAGTCACTTGATTTCACACACACACACACACACACACACACAGTCACTCGCTCTCACAATCACACACACACAATCACTTGCTCTCACAGTCACACACACACAGTCACTCGCTCTCAAAGGCACACATGCACACAGTCACTCGCTCTCACAGTCACACATACACACAGTCACTCGTACTCACACACACACACACACACACACACACAGTCACTTTCACACACACACACACATACTCAGTTACTCGCTCTCTCAGACACACACACACACACACACTCAATCACTTGCTCTCACAGACACACACACACAGAATTACTCACACACATACACACACACACACGCACAGTCACTCACTCTCACAGTCACACACACACAGTCACTTGCTCTCACAATCACACACACACAGTCACTCACTCTCACACACACACACACACACACACAGTCACTCACTCTCACAGTCACACACACACACACACACAGTCACTTGCTCTCATAGTCACACATACACACAGTCACTCGTACTCACACACACACACACACACACACACAGTCACTTTCACACACACACATACTCAGTTACTCGCTCTCTCAGACACACACACACACACACAGTCACTTGCTCTCACAGACACACACACACAGAATTACTCACACACATACACACACACACACGCACAGTCACTCACTCTCACAGTCACACACACACAGTCACTTGCTCTCACAGTCACACACACACAGTCACTCACTCTCACACACACACACACACACACACAGTCACTCACTCTCACAGTCACTCACTCTCACAGTCACGCACACACACAGTCACTCACTCTCACAGTCACACACACACACACACACACACACACACACACAGTCACTTGCTCTCACAGTCACACAGACACAGTCACTCGCACTCACACACACACACTCAGTCACTCGCTCTCACAAACACACACACACACACACACTCAGTCATTTGCTCTCACAGTCGCACACACACATTCACACAGTGTAATCACATCCTTCCTATAATGTGGTGACCAGAACTGCACACAGTACTCCAGCTGTGGCCTCACCAAGGGTCTATACAACTCCAACATGACCTCCCTACTTTTGTAATCTATGCCTCGATTGATAAAGGCAAGTGTCCCAAATGCCTTTTTCACCATCCCACTAACATGTCCCTCCACCTTCAGAGATCTATGGACACACACGCCAAGGTCCCTTTGCTCCTCAGAACTTCCTAGTGTCATGCTGTTCATTGAATACTTCCTTGTCAAATTACTCCTTCCAAAGTGTATCACCTCACACTTTTCAGGGTTAAATTCCATCTGCCACTTATCTGCCCATTTGACCATCCTGTCTATATCTTCCTGTAGCCCAAGACACTCAACCTCACTGTTAACCACCCGGCCAATCTTTGTGTCATCCGCAAACTTACTAATCCTACCCCCGACATAGTCATCTATGTTGTTTATATAAATGATGAATAATAGGGGACTGAGCACAGATCCCTGTGGTACGCCACTGGACACTGGCTTCCAGTCACTGCAGCATCCTTCTGTCATCACGCTCTGTCTCCTACAACTAAGCCAATTTTGAATCCACCTTATCAAATTACCCTGTATCTCATGTGTATTTGCCTTCTTTATAAGTCTCCCATGTGGAACCTTGTCAAAGGCTTTGCTGAAATCTATATAAACTACATCAACTATACTACCCTCATCTACACACCTGGTCACCTCCTCAAAAAATTCAATCAAATTTGTTAGGCATGACCTCCCTCTGACAAAGCTGACTATCCCTGATCAAACCTTGCCTCTCCAAGTGGAGATAGATTCTCTCCTTCAGAATATTCTCCAATAGCTTCCCTGCCACTGACGTGAGACTCACTGGCCTGTAGTTCCTTGCTTATCTCTACAACCCTTCTTAAATAGTGGAACCACATTAGCTGTTCTCCAGTCCTCTGGCACCTCCCCCGTGGCCAGAGAGGAATTAAAAATTTGGGTCAGAGCCCCTGTGATCTCCTCCCTTGCCTCCCTCAGCAGTCTGGGACACAAATCATCTGGACCTGGAGATTTGTCCACTTTTAAGCCTGCCAACACCTCCAATACCTTGTCACTCCCTATATCAATTTGTTCAAGAACCTCGCAGTCTCTCTCCTCGAGTTCGATACCTTCATCCTCATTCTCTTGGGTGAAGCACTCATTCAACACTCTACCAATGTCCTCTGGCTCCACCCATAGATTGCCCCCTTGGTCCCTTATGGGTCCTACTCTTTCCCTGGTTATCCTCTTCCCATTGATATATTTATAGAATATCTTGGGATTTTCCCTAATTTTACCAGCCAGAGCTTTCTCATATCCCCTCTTTGTTCTCCTAATTGCTTTCTTAAGCTCCCCCCTGCACTGTCTGTACTCCACTAATGCCTCTGCTGATTTGCTTCCTTTGTACCTGCTAAAAGCCTCTCTTTTCCTTCTCATCGTAACCTGAATATCTCTGGTCATCCATGGTTCTCTGGGCTTGTTACTCCTTCCTATCACCCTAGAGGGAACATGTTGAGCCTGTACCCTCTCCATTTCCTTTTTGAAAGCCCTCCACTGCTCCTCTGTAGATTTCCCCACAAGTAGCTGTTCCCAGTCTACCTTGGCCAGATCCTGCCTTATTTTACTAAAATCCGCTCTCTCCCAATCCAAAACATCTTTTTGCAACTTTTCTATTTCTTTGTCCATGACAAGTTTAAATTGTACCATGTTGTGGTCACTATCACTAAAATGCTCCCCCACAACCACCTCAGCCACCGGTCTGGCTTCATTCCCCAGAATTAGGTCCAGCACTGCGCTGTCCTTTGTTTAGATCCTCTGACCTAAAAAGTTCTTCTGTGCACATTTCAAGAAATCCACTCCATCCAAGCTAATCCACTCCATCCATCACACTATGTCTATCCCAATTAATGTTGGGAAAGTTGAAATCACCTAATATTACTATTGTTATTGTTTTTACACACCTCTGCAAATTGTGCAGATATTTGCTCCTCAATTTCCCGCTGACTATCTGGGGGTCTATAATAAACACCTAACAATGTGGCTGCCCCTTTTTTATTCCTAAACTCTACCCACAAAGCTTCATTCGATGCCCCCTTCAAGATATCATCTCTCTACTGCAGTAACTGACTCCTTAACTAATTATGCAACGCCTCCTCTTTTACACACTCCCCTGTCTTGCCTGAAAATTCTATATCCCGGAATGTTGAGCTGCCAATCCTGCCCTTCTCTCAACCACATCTCAGTGATGGCTACTATATCACAATTCCACATGTCAATCCTCACCCTTAACTCATCCGTTTTACCTGTAATACTCCTGAAATTAAAGTAGAGGTCATCCAGCCTTGCCTTACTCCCTTGAAGCTTAATGCAGCTGTACTCCCTCTGACTTGATTGTTTTACTGTATTATGACATGTCCCTATTCTGCTAACATTCTGTGTCCCCAACCCCTGCTGAATTAGTTTAAACTCCTCCCAACAGCACTAGCAAACCCACCCACAAGGATGTTAGTCCCACTCTGCTTCAGCTGTAGACCGTCCCACTTGTACAGTCCCATCTTCCCCAGAAACGGTCCCAGTGATCCAGGAATCCAAAACTCTCCCTCCTGTACCAACTCTGAAGCCACGTATTCATCTGTGCTAAACTCCTATTTCTGAGCTCGCTAGCATGTGGCACTGGGAGTAATCCAGAGATCACAACCCGAGAGGTCTTGCCTTTTAGTCTACTGCCTAACTCCCTGAATTCTTGATGCAAGACCTCATCTCTCTTTCTACCTATGTCATTGGTACCAACATGGACCATGACCTCTGCCTTATCACCCTCCCCCTTTAGGATGCCCTGCACACACACAAACACACAGTATCTCTTTCACTCCCACACACACACACACACTATGTCTGTCACTACCATTCACACACACAATCTCTCACACTCACTCACACACACACACACACACGCACACACACACACACACACACACACACACACACACACTCACAATACTCCTGTGTCATCTGCAAATTTAGAAATTTTTCCCTGAACATCGATGTCTAAGTCATTAATATAGATCACCAAAAGCAGTGGTCCCAACACCAATCCCTGAGTATCAGTATCAGGGGCAGAAACCTGATTGGAGGGATTCAAACATGGAATTCCAGGAAAGATGGGAATGGATTTGGACTTTGGAGAGGAAAGGGAGTTTGGAGATCAGACGGTAGTTTGCAAGGATGGTGGGGTCAAAGGTTGGTTTTTTTGAGGAGAGGGGTGATGACTGCAGGCTTAAAGGAGAGAGGGACAACTCCTGAAGAGAGAGAACTGTTTACAATAATGGCTAACATGGGGACCAGGAGGGGAAGTTGAGTGGTCAGCAGTTTAGTGGGAATAGGGTTGAGGAAGCACAGAGTGGACAACTAAAACATAATTCCCTTCCATTGCATTCCAGCCCCTTTGAGATAAAGGCCAGCATTCTATTCACCTGTTTGATTACCTTTTCTACTCATTCACTGGCTTCTAGTGATTTAAGTGCTTGGACACCCAAATCTCTATGCTTTCCCAGAGAAGCCAGTTTCTCACCATTTAGTAAATGCTCTGATTTGTCCATTACTCCCAATGTGGTCTCCTCTATATTGGAGAGACCAAACGCAGACTGGGCGACCGCTTCGCAGAACACCTTCGGTCTGTCCGCAAGCATTACCCAGACCTCCCTGTCGCTTGCCATTTCACCCTGCTCTCTTGCCCACATGTCCATCCTTGGCTTGCTGCATCATTCCAGTGAAGCTCAACGCAAACTGGAGGAACAGCACCTCATCTTCCGACTAGGCACTTTACAGCCTTCCGGACTGAATATTGAGTTCAACAACTTCAGATCATGAACTCTCTCCTCCATCCCCACCCCCTTTTTTTAATCCCCTTTTTTCTACGTTTTTATTTTTTATCCAATTATTTTTATTTTTTATTCATTTATCCATGATTTTATCCCCTTTTTTTAATCCCCCCTTCTATCCCATTCTCTCCCCTTTTTTTCCCCCACCACTGACCCCTCCCCCCACCCCCATCCGGGCCATCTATTACTTGTTCCCTCTTGTCCTTTTCGGAGTGTTACCCTTGTTCTGCTATTATCACATTCTGCTTTCTTACCTTTACCACTATCAGCACCTTTTTAGCACTAACCACTACCATTAACACTCCCTTTGTCCGTTAGTCATGACATCTTTGTCAATCTCTCCCCAGTCCCTATCTATCGCTGGTCTTCTATCCAGCTCCACCTGCCCCACCCCCCCTTAAAGAGTATAAATTTCATCACATTCCTACCTCTCTTCAGCTCTGATGAAGAGTCATACGGACTCGAAACGTTATATCTGTTTCTCTCTCCACAGATGCTGCCAGACCTGCTGAGCTTTTCCAGTGTTTTCTGTTTTTGTTTCAGATTTCCAGCATCCGCAGTATTTTGTTTTTATCTTCTGGATCCAGAAGAGCTTAATTGGCTTTGGCCCCTTCTCAATACTTTTGCCCTGACTGCTGGTGGAACCCGCCATCTTGGATCCACTAATGTATATAATTCCCCAGGACACGTCAGTAGTGTTTTAACTCTACAGAAATGGGGTTTCATGTCAGCCATCCACGTTACCTGAATGGTTTCACTCAGGATTATTTAAGAGCAGTAAGGAAGTAGGCTTGTAAAGCTTTATTTAAGTTATGTTTGCATTGGTCTTACAATTAGAGAACATGTGTGTGTGAATGTGAAAGAGCGGTGAGAGACTTCAAATAGGGCAGACTGTGCTTTGTAGTTTTTGTTCAGTTTTGAATTTGAAACAGGCTTTGTGGAAGAGAAAAAGAGTCTCTCTCCATTAAGGCCTTTCAGTTTATACATTTAAAAAATCCTTTGAATACAAATCGACCAATGAATCCAAGTAAAATTTTCAATAAAGCTTTCAGTGAAAGTTATTAACGTCATATTTTACTTTAGAAAGCATGTCAAACGCAGAGAGAGAGAGAAAATATGGTCATGTACTATCCCGTCGCTTACTGTTAATCATTATTTACATAATATTTGTTTGTACAGTTGCTATAGCTAAGCAAAATGCTAATTGACCATACATTAACCAGACAACAACGCAGCCCATTTTGCTACTTGAGATCAATTGGGGTTAGGGTTAACAGGCTGCCTGGTGAGATGCTGACCCAGACCCTCTCCTCAAGAAATCAAAACATTTCTGACTGAATGTTGTTGGTTGAAAGATAATTTATTGAGTATATCTGCAGTTCCAGAAAGCATTGACACAGAGTGGAAACTGTGTGTGTTTATGTAGCGGTGGCACTTATTTAAGGAACATATTTCTCGAGGTACCGGTCACAACTTGGTGTGATTGAATCGAATTCAATGTTGGCAAAGATCAAATGGAAATGTGCAACCCTCCAACTTGCCCCCCTTCGCCCCACCACCCCCCTGCCTCCCCCCTTCCCCACTCCCATGGCTGTCAGACACTTGGCTCCCCACCACCCCCCACCCTTCCACAGCTGACACACCCCAGGAGTCCACCAGCAAGTCAATCTCCACTTTCCTCCACCACCCCGCCCATATCTCCTCCTTCCTGACAGGAATCTCCACGACAACCTTGGGAACTCCCGCTCCAGTGACGCCAAGCACAGGCAACACCCGCTATCATTGAGAAACATTGCGATTCTTATCCCTTCCTCTTCAATACTGCTAAGCACCAGCTACCCCATCTCCAACCTGGATCATTTTGCATGCTTTTTTTTACTGTGTACGCACAGCATTAATAAGGTAAGGGATCAAAATGAATTGCGTAGTACTGGAAAATATACCAAATAGAGGCCACTTACAAATATGAGGAATTAAGATAATGATTTAAGAAGATAAGAAATAGGAGCAGGAGTCAGTCACTTGGCCCCTCAAGCCTGCTCTGCCATTCAGTGCAAACATGACTGATCTTGGGTTTCTGTGCCCCTGCGTCCTAGATTCTCCAGACGGGGGAAACAACCCGTCAGTGTTTTCCCCTGTCAAGCCCCTTCAGAATCTTGTCTGAGAAGTGAAAAATCGTGGAACTGAACCCCCAAGATATCAATGAAAACTGGAACAAAAATGGCATTTGTTAAAATAAAAACACACTTCTTGTTCTTAAACAGCATATTCTCTGACAATAAAGCCTGAATTGTATTTTTGTCTCACTTTTTGTGCCAGACTTTTCTATGATAAATTCCTGTCCACATTTATAATGGAGACTGGGTATGTAAACGTGTCATGCTGCAATAACACTCTTCCTCTAGCGATGGCGCTGTAGTGCCTCACTTTGTGGTTTCCTTTCTCCTCAGCCTGTACTGTACTGTAGAAAATCTCCTTTCTCTGAGCAGCTCTGCTTCCCAAATTAGTTTTAATGTGGATGCAAACACACCTGGGCTCTAATTACCACTCAACCCCTAACCTTTAACCCCATGCCACCTGAAGATTACACTTGGGCCCACATTTTGGCTCCTGGGTGGAGTTGGAGTTATGACTCTACGATACTGACCTTTGAAAAGGGCTGCCCGGACATTCGATTTTTGGTCTGGGAGGGGCAGGTGCTGGATTAGAAGTTGGGGCAGGTCACCCCAGAAGAACTGAGGAGGCCGTTGAGTGCAGAGGCAGGCTGGGTAGAAGGTCTGTCCTGGGGCTCTGACACTGTATCCAAAGTTTAAAAGTATAGAATAAAGCATGAATCATCCCTTCAGCCCCCCCGCCTCCCCCCCGCCCCCACCCCGCCATCCCAAACATTCCCCATACCTCATTCATGCCAACCCATGTCATCTCATGTCCTATGCCAAGGCATGCACCTTAAACAACACCTATGGGCTGCCATGCCAAGGTGTACCCACCCCCATGGCCCCTCATAGCTTGCATGCTAACCTATGCTCCTCACCCACCCCAATGTCCCCTTATAGCCCCTATGGTAACTTAGTGCCAATTCATGCCAGCAATGACCCACCCCCCCACCCACCACCCTTTGCCCTTACACCTATTATGCTAACTCACCTAGTATCCACCATGGGCAGACCTCAGGACCCATGTTGAGGTGAGATAAAATAAAGCTCTATAAAATAAAGTTCTAAGTGCCTAATGTAGACTTCACCATATTGAAAGAAACACTCTCATTCATAAACAACCACTTACTTCATTTACATTCCTTCAACTAAATAAAGCCTTATAACAACAAATATTTCATTCAAGTCCAAAATCTGTTTTAACAACATGCATTGGAATTCATAGTCCCACTTTGAAGAGTCTATAACCACTTGTAGCTGTCAATCAAACTATGAAATGGCAGGCACCCTACTGAGATAATGGATGGTTGTGAAATCTGTCATGTAGCACTAATTGAGTAATAGAAACACTTAGGTTTATGTCAACAGACAGAGTGAAATAGCAAGCAAGCATTCTTTTTTAAACACCCCAGTGTTTTTTTTCCAAAGATTTAAAGGGTAGGACTTTTAAATGTCTTGATAGCACCTTTTGGCAGGTCCCTTTGACAGCTTCTCTTGACAGGTTCTTCTGGCAGTTTTAACAGTTGATTTTGATAGGTCTGTTGATAATTCCAATGAGCTTGACAGTTAATTGAGTTTATGCACTTATTACTCACATTTATGCATACTTTTAAAAATTCCAAAAGTCACCTGACCTGCACCAAAGGGCAAAAATCAGGACCTTGGTCTTAACTCGCTGTGTGCTACAGCATAGGAGAATAAGTAATGTTTCAAAAACTCCTCACATGGGTGTTACTGTTCAGATCTGCAGTAGTGGCTGTTACTGGAGGTTGCCTACTTAGACCAGAAACCCGAATGTGCCAGCCCCAGATTTACCCACACAATCGTGTATCCGACCCGAGATTATCCGTGAGTAGTGCCGGGGAGATCTGTGCGTATTATATGACAATAAATGTTATTCGCCACCAATTCCCCAGATCCAAAACGTTGACTTTCCTGAAACCTGACAAACCTGATTCCATTTCTCTCAGGGGCCTGTAACAAAAGGCCGGGTGTTTCTTTGGAGTTGCTCCTGCTTTGTCTGAAATGCTATGGAAATCCCATTTACGGATGTAAATGGGAATTTCCACCACGATGAACGTCAAGTCAATGGTGTTGGAGCAGGAACAGCTTCGAGGAAACCCCCAGACAAGTCCAGAAGTTCCTTTGCCCGGAAGACTTATAGGAGTTGCTCATTCTTTTGGTTAAGACACCAGACAGTGGGATTTCATATATAAGCATTGGTATGGTGATCTCTAATACCCCATTTATTGAAGTTTTGCTATGGAAGGCTGTTTGACCCATCATGCCCGTCTGTGCTAGCTCTCTGCCAGAGTTGCCCACTTGCCACCAACATTCCTCCTCATTTCCCATATGCTTTCAGAGCTTTCTTAGCCAAGTGTTCAATTTTCTCCAAAATTCTACCCCCATGGAAAACGCCTTCCACTCAACCCTTATTACAAACCAATTGTATGTTGCACACGGAGGAGATATGGGAGGGTAGAACTCTCCTGTTTGTAGTGGACTGCCAGCCCAGTCCGATTTTCCTGGTGTGGGGCTCATTCCATATCCATGGCAGGCTCCGGGCGGGATTCCTGTTGCCGAGGGCGAAGAGCTCTACAGGTGAGGATCGAATGGTGGGGATGCTGCTACAGCTTCACAAAGGTGGCAGGGGACTTTTAAAGGGGCGGAAGTGCCTCAAAGATAAGTAGGAAGTTCGTCGGCTGAGACCAAGGCCTGGAGCAGGCCTGTGCGCAAGGACACTGCAATGTTGTCTCCTTCGATTGGTCAGAACTTTGGGCCTTTGCAGCCACTTCCCCAAGGGCCCTCAGCCATCGTACACATGGCAGCACCAGGAAGCAGCGCCAACTGGGGACGGTGGGCAGAAGGCTTGGAGAGAAGGGTATTCCACTGGGTACCTTAGACGCCGCCCAACCCTGCCACCACAGGTGGTGAAGGGGTGACCAGCAACATTTCTAGCAGGTAGAGCCTGAAGAAGGGAAATTCCAGTCATGAGTTGTGACGCTGGGCAAATTTTCCAACATTCTGATATTGCCAAGAGGAGAGGCAATATGAGCGAAATATTATTTTAAATTGGTGGCAGAAGAGAGACATGGAGGTGTATGGGCACAAATCTTTGAAGGCAGCAGACATGTTGTGAAGGCTGTTGAAAAGGCCTTGGTTTTATAAATAGAGGCATAGGCTGGACTTCCTATATTCATATATATTTAGAAAAGACCGTTATTCTAAACCTTTAGAAATGATTGGTTCAGTCTTACCTGAAGTATTGTGTTCAATTCTGGGCCCCACACTTTGGGATGGATGTCAAGGCCCTGGAGAGGGTGTTGAGGGGATTTGTTAGAATGGTACCAGGGAATGAGGAGCTTCAGTTAATGCAGAGAGATTGGAGAAGCTGGGATTGTTATCTTTAGCACAAAGAAGGTTTGGAGGAGATTTAATGGAGGTGCACAAAATCATAATGGTTTTGAAAGTGGAAATAAGGAGACACTGTTTCAGGTGGTTGAAGGGTTGGTAACCAAGGGACATGGATTCAAGGTGATTGAAACAGAACCAGAGGCGAGATGAGGGATAAAAAATTTGCATATCAAATTGTTAAGGTCAGAAATGTACTGCCTGAAAGGGCGGCGGAAGCAGATTCAATAATAACTTTCAAAAGGGAATTGGATAAATACTCGAAAAGGAAACATTTGCAGGGCAGGAGGAAAGGGGTGGGGAGAATGGGATTAACAGAATAGCTCTTCAAAAGAGCTAAGACAGGCATGATGGGCCAAAGGGCCTCCGTCTGTGCTGAATCATTCAAAATTCTCGACCAATTTTAGGAGAGACCACTGAAGAGAATTCCTGCTCAGGCTCTAAATATGTAACAACCTGATTTGAAAACTGTTGTAGGGTGGCTGAGTTATTCTATTAATGATTGAGTTGATCTGCAGACACTTCTTAAGTGGAAACATTAAGTTTATTTACAATATACTCAGCAGCGACTACACGCGTGCTTTCAACTCCAACTCTGTCTCTACACTGACTGCTGAGATATCCCTTGCTACTCTCCTATTGGTTACTACAGATCATCTGATCTTGCCTAACAAGTATTATTCCTAAAAGTACATTACACACTAAATAAAACCATAATTACTACATTCCTCCCCTTTAACTCCGCTATTTAAATTATATTTACAAGTACATATTTTTCAAGACAACATAATATTTACACTGGGTGAGAAATTTACAAGTTCGGTCTTTCAGGTGGTTTCCTGGTACGTGTGGAACGTCACAGCTCCACAGCTTCAGATTCTTTGTCAGGAACCTCCCCTCTGGAGTTGCCTGAACATCAGGTGCTTCAGTGGGCACTCGCAGTTCTGTATCCTCAACTCTTACAGGAACATCAGACATGTCAGTCCTGGGTTGAGTATCCTCCACAGGAAACGCAGACCTAGTCATGATCACTGGTGGAACCAAATCTTGGTGATTTAAACAAAACAAAACTGCGGATGCTGGAAATCCAAAACAAAAACAGAATTACCTGGAAAAACTCAGCAGGTCTGGCAGCATCGGCGGAGAAGAAAAGAGTTGACGTTTCGAGTCCTCATGACCCTTCGACAGAACTTGATTTCGAGTCCAAGAAAGAGTTGAAATATAAGCTGGTTTAAGGTGTGTGTGTGTGGGGCGGAGAGATAGAGAGAGAGAGAGGTGGTTGTGTAGACAAACAAGCAGTGATAGAAGCAGATCATCAAAAGATGTCAGTGACAATGGTACAAAGAAACACATAGGTGTTAAAGTTAAAGTTGGTGATATTATCTAAATGAATGTGCTAATTAAGAATGGATGGTAGGGCACTCAAGGTACAGCTCTAGTGGGGGTGGGGGGAGCATAAAAGATTTTAAAATATTTAAAAATAATGGAAATAGGTGGGAAAAGAAAAATCTATATAATTTATAGGGGAAAAAAAAGGAAAAAGGGGGAAACAGAAAGGGGGTGAGGATGGGGGAGGGAGATCACGACCTAAAGTTGTTGAACTCAATATTCAGTCCGGAAGGCTGTAAGGTGCCTAGTCGGAAGATGAAGTGCTGTTCCTCCAGTTTGCGTTGGGCTTCACTGGAACAATGCAGCAAGCCAAGGACAGACATGTGGGCAAGAGAGCAGGGTGGAGTGTTGAAATGGCAAGCGACAGGGAGGTTTGGGTCATTCTTGCAGACAGACCGCAGGTGTTCTGCAAAGCGGTCGCCCAGTTTACGTTTGGTCTCTCCAATGTAGAGGAGACCACATTGGGAGCAACGAATGCAGTAGACTAAGTTGGGGGAAATGCAAGTGAAATGCTGCTTCACTTGAAAGGAGTGTTTGGGCCCTTGGACGGTGAGGAGAGAGGAAGTGAAGGGGCAGGTGTTACATCTTTTGCGTGGGCATGGGGTGGTGCCATAGGAGGGGGTTGAGGAGTAGGGGGTGATGGAGGAGTGGACCAGGGTGTCCCGGAGGGAGCGATCCCTACGGAATGCCGATAAGGGGGGTGAAGGGAAGATGTGTTTGGTGGTGGCATCATGCTGGAGTTGGCAGAAATGGCGGAGGATGATCCTTTGAATGCGGAGGCTGGTGGGGTGATAAGTGAGGACAAGGGGGACCCTATCATGTTTCTGGGAGGGAGGAGAAGGCGTGAGGGCGGATGCGCGGGAGATGGGCCGGTCACGGTTGAGGGCCCTGTCAACGACCGTGGGTGGAAAACCTCGGTTAAGGAAGAAGGAGGACATGTCAGAGGAACCGTTTTTGAAGGTAGCATCATCGGAACAGATGCGACGGAGGCGAAGGAACTGGGAGAATGGGATGGAGTCCTTACAGGAAGCGGGGTGTGAGGAGCTGTAGTCGAGGTAGCTGTGGGAGTCGGTGGGTTTGTAATGGATATTGGTGGACAGTCTATCACCAGAGATTGAGACAGAGAGGTCAAGGAAGGGAAGGGAAGTGTCAGAGATGGACCACGTGAAAATGATGGAGGGGTGGAGATTGGAAGCAAAATTAATAAATTTTTCCAAGTCCCGACGAGAGCATGAAGCGGCACCGAAGTAATCATCGATGTACCGGAGAAAAAGTTGTGGAAGGGGGCCGGAGTAGGACTGCAACAAGGAATGTTCCACATACCCCATAAAGAGACAGGCATAGCTGGGGCCCATGCGGGTACCCATAGCCACACCTTTTATTTGGAGAAAGTGAGAGGAGTTGAAGGAGAAATTGTTCAGCGTGAGAACAAGTTCAGCCAGACGGAGGAGAGTAGTGGTGGATGGGGATTGTTCGGGCCTCTGTTCGAGGAAGAAGCTAAGGGCCCTCAGACCATCCTGGTGGGGGATGGAGGTGTAGAGGGATTGGACGTCCATGGTGAAGAGGAAGCGGTTGGAGCCAGGGAACTGGAAATTGTTGATGTGACGTAAGGTGTCAGAGGAATCACGAATGTAGGTGGGAAGGGACTGGACAAGGGGAGAGAGAAGGGAGTCAAGATAACGAGAGATGAGTTCTGTGGGGCAGGAGCAAGCTGAGACGATCGGTCTACCGGGGCAGTTCTGTTTGTGGATTTTGGGTAGGAGATAGAAGCGGGCCGTCCGAGGTTGGGCGACTATCAGGTTGGAAGCTGTGGGAGGGAGATCCCCAGAGGAGATGAGGTCAGTGACAGTCCTGGAAACAATGGCTTGATGTTCAGTGGTGGGGTCATGGTCCAGGGAGAGGTAGGAGGAAGTGTCTGCGAGTTGACGCTCAGCCTCCGCGAGGTAGAGGTCCGTGCGCCAGACAACAACAGCACCACCCTTGTCAGCGGGTTTGATGACAATGTCAGGGTTGGACCTGAGAGAATGGAATGCAGTAAGTTTAGCGAGAGAGAGATTAGAATGGGTGAGAGGAGCAGAGAAATTGAGACGACTAATGTCGCGCCGACAGTTCTCAATGAAAAGATCAAGAGAAGGTAAGAATCCAGAGGGAGGGGTCCAGGTGGAGGGAGAATATTGGAGATGGGTAAAAGGATCCGTTGAACTGGGAGAGGACTCCTGCCCGAAGAAGTGAGCCCGGAGACGAAGATGGCGAAAGGAGAGTTCAGTATCATGCCGAGCCCGAAATTCATTGCGGTGAGGGTGTAAGGGTATGAAACTAAGTCCTTTGCTGAGCACTGAACGTTCAGCATCGGAGAGGGGAAGGTCAGGGGGTATAGTGAATACACGGCTGGGGTTGGGATTGGAAGATGGGGTAGGGACGGAGGGACAGGCTGGGGTGGAGGGTCCTAGATGGGTGTTGGTGTTGATGAGTTGTTGGAGCTTGCGTTCCTTAGCAGTTGAGAGAAAGAGAAAAAGTTTCTTGTTGAGGCGTCGGATGAGCCGAAGGATAAAATGAAACTTGGGGCACGCGCAGCTTTGAAAAAGGGTGCGGCGGTGCTGCTGGAGGGAGAGGTCGAGTGTGTTCATATGGTGGCGCATGGCACTGAGTGTGGATTTCAGAATGTGACGGGAACAGCAGTCTGAGAAACGTTTTATGTCCCGGAGATACCGGTAATCCTGGGTGGGTTCGAAAGATGAGGGGTGGAATTTCAGTTGAAATCCACGTGGGGTAAGTCGGAGACGGAGACAGTCACTGAGAAAGGAGATATGGCTGTGAAAGCGGGTTTTAGTAAACACCTTGTCAAACACCAGGAGGGAAATGGAAAGCAAAGAAGGTGAACAAGGCAACAGAGAGATACGGAAATCTTGTCGCAGAGAGGAACATTGGTGATTTGTCTCTCTCTTTCTTAAATGGTCCACATATTATTGGATGATCTGGCCTTCCACCTCTACCTGGTAAGATAGAGGTCCAGTCACTGCACTTATTTCACCCGGTAACTACTTTGGTCCTTCCCTGAAGTTTTTCACATATACCGGCTCTCCCACGGTAAATTTCCTCTCTCGACTATGCCAGTCGTGTCTAGTTTTCTGGCTTCCCTGACTCCTTTCCACCTTCCCCTCTAAATTCGGCATTATTAAACTCAATCTCATCCTAAGACAGGATTTCAACAATAACTCCTCAGGTGTGACACCTGTTGTTGTGTGAGGGGTAGTCCTGTAATGAAAAAGAAGGTGAGCTAGCTTGGTTGCCAAGGAATCGCCAGTTAGATTTTTCATGCCTGTCTTGAATATTTGAACCACCCTTTCAGCCAGTCTGTTTGAGGAAGGGTGGGTACGGTGCAGTTTTCACATGAGTGATACCATTGAGGCTGATAAACCATTGAAACTCAGCACTCTAAAATGCTGTGCTGTTATCGGAAGCAACTACTTCTGGTAGTCCATGATTAGCAAAACTCTGATGTAGTTTCGCAATTGTAGCGGCCGATGTTGGTGATTTCACCTCATATGCATCCAACCATTTTGAATGGACATCGACAATGAACAGAAACATTGTTCCCAGGAAAGGTCCCACATTGTCAATGTGTAACCGCACCCAGGGTCTACCTGGCCACTCCCATGGGTGTAATGGAGCTGTCACTGGCAACTTTTACAGTTGCTGAGATTGCACACAGTGCTTTACTAAACTCTCTACTTCACCATCCATCCCAGGCCAGTACAGATAGCTGTGTGCTATGGTCTTCATTCGGGAAATTCCTGGATGAGCACTGTGTAGTTCAATTAAAAGAGGCTCCCTTCCCTTTGGAGGAACTATCACTCATGCTCCCCACAATAAGATGCCATCCTAGCTGGTTATTTCATGTCTTCTGTTGAAGTACAGTTTCATTTCATCAGACACGGGCTCCTGTGACCAACTTTGTAGCACTTGTTCTCGTACCTGAGATAGGACTGGGTCCTGACTTGTCCAGTCTCTGATCTGTTCAGCACATACCGGCGAGGAATCTAAGAAATTTAACAATAAAACAAGTTCCTGTGGAACTGGGACGTTTTCTTGTAAAGGCAAATGACTAAGGGCATCGGTGTTTGCGATTTGATTACCAGGCCTATGTATGAAAGTGTATTCGTATGCTGCCAGAATTAAGGCCCTATTAGTATTTCTGTATCTCCTTTCTAAGTGCACAGACTTTAATCTCGGCTTTCCTTCTGACTTCACTATTGGCCAGACTTCTCTCAGATGGAAACCTGGCTTGTCTGAGCTCAGCGGCTGAGACTCCCAAAATTTCATTATCTGTCTGCTTCTTGGGAAATTCTGAGACTTTTGCTTCCAAAGTCTCTTTGGCTTCATTTAGCTGACTCTTCAGCTCTTCCATCTCTTTTTTGTATTTGTTTGCTGCCTCCTGGAAGATTGAACATTGTTGTGTCTCCTCTGCCAACTCATCCTTCAGTTTATTCAGAGAGGTGCTGAATTCTTTCTGTTTCTCTTCACACTTTTCCAGTGGTACAAACGTTGACCTGAGGAATCTTGTCGTGTGTGAAAGTCTTTCAACAGGTTTTCTTTTTCCTTTCAAAGGTTGCTCACCTCGTCTCGAACTCTGTCATCGAGCAGCGTCTCTCCGGGTCCCTTCTGCTGTTTCTCCAGGTTTTGGCTGAAGACAGCCTGCGTTTCTTCAGCTTGTTGAGTCCTTACACACTCCTTTTTCAGAACAGGAATGCTTCCAGCTTCCTTTTGGAATCCCAGTGGTTGATCAAGGTCAATTTCCCTAAGCCAATTTCACTCTAGGAGGCTGGGTCCTCTGCCTCTCAATACCAACACTGGTAACTTTACCGATTGGCTTCCATAATGAACAGTTACTTGACTTAAGCCTCTGACAGGAATGTCTTCACCCGTGTAAGTTTTAATTGAGCAGTTGTTTCTTCTAAACTTAATTGATGTTCCCTGTTATTCAGATATCTGAAGGTATGTTCCCCAATTACTGCAGTGGAAGCTCCCGTGTCCACTTCCATTCTAACAGGTCTGCCATTTACTTTCACTGTGACAAATATTGGTTCTGTCTTTCCAACTTTCAGATTAAACAACGAGTAAATGTCTGAATTTGTTGTTTCAGGATCTTCCACATTGTAGATTTCATTGGGCTGCTTCTTTTGTTTACAAACCTGATTGGATCTTTCCTTGCGCTGCCTCATCATGTGTCCATTTCTGTGACAATAGTAGCGTTCGATTCTTTTTAAACTGCCAATCGCTAAAAGACAGATTGTTTCCACCTCTATTAAAATTATTCCTTGATTTCACTGCTAAGTTATTTTTCTTTATTCTTCAGTTAGCGGGGCCTGTTTCCCGCTTCTCGACAGAGTCTCGCTTTCTCATGCCTCTTTTGGCTGAGGTTTCCTGTCTGATGTGGAGGATGGTGCCATTTTGTGCACCCTGTACTGCTTCTGAATCTCTTACTGCGCTTTCCATGGCCGGCGCTATCTCTAGCACCTTCTTGAAATCCAGATTCACTTCGGACAATAATCTTTTCTGAATAGTGTCCTCCTTCACACCACACGCTAAACATGTCGAACTCTCAATGTTCCGTTAGCTGTTTCAAATTTGCCATGGAGCATGTACAGGGCTCTATCTCACAAATTAAACCTGAACCTCTGCATCGTGACTGAGGCCTTGAGTTGAAAGTGACCCTTCACAAGGTCCACCAATTCATCAAAATTCTTTGAATTTGGGGCACTGGGTGCTGTCAAACTTGAATCAAACCACAAGTTCTCAAGAGGATCACTCGCCTCTTCTCTTCCCCCGTAATCTTGATTGCTTGAAAAAAGAACGTGAGGCGTTCTGTTGAGACCAATTGCCAGAGGTTGGTTCAAAAGTATCAATTCTCCAAAATTGTGGCGTTTTGAGGGGGGATAGCTTCTTCAATTCTAACTGAGCTCACTGCTTACAATCACTGGGCAAGGTACAGTGCCGATTTCTTTCTAACTTGATTTCTTCTGTTGAATTCTGTTTTATCCTCATCGCCAATTCATTGTAAGGGTGGCCAAGTTGTACTGTTAGTAATAGAGTTGATCTGCAGACACTTCTTGGGTGGAAACATTAGGTTTATTTACAATATACTCAGCAGCAACTACACATGTGCCTTCAACTCCAACTCTATCTCTACACTGTCTGCTGAGGTAGCCTGCGCTACTCTCCTGTTGGTTACTACAGATCATGTGATCTTTCCTAATAAGTATTATTCTTAAAGGTACATTACACTAAATAAAACCATAAATACTACATAAACCTTATCTAGCTAAAACATAATTTGAATCTGAAATCAAACCTCTTCTTTCTAGTCTTTCAAGTGATGATATTTGTTTTA
Source organism: Isurus oxyrinchus (assembly GCA_026770705.1). NCBI lineage: Eukaryota > Metazoa > Chordata > Chondrichthyes > Lamniformes > Lamnidae > Isurus > Isurus oxyrinchus. The sequence goes on along the minus strand of JANJGN010000032.1, from coordinate 8,063,277 downwards.
TCTTAAGTGCTTGAGAAAGAATATCTGACTTTCCAGCATTCCTTTGGTCCTGTCTTTATTGGGGCAATCGATTTGTGAGCATTTTGTTCATTTTGCCTGTAGCCAATTCAGCTCACAGTTGGAAGAGACAATCCAACACATTTCATTTAATTAGCTTGGAAGGACTTGCATTTCTCTTGCATTGTTTACAGTCTGCAAACATCCCAAAGCACTTTGCAGCTGATGAAGTACCTCTGAAGTATAGACATTACTGTAACATAGGCAATCACTTTGGCTGGGAGCTTTTTATTATAAATTGCGGGATGCAATATTAAACATGAACATACCAACTCTTTTCTATAGAGTACAGCTGTCTGGAATTTAAAGACAAAATATTAAAACCTTCTATATCAAAAAGGCAAAAGAAATTTTAGAGCTTGGCAGGAAGGCTCCTTGAAGCTGCTCCAGTTCCAATTCCGTAACGTTGCTATAATTGTGGGGAATAGTCTTGGAGTTTGGTATCACTAGGAGATGGTCATGGGGAATTGGGTAAAACATTAAGTGATCTCTTTGCTGATCTACGAGGTGCTCATCCAGTAAAAAAGGAAAGGATATACTTGCATTTTTATAGTGCCTTTACTGACCACTGAATCACACACAATTGTTATGGCACAGAAGGAGGCCATTTGGCCCATCGGCTCTGCACCAGCTCTCTGAATGAGCAATTCACCTAGTACCACACCCCCGCCTTCTCCCTGTAACCCTGCACCTTCTTCCTTTTCAGATAACAGTCCAATCCCCTTTTGAAAGCTTTAATTCAATCTGCCTCCACCACACTTTCAGGCAGTGCATTCCAGACCCTCACCACTCGCTGCATGAAAACATTTTTCCTCATGTTGCTTTTGCTTCTTTTGCCAGTTACTTTAAACCTGTGCCCTCTCATTCCCGATCCTTCCACCAATGGGAACAGTTTCTCCCTATCTACTCTGTCCGGACCCCTCCTGATTTTGAATACCTTTGATCAATTCTCCTCTTTACCAAGAAGAACAGTCCCAGCTTCTCCAATCTATCTTCATATCTAAAGTTCTTCATCCCTAGAACCATTTTCACGAATCTGATGGCTCAAAGCACTTTAGAAACATTGAACTATTTTTTTTGAAGTGTGGTCACTCTTGTAATGTAGGAATTTGCATATAATAAGCTCCCAGGAGCAGCAATGTGACAACTAGTTTCTGTGATGTTGGTTGTGGGATACATCTTGGAAGTTTCTTTAAAATAGTGCTACAGGATCTTTTATACACAACTGAGGGAGCAGAGCATCTTGCCTGAAAGGCAGCACCTTCAGCAGTGCAGCATTCCCTCACTACTAGCACTGGAGTGTGAGCGTTGATTTTGTGCTTAAGTTCTGGAGTGGGACTTGAATTTAGAGCCCTCGGTCTCAGAGGCAAGAATGCCACTCACTGAGCCAGGGCTGACAATAGCTTGACCATGGATGGTGAAAGGCCGCATGGGGGTGGCTAATGAAAGCCTGCTAACGCTCAGGCTAGGACCCCACCAGCAGCTGTGGCCTGCCAGGGCCTGGCTGCCCTAGGGCTGCCTGATCCAGCTGGCTTCCTGGCACCATAGTGGGATTAGTTGCCTTCAAAGATTTGTGTCCATACACCACGCCTCCCCCCCACCCCCATATTTCTCTTCTGTCCCCAGTTTAAAATAATATCATTTTGTTCATAGTGCCTCCAAGTGTCCCAGAACTTTTCACCCCCCCCTCGGGCACAGACTGCAAAGTCATGAGCGCTTTAGTGGACTGCAGAACAGTTGGATGACTGGGCACGTTTACCATCTCCTCGCTAAAGCTGGCCATGGTCCCACACTTCTGCTCCCCCCTTTCTCCGCCCCCTCCTCCCAAAAAAAAACTCCCCAAACCACTTTCCACCCCAGCAGCCTCCGAATGCAGTGGATCATCCTCTGTCATTTCCGCCATTTTCAGCGTGATGCCACCACCAAACATCTTCCACTCCTCCCCTTTCAGCGTTTGGAAAGGTTTGTTTCCCCCATAGCACCCGGTCCCCTTCCCACGGCATCTTCCCTTGTAAGCACAGGCGATGCAACACCTGCCCCTTTGCCTCCTCTCCACTCAACGTCCAAGGGTCCAAACACTCCTCCCAGGTGAATCAGTGATTTATTGGCGGTACTTTCAATTAACACATTGTATTGGCTGCTCACAATGTGGCCAATGAAGATTGGGTGACCACGTTGGTCAACACCTCCATTGAGTCCACAAGCATGACCCTGAGTGTCCACTGGCCTCCCATTTTAACTCATCACCCTGATCTCTTGCTGACCTCTGTCCTTGACCACCTACACTGTTTCAGTGAAACACAAGTAAGCTTGAGGAACACCTTATCTTTCGGTTAGGCACTTCACAGCCTTATAGACTCAACATTGAGTTCAACAATTTCAGATCATTTAGTTTCCTTTGCGTGTTTAGTCTTAATCTTATTTCTCTCTTTGTTTTTGCTTTTGGACAACAGCTGTTGATTACTCTGCCATTCACACCTCCTCTGACACATCATTTTATTTTGTCTTGTTACGATTCACTTTGGCTCTGTCCCACCAAACTTCTGTCATTTAATCTCTCTTCCACCCTATTACACATCTGTCCTTTGATCTTTTTCCACCCCTCCCCCATTTGACCTACTTTAACATCTATTACATTTCTAATTTATCCCATGACAGGTCATCAAGCTTAACTGTGTTTCTTTCCCTCTCTCTCCCTCTCCCTCCCCCCACAAGATGCTGCCTGACCTGCTGAGTCTTCCCAGCATTTTCTGTTTTTATTTCAGATTTCCAAGATCAGCTTTTGTAAGAGTAATTTGAGTCTTATGAATTGGGTTTGGAGATTGAGCCAAGCCGTGACAATTTGTGCAAATTATTGGCCAGGGTGGTGCACAGGGACCTGGTGCGTGGAATAGTGGCCCTTCATTGCAAGACGTTAAAACCATAGTTTCCTAAGATAATGCTGTGGAGGAAAGATTTTAGATACTGGAATTACTTCCACTTGAGCAGAGATGCCTAAGAGGAGATGTTAAGTCGGTCAAATGGGGGAGGGGTGGAAAAAGATCAAAAGGACAGATGTGTAATAGGATGGAAGAGAGATTACATGACAAAGATTTTGGGACAGAACCAAAGGGAGTGGCAGTGACAAAAACAGGAAGAGAAATACCTGGAAAAACTCAGCAGGTCTGGTAGCATCAGCAGAGGAGAGCACAGTTAACACCCCGAGTCTCCACAACCCCCCAACAGAGAGGCAGTGAGTTGATTTATCAATTAAGTATTAACAGAGTGAGGGTAAATGTCTTTATACTGAGATTGTGGAGCGTGAAATGCTATGCAATAGAGAATGGTAAAGGAATATTTGGTGGCATGCTGCTGAAATGTGAGAGAGTCAATCTTCACTTGATATTAATTTCACATTCAGTGCCTTGTTTCCTGTTGGTTTCTACTCCCAAATGCTTGGACTGAAATTAGTAGGCTGGACCCATTATTCAATGGTTTTTAGGGTTTCCACAATGAAGTTCTTGGTCAGTATTTGAAAATCTTCTTTACTTCACACGTTTCCAAGTATGTGCTGCACACAGCTCACTTCTACTGTTGACCAATGTTTCAGCCTAACCATTTGATCATTGGTGTAGCTTCTCATTGTTTGTTACACTCATGATGCTATGAAAAAAAACAAGTTGGCACTTACTCCTGCTGCTCATGCTAAAAATAATCCTCATCCCCTCATTGGAGATTTAACTTGACCTCGGTGTTCAGGAATATGATAGCATACATAATACATCAGTACTATTTGGGTTGCATCATGCAAGTGCATTGACTGCTGAGTTTACCTCAGAATTTTTACTCGATGTGATAAACTGCTCATGTGATTCATGGTGAGTGAGAAGAACTGCACAGATGTTACTTTAGTAATGTTCAATGTACTATTACAGCCACTGATTTAACCTACCAAGCACTGGAAGTTCTGTGTCTGTTGCGAGGATACAGGATTTGTAGCAGTGTGTTGAGGTTTAAATCCCAAAACCACCCATTGTGTGAAGAAGCAAGAGTGGCCTTCATATGGCTTATATATACCATTCTGTGAACTTTGCGTTAATTTGATTTAACAAACTATGGATTGAAAGAAATGTACTAAACTGAGGTATGGAAGTCGGTGAATGAGTCATTCATATCTATTGATTGTAGTAATTTAAGATGGTCCTGCCTAAAAGTATCAGAATTGAACGACAGAAATCTAAATCAACGAATTCAATGTTTAAGACATTGAAAGAAACAAGCTAGTAAAGAGTTTAACTAATAAGTTGATTGGATGAAGTAAATAGAGTGGACTGTGGAAGCTGGCAATTAATCCATCGATCAGCATAGTTTCACATATTAAAGGTGGGTTTACAAGGAACAAGGGGAATTACCAATAAGTAAATAAAAGCAAACGGAAAAGGCAAATTTGCACAAACACAAGAAGGATTAAGTTGGCATTTAATTAAATCTATTAAAATAGAACAGTTCACGATGAATTTAATTGCCCAGAATCGCAAGAAACTTAGGTTAATGAACCAAAGTCATCAAATAAATTTATTTGTTGCAAACTTTCTTGTATTCAGCTAGGAAAAAGAGAAACAAATAAATTAATACAAATCAGAGGAAAAAAACTAGTCCCCAAATTCTGCAAAGTTGCAAAAGATCAAGAGCTAAGGTAGCTAGAGCCTGACTGGTAGGAACTAACAGAAAATGGAGTCAGGAGAAATGATCCATCATTTTCAGATTGGCAGACTAACAGTGCTGGGGTCTCAGCTATTCACAATCTACGTTAATTACTTGAGACGAAGAGACCGATTGTATTGTAGCTAAGATAGAAGCAAAATATTGTGGATGCTGGAAATCTGAAATAAAAACAGAAATTGTTGGAAGAACTCAGCAGGTCTGGCAGCATCTGTGGAGAGAGAAACAGAGTTAATGTTTTGAGTCCATATGACTCTTCAGAGCTAAAGAGATGTAGAAATGTGATGGATATTAGACTGTTTAAGAGGGGGTGGAGCAAGATAGAAGGTCAGGGATATGTGGGAGCTCAGGAGAGATTGACAAAGATGTTAGGGACACAAGACAAAAGGAGTGTTAATGGTAGTGTTAAAGACTAAAGAAGGTGCTGATAATGGTATAAATGGAGTGTTAATGGTAGTGTTAAAGACTAAAGAAGGTGCTGATAATGGTATAAAGGGAGTGTTAATGTTAGTGTTAAAGACTAAAGAAGGTGCTGATAGTGGTATAAATGGAGTGTTAATGGTAGTGTTAAAGACTAAAGAAGGTGCTGACAGTGGTATAAAGGGAGTGTTAATGGTAGTGTTAAAGACTAAAGAAGGTGCTGATAATGGTATAAAGGGAGTGTTAATGTTAGTGTTAAAGACTAAAGAAGGTGCTGATAGTGGTATAAAGGGAGTGTTAATGGTAGTGTTAAAGACTAAAGAAGGTGCTGATAATGGTATAAAGGGAGTGTTAATGTTAGTGTTAAAGACTAAAGAAGGTGCTGATAGTGGTATAAAGGGAGTGTTAATGGTAGTGTTAAAGACTAAAGAAGGTGCTGATAGTGGTATAAAGGGAGTGTTAATGGTAGTGTTAAAGACTAAAGAAGGTGCTGATAGTGGTATAAAGGGAGTGTTAATGGTCGTGTTTAAGACTAAAGAAGGTGCTGATAGTGGTATAAAGGGAGTGTTAATGCTAGTGTTAAAGACTAAAGAAGGTGCTGATAGTGGTATAAAGGGAGTGTTAATGCTAGTGTTAAAGACTAAAGAAGGTGCTGATAGTGGTATAAAGGGAGTGTTAATGGTCATGTTTAAGACTAAAGAAGGTGCTGATAGTGGTATAAAGGGAGTGTTAATGGTAGTGTTAAAGACTAAAGAAGGTGCTGATAGTGGTATAAAGGGAGTGTTAATGCTAGTGTTAAAGACTAAAGAAGGTGCTGATAGTAGTATAAAGGGAGTGTTAATGCTAGTGTTAAAGACTAAAGAAGGTGCTGATAGTGGTATAAAGGGAGTGTTAATGCTAGTGTTAAAGACTAAAGAAGGTGCTGATAGTGGTATAAAGGGAGTGTTAATGCTAGTGTTAAAGACTAAAGAAGGTGCTGACAGTGGTATAAAGGGAGTGTTAATGCTAGTGTTAAAGACTAAAGAAGGTGCTGATAGTAGTATAAAGGGAGTGTTAATGGTAGTGTTAAAGACTAAAGAAGGTGCTGATAGTGGTATAAAGGGAGTGTTAATGGTAGTGTTAAAGACTAAAGAAGGTGCTGATAGTGGTATAAAGGGAGTGTTAATGCTAGTGTTAAAGACTAAAGAAGGTGCTGACAGTGGTATAAAGGGAGTGTTAATGCTAGTGTTAAAGACTAAAGAAGGTGCTGATAGTAGTATAAAGGGAGTGTTAATGGTAGTGTTAAAGACTAAAGAAGGTGCTGATAGTGGTATAAAGGGAGTGTTAATGGTAGTGTTAAAGACTAAAGAAGGTGCTGATAGTAGTATAAAGGGAGTGTTAATGGTAGTGTTAAAGACTAAAGAAGGTGCTGATAGTAGTATAAAGGGAGTGTTAATGGTAGTGTTAAAGACTAAAGAAGGTGCTGATAGTGGTATAAAGGGAGTGTTAATGGTAGTGTTAAAGACTAAAGAAGGTGCTGACAGTGGTATAAAGGTAGAATAGCAGAATGTGTTAATAGCAGAATAAGGGTCAGTGCCCTGTGAAAGCACAACATAGAACAAGTGACAGATGGCCTTGGGGGTGGGGGAGGGGGTGTTGGGGGAAAAGGATTTAAAAAAATTAAAAATGAACAAATAAAATCAATTTTAAAAAATGGATGAAGATGGAGAAGAGAGTTCATGGCCTAAGTTGTTGAACTCCATGTTAAGTCCAGAAACACAGCATATTTATTGACACACTTTTTGGACAGAGGCCCCTCTCCTGAGGTTAAGAAATAAAACACACAGCCTATGTTGTAGATTCTTGGTTGGTGTTATGGAAAAGGCTAGTGCCATTGTAGTGAACAGCAGGGTTAAAGAGCATCAGGGAAACCAATTGACATTAAATCAGACACAGAAAATAACTTAAAAGGCGAATGGAATTTTCCATGTTTCTATGTTTGCCTTTAGAACACACTGGTTTAGACTCAACTGGAGTAGTGTGTCCAATTCTGGGCACTGCATTTTAGGAAGGATGTGCAAGCTTTAGAGAGAATGAAGAAAACATTTGCGAGAATGATCCCAGGGATGAGGGACTTCAGATCCAAGGGTAGATTGGAGAAGCTGGGGATTCCCCTTTTGAAAAGTAAAGTTTGAGGTGAGATTTGACTGAGTATTCAAAGTCACGAGGGGACATGAGAGCTAGGAAGAATCTGTTCTCCTTGGTGGAAGGATCGAGGAGCAGGGGGTACAGATTTGAAATAATTCGCAAAAGAAGCAATGGTGACTTGAGGAAAAGCGATGGCACGGTGAGTGGCTCAGATCTCGAAAGCATGGCCTGAGAGTATGGTGGCTTTCAAAAAGGGAAATTGGATACATGCTAGGAGATAAAAAAAAAATTCAGGGTTATGGGGGTGGGGCAGGGGAGTGCATTTAGCTGAATTGCTCCTGCAGAGAGCCAGCATGGACTCGATGGGCCGAAAAGCCTCCTTTCATACTGTATCCATTCTATGATTCTAATATAGATGAATTTAAAGGGAAGCTAAATAAACAAGTGAGGGAGAAAGGAAGAGGATGATATGATTAGCGTGAGGTGAAGTGGGGCGAGTGGAGGGTTGTGTCAAGTGTGGAGCACAAAGCAATTGGGTTAAATGACCTGGCTCTGGGCTATAAATTCATGTAAAAACTTTTTTTTTCAAATGATGTTATCTTTATTGGAGAATAGAAGCAACTTGTGATGGAATATTTAACTTGCTCAACTAAGAGCTGGATATAAATAGATTGAAGAGTAAGAGAATATAAATAGATAGAGATCTATATAGAATGCTCAGTCATCGAGAGAGGAATAAATTCTGTTATGTCTCTCAGTTTGGACTTTGTGCAATCCTTCATTACTACCGGCTTAATCATTAATGTGTGTTTCTAGCAGGAGAAAGGTCTAAATCATCCTAGGCATGGCACTAAAAGCTTTCTCCAGGGGTGGAGAGAATAAGATATAACCAGCTTTTAAAGTGGTAATGGGAAAACTCAAAGACCATAAGACATAGGAGCAGAAATTAGGCCATTCGGCCCATCGAGTCTGTTCCTCCATTCAATCATGGCTGATAAGTTTCTCAACCCCATTCTCCCGCCTTCTCCCCGTAACCTTTGATCCCCTTACCAATCAAGAACCTATCTATCTCGGTCTTAAATACACTCAATGACCTGGCCTCCACAGCCTTCTGTGGCAATGAATTCCATAGATGCAGGTATATGTTACACATGGGGACTGAAATATTGGTAGCCATTTCAAAAGCTGTTTGCTTAAGAGAAATGGCTGGCACAGTTATTGTGGAACTAAAGGTTCAAGTCTGTTAACATGTAATGGGGAAGCTCAGGGCCAATTGCTGCTGCCAAAATTGAAAGATGATTTGCTCTATCACTGATCACTTTCCTGTACCCGTCACTACCCTGTGTTATATCTGTGGCTCAGTGGACACCATGTACAGTGTTGGTCACCATATTTAAGGAAGGATGTAAATGCATTAGAAGCAGTTCAGAGAAGGTTTACCAGACTAATACTGGATTGGGTGGGTTGTCTTATGGGGAAAGGTTGGACAGACTAGGCTTGTATCCGCTGGAGTTTAGAAGAGTAAGAGGTGACTTGATTGAAACATATAAGATCCTGAGGGGTCTTGACAGGGTGGATGTGGAGAGAATGTTTCCCCTTGTGGGAGAATCTCGAACTAGGGGTCACTGTTTCAAAATAAGGGGTCACCCATTTAAAACAGATGAGGTGAAAATCTTTCAGAGGGTTGTGAGTCTTTGGAACTCTCTTCCTGAAAAGGCAGTGGAGGCAGAGTCTTTGAATATTTTTAAGGCAGAGGTAGATAGATTCTTGATTAACAAGGGGGTGAAAGGTTATCGGGGGTAAATGGGAATGTGGAGTTGAGGTTGTGATCAGATCAGCCATGATCTTATTGAATGGTGGATCAGGCTGAGGGGCCAAGTGACCTACTCCTGCTCCTAATTCATATGTTCGAATTCACCTCTCTGAGGCAGGAGGTTGTGAGTTCAACTCCCACCCCAGAGACTTGAATGCATAATCCATGGGAGTGCTACCTCGTTGGATGTGCTGTTTTTCAGATTAGACATTAAACTGAAGTCCCCACTTGAGTGGGCATAAAAAGTGCTGTGGCATTATCTTAAAGAAGAGTAGGGGAGTTCTTCCTGATGTCCTGGCCAATATTTATCCCTCAATCAACATCATCAAAACTGATTAGTGAGCGATTATCACATTGTTGTTTGTGGGATCTTGCTGTGTGCCAACTGGGTGCTATATTTTCTAAATCACCACAGTGACTAGACTTCCAAAAAGTACTTCATTGGCTGGAAAGCACATTGGGAAGTCCTGAGGATGCAACATTGCCCGACACTGACCTGATCAGTTACTGAAACCCTCATCCATGTCTTTGTTACCTCTAGACTCGACTATTCCAACACACTCCTGGCTGCTCTCCCACATTCTACCCTCTATTAACTTGAGGTCATCCAAACCTCTGCTGCCTGTGTCCTAACTCACACCAAGTCTCATCCCCCCATCACCCCTGTGCTCGCTGACCAACATTGGCTCCCGGTCAAGCAACATCTTGATTTTAAAATTCTCATCTATGTTTTCAAATCCCTCCATGACTTCACCCCCTCCTTATCTCTGTAATCTCCTCCAGCCCCACACCCCTCCGAGATCTCTGCGTTCCTCTAATTCTGGCCTCTTGAGCATTCCCGATTCTAATCGCTCCACCATTGGCGGCCGTGCCTTCAGCTGCCTGGGCCCCAAGCTCTGGAATTCCCTCCCTATCCCTCTCCGCCTCTCTACCTCACTCTCCTCCTTTAAGACCTTCCTTAAAACCGACCTCTTTGACTAAACTTTTGATCATCTGACCTAATATCTCCTTCTGTGAATCAGTGTCATGCTTTGTTTGATGATGCTCCTGTGGAGCATCCTGGGATGTTTCATTACGTTAAAGGTGCCATATAAATATAAGGTGTTGTTGTTTTTATCCAATTTCCCCATCCCCTTCTAATCACATTTCCTGCTGTGTTCGTCCCTGGAAAAGAAGCTCTACCCAACTCACATGGAATTTTGCTGAAAAGAGACATCAAATTAGAAGCAGAAGTAGGCCATTGTTGTTGAAGCTTTTTATCTAGCACTCATCAGGACAAACACAAGAATGCCAAATTTTAAACAGTCACAACAATTTATACTACAGTTGAAAAGGGCGCTGATTGATTAGGAAATCAACTCTGGCTGAGGTGTTGCCATGGAGAAAGCAACAGGGAACTAAAGGGTCCCCAAGTTCCTGGGCAATTCAAAAAAGGTGCAAGGCTTGAACATATTCCTTTTGCCTGCAGAGAATGGGTCTCTATATATGAATGTATGTTGCTTCTAGCCAGTGTAAACGAGCCATGTTATGAGCTTGACTGATTATCTTAAATTTGTTGTTAGTATAGCTATTAGCACAGTCGGGATTGTTCAGCAAGTGCTGCCCAACAACTAGTAGTAGATGTTTTGTGTGATCTATACTCTACCTATTATGCTAAACCCAAGGAACATGCTGTCTTATTCAATCAGCCAATCGTTGGAACATAAGGCCTATGTACCTGGCACTTCGAATTTCACTTTCAAACTCCCAGCCATCTAGCTTTTGGCCATAATACTTCTGCAACTGTTGACCTCCTTAAGTACTTCTCTATGTTGTTACAGACAGGAGAGAGCCAGACAAACAACACTTATTTCCTCTCACCACCTGTCCGTAAGCAGAAGGTATCTTGAATTATTTTTAAAGCATGTGGTGGTGTGTTTTCCCAAACCCTCGGTTTGTGTGATCCAATTTACTAATAACCTACAGCAAACTAAAGTTTTGATTAACTCAGAAGGTTAGTTTATTTCACATTCAAATCCCGGGAGAGCAGTATTCACAATGTCCTACTCCACTCCATGCACGCGCACGCACACAGTAAAGGGGGCATAGAAAACAAAACTTTCACAACTATGGATGGTAACAGTACAAGAGCCACAGAAACAGATATTCATTCACATGATTTCTTGAGTCCACACTCCGAGTCCAATGAGAAATTCTTTCACGTAGGATTTTAGAGTTCAGCTGGTTCAGGACTGGAGTTGTAGAATTCACTTTACAGTTGGTGATGATACCGCAAGATGAAATAGGTACACAGAGACTGGATCAGTTGTGCCAGTAATGGTAGGAAATCTTCAAGTAGAGACAGGCTTGAGGAGCAGGCTGTTGGTCTGCCTGGAGATTTGCTTCTTGGTATTCACCAGTTGGATGTTAAACAGCACACTCCTTGTGAGGCTAAAGATGTAATATTATAACTGTCCAAAAAGGCCTGAGGCTTGGGTCTTGTGACATGTCACATTAATGGATAATTTCAGCTCAATAATCAGTTTCTGTGCTTCTGGCCAGAATTTCATTGTTCCTCCTTAGGAGAGAGATGAGGTCGTTCTTGGCATTTCTTCCAGTATAATGAATATAGATCTTTCTCTTTTGAGATAGTTCCAGATGGAGACCCAGTTCATGTGCACTTCCTCTGCTTTCATTGATTACAAGAGGTTTGTACAATGAGGTGTGAGATTCCACAGACTGAAAGAGCTACCTGGTGGTAGCTCCCAGAGCTGACCATGTGGTCATGTGACTTATAGCAGCCATCTTTTCCAGTTCAGCAGAAAATCCATTTTAAAAAAAGCAATAAGAATTAAGCTTTGAACATAGTTATGGATTTCTTTTTCATATTGTAGGAACCCAACAATGTCCACCTTTTTTGCACTTGTCACCAGCAAAACCTTTACTCTCTGCCTTCTTCCTGTCTTGTTTTTTCCAACAGTTTCATCCCTTCAAATCCAAAGGAGGCAGACTTGAGCATATCTGGTGCACAACTTGTTTAACCACATTATACTATTGGGTCTCACTCTCCTTTGCCAAAAGCTACTCACCACTGCAAGATTATCATTGTGGGAAAGATAATCCTGCTGTTTCCCTTCTCCATGACCAACTATTTCCTTAAAATCCCTCTCCCCTGCTCCATCCAACCTCAACTTTACCCTAGATGGAGCTCATGGACTTCTTTGCCATATCCCTCCCTTCTGTTATGTACAGGAGCAGGGATGTCTTGCTGCAATTGTACAGGGCCTTGGTGAGACCACACCTGGAATATTGTGTGCAGTTTTGGTCTCCTTATCTGAGGAAGGATGTACTTGCTATAGAGGGAGTGCAGCGAAGGTTTACCAGACTGATTCCTGGGATGGCGGGACTGACATATGAGGAGAGATTGAATCGATTAGGATTATATTTGCTGGAGTTCAGAAGAATGAGGGGGGATCTCATAGAAACCTATAAAGTTCTAACAGGACTAGACAGGGTAGATGCAGGAAGGATGTTCCCGATGGTGGAGGAGTTCAGAACCAGGGGTCACAGTCTGAGGATACGGGGTAGACCATTTAGGACTGAAATGAGGAGAAATTTCTTCACCCAGAGAGTGGTCAGCCTGTGGAATTCGCTACCACAGAAAGTAGTTGAGACCAAAACATTGTATGTTTTCAAGAAGGAATTAGATATAGCTCTTGGGGTGAAAGGGATCAAAGGGTATGGGGAGAAAGCAGGAGCAGGATATTGAGTTGGATGATCAGCCATGATCATAATGAATGGCACAGCAGGCTCGAGGGGCCGAATGGCCTACTCCTGCTCCTAGTTTCTATGTTTCTAGGATCCCAACTGATGTTAATGCTGGACAAGTCAGATCCCAGAGTGAGACCTGGCTTGGTAGATCCTGGATTGTTGCTTGGATTAGCTCAGTTTCAAACTGTTTTCTTCCAACAGGCTGCTGAGCATTCACTAGATGCTTTTCTTCAGCAAGTATCTCTCCCTGAGACACCCAAAGACCACAATTTAAACGCACTATTACTTCAACTTCAGAGCAAACACGAGTTCCCTAAATTCAGTTCCCCAGCAGGCTTGCAGGATTTCTTATTAGAGGGATTAGACCTTCTGCCTGCACTCTCTGGTATAAACACGTTAACTGACCACCCTTCAGTGTTTCCCTGTCTCTCTGTGTGTCTCTGAACCCCTGTCGCTAGGCAACAGCACAGTTTTTTCTCATTTATGCTTTTTAACTTTATTAAACTACTAACCCCTTGATAACCCATGTCTTCTCTTGAAGAGTTGTAAAACCTCATTAAAAATGCAGGTATACAAACAGGGCCCCAGGCTTCCTGGCATCCACCTCACAAAAACCTTTAAATGAAACTAACAGCAGGTTTTAGCTTTCTTAGCACCCAAATACAAAATATAAATTAAACTTAAAGATATACGCTGTTCCTAACACTTCCACCAGCCCACCAGGCTAATCATTCCTTTAAAACTCTTCCCTGTACTAGCCCTGACCTTGCATCCTCCTCTAGTTGCTCCCTTATCTCTTCTCATGCCCTCATGAGCTCATCTTGTCCATGAGACCCACCCCCTGGTCCCTCGACTCCTTTTCGGCTAAATTGTTGACCGCCCAACTTCCCCTCTTGGTCCCCATGTTAGCTGATGTTATTATGGGTTCTCTCTTCAGCTGCTGTCCCCTTCCCTTTAAAGTTGCCATGACCACTCCCTTCCTCAAAAAAAAAATTGTGGAATACACTGGCCCACCCATTCCCATTTTTCTACAAAGCTCTTGAATTTTTTGTCACCTCCCAGATCTGGACCCCTCTTTCGCTCAACTCCTTGTTTAAACCTGCCATAGCAGCGAACCAGCCCTAAGTAAACTCTTAGCGTACAATGTGAGTGTTCCATGTACTATCCCTGCTCAACCTTCCTAATTTCTCTGAGCCTTTGACTAGGTCAACCACACACCCCTCCCTCCAATGTTGTCAGCATTGTCCAGCTCAGTGGAACGTCCCTCATTTTTATTGCTCCTTACGTTTCCAATCTTGGCCAGTCTTCCTTTCCAGCATTATCTCAGGCCAAAGCCAACTGCTTGTGGTCTCAGCATCCTATTTAGTGCCAAGCAGAGTTCCCAACCCCCATCTCCTCTCTATGACAAAGACCACTTACTTCTGCCTCTGCAACATTGTCTGCCTGCACTCCACCCCAGCCCTCAACGGCAGTCCCTCAGAATCGAGGGTGATGCCCGGCAGGCTTGCTGAGACTTCAGGTGACTGAGGAGCCCAATTTTGGATCCACATCTTCTTCCACAGTGTGGGGGGGGAGTGGGGGGGGGGTTGCGGTGCAGGTTGTTGCTCAGGGGAGTGGAACTTGCAGCCCCGGGTTGGCTTCCTCCTCCTTCCTCTGGCGCTGCCAGTGTGCCTCGCTGTCGAGTCACTGGGCCTCGGAGTGGCTTTGTGCCTTGATGGGCCAGCTGGTGCCATGCTGAGCGATTGGCAGCATTCTCCTCCCAGTCAGTGGTGTTAATGCCTCCGTGCTTTAGGGCGACCTTGAGCGTATCCTTATACCTTTTCCTCTGGCTGTCCTTTGAGGCTCGGCCAATGGAGAGCTGTGAGAAGAGAACCTGCAGAGAGAGGTGGTTTTCAGGCATCCAGATGCAATGGCCTGTCTAGAGGAGTTAGTTCTGCCTCAGTACGTCTCTGGCTGAAACTCTCATCTGTGCCTATATCACCTTAAGACTTGACTATTCCAACATTCTCCAGGTTGGCACCCCATCCTCCATCTTTCGTAAACGCCAGCTCACCCAAACCTCTGCTGTCTGTGTCCCGTACCAAACCCCCTTCACTTTAGCCTTTGTGAACCGACATTGGTTACCAGTGGTTGAAATTTAAAATTCTCATCTGCGTTCAAATTTATGGTCTTATCCCTCCCTATCTCTTGCACCCTCAAACTTACATGTCGTCAGCTCTATTCCCTCATGCAGCCCTCACCTCCAGTGCCCAACCAGGGTCTTCAATTGTCTGACATACGAGCATACAAATTAGGCCTCATTCGGCTCCTCAAGCCTGCTCCGCCATTCAATAAGATCATGGCTGGTCTGATTGTGGCCTCAGCTCTACATTCCTCTGAGCCCTGATAACCTTTCACCCCCTTGTCAATCAAGAACCAATCTAACTCAGCCTTAAAAATATTCAATGACCCTGCCTCCACCACACTCTGGGGAAGGCCCTCGTCTCTGAGATTACTTCCTTCCATCCCTCTGTCTTTCCAAGTGTTCCTACTCCTTTAAGCTAGTCCTTAAAACTCATATCTTCTTAGCCACTCCTCCTTATACCTCCTTTGGCTTGGAATCCATTATGGTCTGATTACGGCTCTGTGAAGTGCCTCTCGACATTAAATATGTTACATAAAGTGCAAATTGTTGGGGCTGGAATGTTTTGCAAGTGTTTCTTAGGAGAAATGAGACCATTTCACCTTTCCTCTTTTACATTTGCAGGATGCGCCTAGTCAAGAAGTGTCAATGCTGTCTGATGCTGGTGTGTCTGCTCCTTGGAATACTCATCCTGTATTACAGGCAATTTGAGTGTGCTGTGGACATTGGCTACAAATCACTGAGTAGTCCAAGCAACCAGCTTGAATATGTGTTCAAGAAGCCTGGAGAACAATACTCCCATATACCATATAAAAGGAAAGAGACTATTGTCGGGTGAGTCTCTCTTTTCTAATGAGATGATAAAGAGCTAAATACAAAAATAACATACAAATCGATCAGAAGATGCAAATTTAAAAACAAGCTATTCTTTCTTCAGTGCCTTATGTATATTTAGGAGTAAGAGAAAAAGAAAGTCTTGCATTTATATAACACCGTGTGTGACCACAGAATGCCTAAAGCACTTCTCAGTCGATGAAGTACAATTTTGAAATGTATTCGTTGATGTAACAAAGTAATTGCTACTTGCACACAGCAAGATCCCACAAACAGCTGTGTGATAATGACCAGATTATCTGTTTTAGTGATGTTGGTTGAGGGAGAAACATTGGACCAGGAGTCTGGGGATACCACACATGCTCTTCCTCAAAATAGGCGGCAAAATTTTCCCCCCATCGGGAGGAGGGGGGGGGGGGGGCAGATCAAGAGTGGACGCGTGGAGGCGTACCTCCAATCGGCGGCGCCCCCGATCGGAGACGTGCCACCATTTTACGTGTGCAAGAGCGCACTCATCTCCCCGAGGCTAAGTGCAGCCTCAGGGAGATCAGCTACACACTAAAAAATATTGAAAACAGAGAGAAGAAAAAATCCCCTGACAGGTCCCCTCGTGTGACACTGTCACGTGAGTTGGGACATGTCCATCACTTTCAGTTTCACTTTTATTAAAAATTTATAAACCTACATGAAACCTCATCCCGCTCGTGGGTGAGGTCTGATGCTTTTTCCAATGCCCGCCGGGTCTCCCCACTAAGCTTAAGATTGGACGGGCAGGTCCGCTCATTACATTAATTACGTTGTCAATGGCCTCAATTGGCCATTGACAGGTCGGTGGGCGCACAGCTGATTTGGCTGAGTCCCCACCTACCTGAAAATTGACATGGGGCGCGGTGAGGTCAGGAGTTCTGCCTGATGTCATCCCGTGTCACTTTATACGTCGGCGAGCAGGCCCCGCCCACCCCCGCTCGCCAACCGGGAAATCCTGGCCAGGATCTTTTGCATCTACAAACCAAAGACAGCATCTCCAACAGTGCAACACTCCCTCAGTGCTTCACTGGAGCATCTGCCTTGATTTTTGTGCTCAAGAACAGGTCGACAAGAGTGAATCTCAAAGGCAAAGTCCATCTAACCCTTAGGATTTCACGGTTTATCTAATGATTAGCTGAGCCATGTAGATGAGGAAGGCTCCAACAACAACTTGTATTTATATAGGGCCTCTAACATAATAAAAATGTCCCAAGGTGCTTCCCAACAGGCATTATAAAGCAAGATTTGATGTACAGTGATATTAGTGCAGGTGACCAATAGCTTGGTCAAAGAGATAGGTTTTAAGGAGCAGAGAGAAAGAGGGGCGGAGAGGTTTAGGAAGGGGATTCCAGAGATTGAGCCTTGGTAGCTGAAGGTACAGCTAAGAATGGTGGAGCAATTAGAACATAAGAAATAGGAGGAATAGACCATACTTGGGCCTGATCCACCATTCATTATGATTATGGATGACCTTGGGCTTCAACTCCACATTCCCACCCACTCCCCATAACCCACTGATCCCCTGAAAAACCAAAAATCTATTTATCCCAATCTTGAATAGACTTGACAAGAGAACTGCCACAACCCTCTGGGGTAAAGAAATCTAAAGATTCCCAACCCTTTGTGTGAAGAAATTCTTCCACATCTCAGTCCTAAATGATCGGCCCCTTATCCTGAGACTGTGTCCCCGTGTTCTAGATTCCCCAGTCAGGGGAAACAATCTCTCAGTATCTACCCTGTCAAACCCCTTCAGAATCTTGTAGGTTTCAAGATTACCTCTGATTCTTCTGTGTAATAATTCCAACTTTTCAGATGATACACAACAAAGTATGAATTTTGAGGAGTGTTACAGAAAGGAAGTGGCCAGGGTGGGGGGAACGTTAATTTAAATAGCCCTGATTTCTTGTCTCTCTACCCGTCCATAAACAGAAATTTTGATTTTGCTTTCCCCCTTTATAAGCAGTGGTGTATTTTCCAACCCCTTAGTTTTGGTGTAATCCAATTTTTATTAATAACCATCACCAAGGTTGTCTACTTCCACCTCCTTAAAATCCCTCAACTCTACCCCTGATTTGGCTTATCCACTGCTGAAACCCTCATTCATACCTTTATTACCTCTCGACTCAACTATTACAACCCACCACTGGCTCTCTCCCACATTCCACCACCTGTAAACTTGAAATCATCCAAAACTCTACCCATGTCCTTATTCACACTGAGACCCATTCAACTGTCGCTAACTCGCTGACCTACATTGACATCAAGTAAGGCCTTGATGTTAAAATTCTCATCACCCTTGTCTTAAAAATGAATTAGTCTTGCAGGCAGTGGTACAGAAGTTCAGGAGTTCCAGCAGAAACATTGGAGACAGGGTTCAAACCTGGACAGAGCTCCCTTTCTATGCTGCTGCTTAGTAGATGAAAAAATGGCAGACTGAGATTTGCAGTTCCACAAGGCAATATTACTGGTTCCGTCAGCTGAGTGGAGGGGCGGGGGTGGGGTGTCATGTCACATGATGCCCACCTCGCCACTTCAGCTTTGACAAAGGTTGTGAATCCCTTTGTCTGGGTGGCTGAGATTGGGAATGCTCCAACCATTAAGTCTTACAGGAAGGTTGCAGGGTCCTTTGTCTTAGAAGACTAGTAGACTCTGGTTTTCCAGCCTGGGTTCTGAAATATATGGTTGCCTTTGAATTTGGTCTCTGCAGTCCACAGGGGTCGTTAGTGTCTCTTTGGGGATAACGAGATGCAAATTTCATGGATACTGCCAAATAGCTCCTTTTGTTCAAGATCCCATGCAGGCATAGCCTCAGTCAATTTAAATAAGGTCTTTGTCCAGTTTTTAACATTTTAGAAATTAGCTATGAGGATACATATCTATATATATTTTATAAAAATATTGTGTGAAGTCTTAGCCCCATTGCAGGTGGTGCAAAGTCACTTCAAGGGGAATAGCCTACTCCTGCTCCTATTTCTTATATTCTTATGTTTCTCATGTTCACCAGTCAGAGAATATCGGCTGAATTTATTCATGCTCTCATTATAGGACAACCCTCTCATCCTGAACCAATCTAGTGAGCCTTCACTGTACCACCTCCAATGTATGCATATTGTTCCTTAGCCAAGCATACCAAACAGTACTCCAGCTGTGACGTTACCATAGCCCTATACAATTGGAGCGATTAAAATCACGAATACTCAAGAGGCCAGAATTGGATGAGTGCAGATAGCTCAGAGGGCTGTGGGCCTGGAGGAGATTACAGAAAATAGGGAAGGCCGATACCTAGAGGGATTTTTAAAACAAGGATGAGAATTTTAACATCGAGGCCTTAGTAGGTCAGCGAGTTAGCGAGGGTTGAATGGGTCTCACTGTGAATAAGGACACGGGCAGCAGAAGTTTGGGTGACTTCAAGTTTACAGAGGGTAGAATGTGGGAGAGCAGCCAGGATTGTGTTGGAATAGTCGAGTTGAGAAGCAATGAAGGCATGGATGAGGGTTTCAGCAGGGGATAAGCCGAGGCAGGGGTAGAGTTGAGTGATTTTAAGGAGGTGGAAATAGACAGCCTTGGTGATGGTGTGAATATGTGGTATGAAGTTGTTACAAATATGACGTTTGTAAGATCATTATGTTTTGGGACTGTCTCTTTAATTAGGGTAAAATAGAGGAATGAAGGGGTCATGTGACCTGCTCTGAGTTCTTCTGATAACAAGCCTGGGTGGCCTGATTGTTAAAGGGGGAGTGGGATGCAGGTTGTTTTACTGGGAAGAAGGTGAAAGCTTATTCACACCTGTAAACAATGACCAGGGCAGCTACGCTGACGGTGGATAGACAGTTCATCCCCAAGTCCCAGGGTGATGTTAGGAATGTCAGGATTTATAAGCAGTTATACTTTAAACTGCCAATTTAATTCCAAGATAGAATGGAGTTGGTGGAATGTCTAGAGCATTTCTACCTGGATATAAAGGATATCATGTGAATCGCATTGCCATGGAGATGGCGCTTGGGAGGGAAAGAGTCCACAGGAAGCCATTTTAGGATTAGTTTACAGCTTTCCCTAAAAATATCACCGAACCTCACAGACAAGGCCAGTTTTCCAGAGAGAGAGAGAGAGAGAGAATAAGTTGCTCACTGAAACAGTGTTCAGTCAATGTTGCTTTTAGTTTGTGCATTAAATTAAAAGTCTTTAAACTTGAAATCTTGTTGTGTGATTCTTTCTGCCATTCACTGGAAGTTCATGTTTCTTTTTAAAAGTTATTGTTCTTTATGGGGATCATAAAGAAGTTAATCTTTGGATGAAATATTACACCACAGTTATAAACAGGCTGTTTTAATCTCAAACGATTGCCAGGGAGAAGGCTGGAGTTGGCGGTTAGGCAAATGAGTTTGGAGTGGGGACTGAAAACAATGGTGCCAGTCTTCTCAATATTTAATTGGAGGAAATTTCTGCTCATCCAGTACTGGATGTCGGATAAGCAGCCTGATAATTTAATAACAGCGGAGGAGTTGAGAGAGGTGGGGGTGAGGTAGAGCTGGGTGTTGTCAGCGTACATGTGAAAACTAACACTGTGCTTTCGGATGGTGTCACTGAGGGGCAGTATGTAGATGAGAAATAGGAGGGGGCCAAGGATAGATCCTTGGGGGGGACACCAGAGGTAACGGTGCAGGAGCAGGAAGAGAAGCCATTTCCAGTGATTCTCTGGCTCCGATTAGATCGATAAGAATGGAACCAGGTGAGAGCAGGTCCCACCCAGCTGGACGACAGTGGAGAGGTGTTGGAGGAGGGTGGTGTGGTCAAACCGTGTCAAAGGCTGCAGACAGGTCGAGAAGGACGAGGAGGGAAAGTTTACCTGTGTCACAGTCACACAGGATGTCATTTGTGACTTTGATAAGAGACCGTTTCAGTATCAGGGGCCGAAACCTGATTGGAGGGATTCAAACATGGAGTTCCGGGAAAGATGGGAATGGATTTGGGAGTGACAACATGTTCAAGGGCTTTGGAGAGGAAAGGGGGGTTGGAAATGGGACAGTAATTTGCAATGATAGTGGGGTCAAGGGTTGACTTTTTGAGGGAAAGGGTCCCTCAGAACACCAAGGTGGCAGACTCCAAAAACTTGCTGTATCGCTGGGCGTTATCAGTTTCCAGCTCATGCATTGTGACTTTTAGACCTGATATTAATATTACAGTTACAAGACTCCTCACTGTAAGTTTATTTTTAAAATGCATCATGTCGAGTGGAACAAGATAGATGAAGCCATGCGAGGGAGACCAACTGGCATCAAAGAATGTCTGCAGAGCTTAATTGGCACAATTTGGCATGATTGCTTTTGACCGAGGGCAACTGCATTAGCTTCTTTTGGATCAGCAGGGCATTTGTTACAGAGCTTTGCCATCTGCAGGAAGGGTAGCTGCAGTCAACATGGAACATAAGGTCACCCACTGGCCTGAACTGCCAGAGCAGGTCAGAGGCTGGGATTCCTGCAGTAAGTAACTCACCTCCTGACTCCCCAAAGCCTGTCCACCATCTACAAGACACAAGTCAGGAGTGTGATGGAATACTCCCCACTTGCCTGGATGAGTGCAGCTCCCACAACACTCAAGAAGCTCGACACCATCCAGGACAAAGCAGCCCCACTTGATTGGCACCCCATCCACAAACATTCACTCCCTCCACCACCGACACATAGTAGCAGCAGTGTGTGTACCATCTACAAGATGTACTGCAGGAATTCACCAAGGCTCCTTCGACAACACCTTCCAAATTCACGACCACTACCATCTAGAAGGACAAGGGCAGCAGACACATGGGGACACCACCACCTGGAAGTTCCCCTCCAAGTCACTCACCATCCTGACTTGGAAATATATCACCGTTCCTTCACTGTCACTGGGTCAAAATCCTGGAACTCCCTCTCTAACAGCACTGTGGGTGTACCTACACCACATGGACTGCAGTGGTTTAAATTGGTGGAACATCAAAGATATTGTGCATGGTTCTGGTCTCCATATCACAAAAAAGACTTGGAGGATCTAGACAGGGTGCAAAAAAAATGTACACAGATTACATGAAGTCATAACATCAAGAAAGATCTTTCAAAAACTGGCTAGGTCTCTTTTCTCTTAAGAAAGAGAAGACTGAGGGGATGTGGGCATCGCTGGCTGGGCCAGCATTTATTGCCCACCGCTAATTGCCCTTGAGAAGGTGGTGTTGAGCTGCCTTCTTGAACCGCTGCAGTCCATGCCAGCAATATTGGTACTGGTCTGGGAATATGGTTTCCAACTTTGAGTTAAAGCACAAGGCGCAGGCGTTAATAATAGAAGAAAGATAAAGGTGAATGTTACCATGGGAGAGCAATGTTCTATTTATAAAACGGGAAAAACTGGGAAGCAAAATGTACCCTTTGGCTACCATGGAAAACCATGAACCTTCGATGAAAATTTACAAATCAAACAGCCTGCACGTCCCAGTTTTCCGGAGGTTTCCTAATTTGAGGATTTAATGCTGCCCAGAAGGGAAAAACAGTTCGGAGCAGTATTCTTATCCCCCAGTTTTACTGGTGTTCCATTTTAAGGTATACAATACCAGTTCAGACCAGTATTCTTATTTTCCAGTTTTACTGGTGTTTCATTTTAAGGTATACAAGACCAGTTCAGACCAGTATTCTTATTTTCCAGTTTTACTGGCGTTCCATTTTAAGGTATACAAGACCAGTTCAGACCAGTATTCTTATTTCCCAATTTTACTGGTGTTTCATTTTAAGGTATACAAGACCATTTCAGACCAGTATTCTTATTCCCCAGTTTTACTGGTGTTCCATTTTAAGGTATACAAGACCAGTTCAGACCAGTATTCTTATTTCCCAGTTTTACTGGTGTTCCACTTTAAGATATACAAGACCAGTTCAGACCAGTATTCTTATTTTCCAGTTTTACTGGCGTTCCATTTTAAGGTATACAAGACCAGTTCAGACCAGTATTCTTATTTCCCAGTTTTACTGGTGTTTCATTTTAAGGTATACAAGACCATTTCAGACCAGTATTCTTATTCCCCAGTTTTACTGGTGTTCCATTTTAAGGTATACAAGACCAGTTCAGACCAGTATTCTTATTTCCCAGTTTTACTGGTGTTCCACTTTAAGATATACAAGACCAGCTCAGACCAGTATTCTTATTTCCCAGTTTTACTGGTGTTCCATTTTAAGATATACAAGACCAGTTCAGACCAGTACACTTATTTCCCAGTTTTTACTGGTGTTCCATTTTAAGGTATACAAGACCAGTTCAGACCAGCAGTCTTACTTCCCAGTTTTTAACCGGTGTTCCATTTTAAGGTATACAATACCAGTTCAGACAAGTGCTCTTATTTCCAGTTTTACTGGTGTTCCATTTTAAGGTATACAAGACCAGTTCAGACCAGTATTCATATTTCCCAGTTTTACTCGTGTTCCATTTTAAGGTATACAAGACCAGTTCGGACCAGTATTCTTATTTCCCAGTTTTTATTGGTGTTCCATTTTAAGGTACACAAGACCAGTTCAGGCCAGTATTCTTATTTCCCAGTTTTTACTGGTGTTCCATTTCAAGGTATACAAGACCAGTTCAGCCCAGTATTCTTATTTCCCAGTTTTACTGGTGTTCCATTTTAAGGTATACAAGACCATTTCAGACCAGTATTCTTGTTCCCCAGTTTTACTGGTGTTCCATTTTAAGGTGTACAAGACCAGTTCGGACCAGTATTCTTATTTTCCAGTTTTACTGGTGTTCCATTTTAAGGTATACAAGACCAGTTCGGACCAGTATTCTTATTTCTCAGTTTTACTGGTGTTCCATTTTAAGTTATACAAGACCAGTTCAGACCAGTATTCTTATTTTCCAGTTTTACTGGCGTTCCATTTTAAGGTATACAAGACCAGTTCAGACCAGTATTCTTATTTCCCAGTTTTACTAGTGTTTCATTTTAAGGTATACAAGACCATTTCAGACCAGTATTCTTATTTCCAGTTTTACTGGTGTTCCATTTTAAGGTATACAAGACCAGTTCATACTTATTTCCCAGTTTTACTTGTGTTCCAGTTTAAGGTATACAAGACCAGTTCAGACCAGTATTCTTATTTCCCAGTTTTACTGGTGTTCCATTTTAAGGTATACAAGACCAGTTCAGACCAGTATTCATATTTCCCAGTTTTACTGGTGTTCCATTTTAAGGTATACAAGACCAGTTCGGACCAGTATTCTTATTTCCCAGTTTTTACTGATGTTCCATTTTAAGGTATACAAGACCAGTTCGGACCAGTATTCTTATTTTCCAGTT
Organism: Isurus oxyrinchus; assembly: GCA_026770705.1. Taxonomy (NCBI): domain Eukaryota; kingdom Metazoa; phylum Chordata; class Chondrichthyes; order Lamniformes; family Lamnidae; genus Isurus; species Isurus oxyrinchus. The sequence goes on along the minus strand of JANJGN010000032.1, from coordinate 8,039,118 downwards.
TTACTGGTGTTCCATTTTAAGATATACAAGACCAGTTCAGACCAGTACACTTATTTCCCAGTTTTTACTGATGTTTCATTTTAATTTATACAAGACCAGTATTCTTATTCCCCAGTTTTTACTGGTGTTCCATTTTAATGTATACAAGACCAGTTCAGACCAGTACTCTTATTTCCCAGTTTTACTGGTGTTCCATTTTAAGGTATACAAGACCAGTTCAGACCAGCAGTCTTACTTCCCAGTTTTACTGGTGTTCCATTTTAAGGTATACAATACCAGTTCAGACAAGTGCTCTTATTTCCAGTTTTACTGGTGTTCCATTTTAAGGTATACAAGACCAGTTCAGACCAGTATTCATATTTCCCAGTTTTACTCGTGTTCCATTTTAAGGTATACAAGACCAGTTCGGACCAGTATTCTTATTTCCCAGTTTTTACTGGTGTTCTATTTTAAGGTACACAAGACCAGTTCAGGCCAGTATTCTTATTTCCCAGTTTTTACTGGTGTTCCATTTCAAGGTATACAAGACCAGTTCAGCCCAGTATTCTTATTTGCTAGTTTTACTGGTGTTCCATTTTAAGGTATACAAGACCATTTCAGACCAGTATTCTTGTTCCCCAGTTTTACTGGTGTTCCATTTTAAGGTGTACAAGACCAGTTCGGACCAGTATTCTTATTTCTCAGTTTTACTGGTGTTCCATTTTAATATATACAAGACCACTTCAGACCAGTACTCTTATTTCCCAGTTTTTACTGGTGTTCCATTTTAAGGTATACAAGACCAGTTCAGACCAGTGCTCTTATTTTCCAGTTTTACTGGTGTTCCATTTTAAGGTATACAAGACCAGTTCAGACCAGTGCTCTTATTTCCAAGTTTTTACTAGTGTTCCATTTTAAGGTATACAAGACCAGTTCAGACCAGTATTCTTATTTCCCAGTTTTACTGGTGTTCCATTTTAAGGTATACAATACCAGTTCAGACAAGTGCTCTTATTTCCAGTTTTACTGGTGTTCCATTTTAAGGTATACAAGACCAGTTCAGACCAGTATTCATATTTCCCAGTTTTACTCGTGTTCCATTTTAAGGTATACAAGACCAGTTCGGACCAGTATTCTTATTTCCCAGTTTTTACTGGTGTTCTATTTTAAGGTACACAAGACCAGTTCAGGCCAGTATTCTTATTTCCCAGTTTTTACTGGTGTTCCATTTCAAGGTATACAAGACCAGTTCAGCCCAGTATTCTTATTTGCTAGTTTTACTGGTGTTCCATTTTAAGGTATACAAGACCATTTCAGACCAGTATTCTTGTTCCCCAGTTTTACTGGTGTTCCATTTTAAGGTGTACAAGACCAGTTCGGACCAGTATTCTTATTTCTCAGTTTTACTGGTGTTCCATTTTAATATATACAAGACCACTTCAGACCAGTACTCTTATTTCCCAGTTTTTACTGGTGTTCCATTTTAAGGTATACAAGACCAGTTCAGACCAGTGCTCTTATTTTCCAGTTTTACTGGTGTTCCATTTTAAGGTATACAAGACCAGTTCAGACCAGTGCTCTTATTTTCCAGTTTTACTGGTGTTCCATTCTAAGGTATACAAGACCAGTTCAGACCAGTATTCTTATTTCCCAGTTTTACTGGTGTTCCATTTTAAGGTATACAAGACCAGTTCAGACCAGTATTCATATTTCCCAGTTTTACTGGTGTTCCATTTTAAGGTATACAAGACCAGTTCGGACCTGTATTCTTATTTCCCAGTTTTTACTGGTGTTCCATTTTAAGGTTTACAAGACCAGTTCAGGCCAGTATTCTTATTTCCCAGTTTTTACTGGTGTTCCATTTTAAGGTTTACAAGGCCAGTTCAGACCTGTATTCATATTTCCCAGTTTTACTCGTGTTCCATTTTGAGGTATACAAGACCAGTTCGGACCTGTATTCTTATTTCCCAGTTTTACTGGTGTTCCATTTTAAGGTATACAAGACCAGTTCAGACCAGTATTCTTATTTCCCAGTTTTTACTGGTGTTCCATTTTAAGGTATACAAGACCAGTTCAGGCCAGTATTCTTATTTCCCAGTTTTTACTGGTGTTCCATTTTAAGGTTTACAAGGCCAGTTCAGACCTGTATTCATATTTCCCAGTTTTACTCGTGTTCCATTTTAAGGTATACAAGACCAGTTCGGACCTGTATTCTTATTTCCCAGTTTTACTGGTGTTCCATTTTAAGGTATACAAGACCAGTTCAGGCCAGTATTCTTATTTCCCAGTTTTTACTGGTGTTCCATTTTAAGGTATACAAGACCAGTTCAGACCAGTATTCTTATTTCCCAGTTTTACTGGTGTTCCATTCTAATGTATACAAGACCAGTTCAGACCAGTATTCTTATTTCCCAGTTTTACTGGTGTTCCATTTTAAGGTATACAAGACCAGTTCAGACCAGTATGCATATTTCCCAGTTTTACTCGTGTTCCATTTTAAGGTATTCAAGACCAGTTCGGACCTGTATTCTTATTTCCCAGTTTTACTGGTGTTTCATTTTAAGGTATACAAGACCAGTTCAGACCAGTATTCTTATTTCCCAGTTTTTACTGGTGTTCCATTTTAAGGTATACATGACCAGTTCAGGCCAGTATTCTTATTTCCCAGTTTTTACCGGTGTTCCATTTTAAGGTATACAAGACCAGTTCAGACCATTATTCTAATTTCCCAGTTTTACTGGTGTTCCATTTTAAGGTATACAAGACCAGTTCGTACCAATACTCTTATTTCCCATTTTCACTGGTGTTCCATTTTAAGATATACAAGAGCAGTTCAGACAAGTATTCTTATTTCCCAGTATTACTGGTGTTCCACTTTAAGATATACAAGACCAGCTCAGACCAGTGTTCTTACCTTCTCTGGCTGCAATCCATATTTTATTTCTTTTATCAAGGCTAGAAAAACTGCAATCTTTATTGTGGAAGAATGTTGGATTTCCAGTGGCAGAGTTAGGGTGGTGTAGGGTGGAGTGGGGGCAGTGGAGTTTAGGACTTGGAATGGGCAAGTATAAAAGTCTAGTATTCTGCCCCCTCAGTTATGACCACCCAAGGCTGAAGAGATGATGGATTATGAGACCAGGATATATAAATCTGAATTACATTATTTACTCTTGTTGTGACATCCACAAGGGAAACTTGGTGACATATCACAATGCTTTTGCAGTTTGTATTTATTATGACACATGTGCACTGAATTCTGAAGTAATGAGTCCACCAGGATCTTAAAAGATTTTAAAAATTCATTTTAAATATTTACGAACAAAATAAAACTTTTTAAACACCTACATAAGACTACAATTTCTTAACACTGTAACAACTCTTAAAATTCCTAATTAACCTGACTCCGTGTTACACCCCCTGCGCTTTAAGGCAACAGTCCAAAATAGATTTTAGATTTTAAAAACACAGCAAGCTAACACCGTACCCACTTGACAGTGGAATTCCAAATGGTTTTCTCCAATTTCAGTTACTTCACATAGCAGACTTATGCACAAATAGTTGGTGACCTTTTCAAGGCTGTTCCACACACTCCTGTTATATTTTACGTGGCTCTTTCCTCACATAGCCTTTCAACTCCTTTATTGTGTCTTTAATGTGTAAATTCCATTGTTCCATATGTCTTTGGAACTGTACCTTTCCCATAATATAAAAACTTCCATGTTGCCAATATTGTCAGTAACCTTTGGGAAAAATAAACATGCTCCTTAGCCTTGCTTAGCTGGCTAGTTGTAAACACACTAACATCCCTTTGAAATCCAAACAATCCCTTCACTTATCTAAAAATGCTAATTTATTTCACACCTTACATGCTAAGCCAGCATCCATGTTTACTCATTAACATGTCAAGTACATTTCTACACCTAGCTTCTTTTGATAATTCCAAGCTTGCAGTCTACCTGACTCCAAATGTAATTAAAACATACAGACAGAACCATCTACACTCACACCCATAAACCTACATTACAACAAACCAGAAAAATATTATGAAAATTATTATACTTTCATAACACTCTCATGGATGGTAAATACAATCTAGTTGGACCGAATGGTTTGTTTCTGTCCTGTAAATTCTATACATTTCTATGGCTGACAGGAATGAGTACAAGAAGTTCCGGACCTCAAAATAGGGGCTGCATGGAAATTGCGATAAAGTAACATGATAAGGTCATCTGCCATAAGTCCCGTCATCTTGACCAGTACTGCATCTGAACCCGTGCCCTGGGTTCAGGGCTATGTGTGAGCAATGCCTGGAGGAGGTCTCCCAGCACCTGGATTGTGTCTAGGGTGACTGTGTTTATTTCCTCTCATCAGTTATTTTTTCTGTAGGCAGCTCACAAGAAACGACTGCAGTTGTGAAGAATGGGAGACTCCATTAAGCAGCTTCATCAGTCGAGCATCTGTTACCAAGTTGGAGCTGGCCTTTGAAGCAGTGGAACGCCAAGAGGTGAAGCAAAGGAGAGAAAAGGAGTATCAACATTTTCTACAAAGGTACAGTTTCACCCATTCACAAATGTTTGCAACTTCCAAAACTGTGAGGTTGGAGGATGACATGCAAAACCTTCCTATTGTTAGCCCAAAATATCATGTGCCTAAATACATGTCGACATGTATATTTCAAAAGCCAATTTGACCTTTGTCCTTCTGAGAACCAGTGCAGCAGAAGCATGTCCCAACATTAATATAGAAATAACGGTGTTTCCTCTGTGAGGCAAGACTGGCAATTGCTCAGTGACTCAACCTGCCAACTGAAATTTCTCTTTTCTGTGGAGGGCTCACTGTCGTTTCACCTAACTGCTAATCCTTTCCTCTTACACTCTTCCTGCCAGAAGTTTGACATGCTGTGGTCAGGTGCAATCCAATTCAACAAAGGAAATAAAAGTACATTGTAAGCCCTATATTTACCTTGGCAATGTTCCTAAAACTCGTTTCAGGCTGGTTCCAGGATGACTAAGGGCGTCCAAGCCAATATGGTAATCTCTCCACTTCCAGTCCGCTTCAGTCATGTATGATAAGCAACGGAATCTGTCTGGTTGTGGACCTATTTTGCACCCAAAACATGGGCAAAACAAGGTCCAATTTCTCCCCCAAAGTTCCGTTACTTCTCTTTCAAGTTCAATCAACTGGTACAACCTTTGAACTTTGGCCTCCAACCTCTGTCTTTGTCAAACTTTCTTAGCTCCCTTAATTTTATTTTACCTTTGGCCTATTTCCCGCTGAACTTACCTCTTTTCTTCCTCCTAAACTTCAAACACCCCATCCACATTTCTCCCTGTATCCTGAAATCAAAACGAATGACATTGTCTCCTTCTCTAACTCATTCTATTGGACCATCTCCAGCTGTAACCTAACCTACTTCATTCTGCTCTGGATTCTGTAGTCTTCAATCTTAATATTAAGCTTGGTATCCTTTAACCACTGCTCCCCATTGTCTTCTGTTCTTTTCACCCGTAGCCTAAACTTCAATGGTGTGTCTGTGTCCATATTGGAGACGGAGCACATGATGCTACAAAGAGGAGGGGATGCAGGTTTAATTCTCCCACTCGGCCTAAGTATTCTTATTTCCCAGTTTCACTGGTGTTCCATTTTAAGATATACAAAACCAGTTCAGACCAGCATTCTTATTTCCCAGTTTTACTGATGTTCCATTTTAAGGTATACAAGACCAGTTCAGACCAGCATTCTTATTTCCCAGTTTTACTGATGTTCCATTTTAAGGTATACAAGACCAGTTCAGACCAGTATTCTTATTTCCCAGTTTTACTGGTGTTCCATTTTAAGGTATACAAAACCAGTTCAGACCAGCATTCTTATTTCCCAGTTTTACTGATGTTCCATTTTAAGGTATACAAGACCAGTTCAGACCAGTACTCTTACTTCCCAGTTTTTACTTGTGTTCTATTTTAACGTATACAAGACCAGTTGAGACCAGTACTCCCATTTCCAAGTTTTACTGTGTTCCCTTTTAAGGTATACAAGACCAGTTCAGACCAGTATTCTTATTCCCCAGTTTTTACTGGTGTTCCATTTTAAGGTATACAAGACCAGTTCAGACCAGTACTCTTACTTCCCAGTTGTTACTTGTGTTCCATTTTAAGCTATACAAGACCCGTTCAGACCATTATTCTTCTTTTCCAGTTTTTACTGGTGTTCCATTTTAAGGTATACAATACCAGTTCAGACCAGTATTCTTACTTCCCAGTTTTACTGGTGATGCATTTTAAGGTTGACAAGATCAGTTCAGACCAATACTCTTATTCCCCAGTTTTACTGGTGTTCCATTTTAAGGTATACAAGACCAGTTCCGACCAGTATTCTTATTTCCTATTTTTTACTGTTGTTCCATTTTATGGTATATAAGACCAGTTCAGTCCTGTACTCTTATTTCCCAGTTATTACTGGTGTGCAATTTTATGGTATAAAAGACCAGTTCAGTCCTGTACTCTTATTTCCCAGTTTTTACTGGTGTTCCATTTTAAGGTATACTAGACCAGTTCAGACCAGTATTCTGATTTCCTATTTTTTACTGTTGTTCCATTTTATGGTATATAAGACCAGTTCAGACCAGTATTCTTATTTCCCAGTTTTTACTGGTGTTTCATTTTAATTTATACAAGACCAGTATTCTTATTCTCCAGTTTTTACTGGTGTTCCATTTTAAGGTATACAAGACCAGTACAGACCAGTACTCTTATTACTCAGTTTTACTGGTGTCCCATTTTAAGTATACAAAACCAGTTCAGACCAGTACTCTTATTTCACAATTTTACTGGTGTTCCATTATTAGGTATATAAGACCGCTTCAGATCAGTATTCTCATTCCCCAGTTTTTACTGGCGTTCCATTTTAAGGTATACAAGTCCAGTTCAGACAAGTATTCTTATTCCCCAGTTTTACTGGTGTTCCATTTTAAGGTATACAAGACCAGTTCAGACCAGTATTCTTATTTCCAGGTTTTTACTGGTGTTCCATTTTAAGATATACAAGAGCAGTTCAGACCAGTATTCTTATTTCCCATTTGTACTTGTGTTCCTTTTAAAGGTATACAAGACCAGTTCAGAGCAGTATTCTTATTTCCCAGTTTTACTGGTGTTCCATTTTAAGGTATACAAGACCAGTTCAGACCAGTACTCTTACTTCCCAGTTTTTACTTGTGTTCCATTTTAAGGTATACAAGACCAGTTGAGACCAGTACTCCCATTTCCAAGTTTTACTGTGTTCCCTTTTAAGGTATACAAAACCAGTTCAGACCAGTATTCTTATTTCCCAGTTTTACTGGGGTTCCATTTTAAGGTATACAAGACCAGTTCAGACCAGTACTCTTACTTCCCAGTTTTTACTTGTGTTCCATTTTAAGCTATACAAGACCAGTTCAGACCAGTACTCTTACTTCCCAGTTTTTACTGGTGTTCCATTTTAAGGTATACAAGACCAGTAATGACCATTATTCTTCTTTTCCAGTTTTTACTGGTGTTCCATTTTAAGGTATACAAGACCAGTACAGACCAGTACTCTTATTTCCCAGTTTTACTGGTGTTCCATTTTAAGGTATGCAAGACCAGTTCAGGCCATTATTCTTATTTCCCAGTTTTATTGGTGTTCCATTTTAAGGTGTACTAGACCAGTTCAGACCAGTATTCTTATTTCCCAGTTTTTACTGGTGTTCTATTTTAAGGTATACAAGACCATTTCAGACCAGTATTCTTATTTCCCAGTTTTACTGGTGTTCCATTTTAAGGTGTACTAGACCAGTTCAGACCAGTATTCTTATTTCCCAGTTTTTACTGGTGTTCTATTTTAAGGTATACAAGACCATTTCAGACCAGTATTCTTATTTCCCAGTTTTACTGGTGTTCCATTGTAAGGTATACAAGACCATTTCAGACCAGTATTCTTATTTCCCAGTTTTAGTGGTGTTCCATTTTAAGGTAGACAAGACCAGTTCAGACCAGTATTCTTATTTCCCAGTTTTTACTGGTGTTCCATTTTAAGGTATACAAGACCAGTTCAGACCAGTATTCTTATTTCCCAGTTTTACTGATGTTCCATTTCAAGGTATACAAGACCAGTTCAGACCACTATTCTTATTTCCCAGTTTTACTGTGGTTCACATTAAGGTTTACAAGACTATTTCAGACCAATACTCTTATTTCCCAGTTTTTACTGATGTTCCATTTTAGGGTATTCTATACCAGTTCAGACCAATATTCTTATTTACTATTTTTTACTGTTGTTCCATTTTAAGGTATATAAGACCAGTTCAGACCACTATTCTTATTTCCCAGTTTTACTGGTGTTCCATTTTAAGGTGTACAAAACAGTTCAGGCCAGTACTCTTATTTCCCAGTTTTTACTGGTGTTCTATTTTAAGGTATACAAGACCAGTTCAGACCAGTATTCTTATTTCACAGTTTAGTGGTGTTCCATTTTAAGGTAGACAAGACCAGTTCAGACCAGTACTCTTATTTCCCAGTTTTACTGGTGTTCCATTTTAAGGTATACTAGACCAGTTCAGACCAATATTCTTATTTGCTATTTTTTACTGTTGTTCCATTTTAAGGTATATAAGACCATTTCAGACCAGTACTCTTATTTCCCAGTTTTACTGGTGTTCCATTTTAAGGTATACAAGACCAGATCAGACCAGTATTCTTATTTCCCAGTTTTTACTGGTGTTCTATTTTAAGGTATACAAGACCATTTCAGACCAGTATTCTTATTTCCCAGTTTTAGTGGTGTTCCATTTTAAGGTAGACAAGACCAGTTCAGACCTGTACTCTTATTCCCCAGTTTTACTGGTGTTCCATTTCAAGGTATACAAGACCAGTTCACACCACTATTTTTATTTCCCAGTTTTACTGTGTTTCACATTAAGGTTTACAAGACCATTTCAGACCAGTACTCTTATTTCCCAGTTTTACTGGTGTTCCATTTTAAGGCATACAAGACTAGTTCAGACCAGTATTCTTAGTCCCCAGTTTTTACTGGTGTTCCAATTTAAGGTATATAAGACCAGTTCAGGCCAGTATTCTTATTTCCCATTTTTACTCGTGTTCCATTTTAAGGTACACAATACCACTTCAGACCAGTACTCTTATTCCCCAGTTTTACTGGTGTTCCATTTTAAGGTATACAAGACCAGTTCAGTCCTGTACTCTTATTTCCCAGTTTTTACTGGTGTTCCATTTTAAGGTATACAAGACCAGTTCAGTCCTGTACTCTTATTTCCCAGTTTTTACTGTTGTTCCATTTTAAGGTATACAAGACCAGTTCAGACCAATATTCTTATTTCCTATTTTTTACTGTTGTTCCATTTTATGGTATATAAGACCAGTTCAGACCAGTATTCTTATTTCCCAGCTTTTACTGGTGTTTCATTTTAATTTATACAAGACCAGTATTCTTATTCCCCAGTTTTTACTGGTGTTCCATTTTAAGGTATACAAGACCAGTACAGACCAGTACTCTTATTTCTCAGTTTTACTGGTGTCCCATTTTAAATGTACAATACCAGTTCAGACTATTACTCTTATTTCACAATTTTACTGGTGTTCCATTTTTAGGTATATAAGACCGGTTCAGACCAGTATTCTCATTCCCCAGTTTTTACTGGCGTTCCATTTTAAGGTATCGAAAACCACTTCAGACCAGTATTCTTATTTCCCAGTTGTACTGTTGTTCCATTTTAAGGTATACAAGACCTGTTCAGATCAGTATTCTTATTTCCAGGTTTTTACTGGTGTTCCATTTTAAGATATACTAGAGCAGTTCAGACCAGTATTCTTATTTCCCATTTGTACTTGTGTTCCTTCTTAAGGTATACAAGACCAGTTCAGAGCAGTATTCTTGTTTCCCAGTTTTACTGGTGTTCCATTTTAAGGTATACAAGACCAGTTCAGACCAGTATTCTTATTTCCCAGTTTTACTGGTGTTCCATTTTAAGGTATACAAGACCAGTTCAGGCCAGTACTCTTACTTCCCAGTTTTTACTTGTGTTCCATTTTAAGCTATACAAGACCCGTTCAGACCAGTACTCCCATTTCCAAGTTTTTACTGGTGTTCCATTTTAAGGTAGAAAAGACCCGTTTAGATCACTATTCTTATTTCCTAGTTTTTACTGGTGTTCCATTTTAAGGTAGACAAGACCAGTTTAGATCACTATTCTTATTTCCTAGATTTTACTGGCGTTCCATTTTAAGTTATACCAGACCAGTTCAGAGCAGTATTCTTATTTCCCAGTTTACTGGATTTCCATTTTAAGGTATACAAGACCCGTTCGGACCAGTATTCTTATTTCCCAGTTTTTACTGGTGTTCCATTTTAAGGTATACAAGACCAGTTCAGACCAGTATTCTTATTTCCCAGTTTTACTGGTGTTCCATTTTAAGGTATACAAGGCCAGTTCAGACCAGTACTCTTATTTCCCAGTTTTGCTGGTGTTCCTTTTTAAAGTATACAAGACCAGTTCAGAGCAGTATTCTTATTTCCCAGTTTTACTGGTGCCCCATTTTAAGGTATACAAGACCAGTTAAGACCAGTACTCTTACTTCCCAGTTTTTACTTGTGTTCCATTTTAAGGTATACAAGACCAGTTGAGACCAGTACTCCCATTTCCAAGTTTTACTCTGTTCCCTTTTAAGGTATACAAGACCAGTTCAGACCAGTATTCTTATTTCCCAGTTTTACTGGTGTTCCATTTTAAGGTATACAAGACCAGTTCAGTCCTGTACTCTTATTTCCCAGTTTTTACTGGTGTTCCATTTTAAGGTATACAAGACCAGTTCAGTCCTGTACTCTTATTTCCCAGTTTTTACTGTTGTTCCATTTTAAGGTATACAAGACCAGTTCAGACCAATATTCTTATTTCCTATTTTTTACTGTTGTTCCATTTTATGGTATATAAGACCAGTTCAGACCAGTATTCTTATTTCCCAGCTTTTACTGGTGTTTCATTTTAATTTATACAAGACCAGTATTCTTATTCCCCAGTTTTTACTGGTGTTCCATTTTAAGGTATACAAGACCAGTACAGACCAGTACTCTTATTTCTCAGTTTTACTGGTGTCCCATTTTAAATGTACAATACCAGTTCAGACTATTACTCTTATTTCACAATTTTACTGGTGTTCCATTTTTAGGTATATAAGACCGGTTCAGACCAGTATTCTCATTCCCCAGTTTTTACTGGCGTTCCATTTTAAGGTATAGAAAACCACTTCAGATCAGTATTCTTATTTCCCAGTTGTACTGTTGTTCCATTTTAAGGTATACAAGACCTGTTCAGATCAGTATTCTTATTTCCAGGTTTTTACTGGTGTTCCATTTTAAGATATACTAGAGCAGTTCAGACCAGTATTCTTATTTCCCATTTGTACTTGTGTTCCTTCTTAAGGTATACAAGACCAGTTCAGACCAGTATTCTTATTTCCCAGTTTTACTGGTGTTCCATTTTAAGGTATACAAGACCAGTTCAGGCCAGAACTCTTACTTCCCAGTTTTTACTTGTGTTCCATTTTCAGCTATACAAGACCCGTTCAGACCAGTACTCCCATTTCCAAGTTTTTACTGGTGTTCCATTTTAAGGTAGAAAAGACCCGTTTAGATCACTATTCTTATTTCCTAGTTTTTACTGGTGTTCCATTTTAAGGTAGACAAGACCAGTTTAGATCACTATTCTTATTTCCTAGTTTTTACTGGCGTTCCATTTTAAGTTATACCAGACCAGTTCAGAGCAGTATTCTTATTTCCCAGTTTACTGGATTTCCATTTTAAGGTATACAAGACCCGTTCGGACCAGTATTCTTATTTCCCAGTTTTTACTGGTGTTCCATTTTAAGGTATACAAGACCAGTTCAGACCAGTATTCTTATTTCCCAGTTTTACTGGTGTTCCATTTTAAGGTATACAAGGCCAGTTCAGACCAGTACTCTTATTTCCCAGTTTTGCTGGTGTTCCTTTTTAAAGTATACAAGACCAGTTCAGACCAGTATTCTTATTTCCCAGTTTTACTGGTGTTCCATTTTAAGGTATACAAGGCCAGTTCAGACCAGTACTCTTATTTCCCAGTTTTGCTGGTGTTCCTTTTTAAAGTATACAAGACCAGTTCAGACCAGTATTCTTATTCCTCAGTTTTATTGGTGTTCCATTTTAAGGTATACAAGACCAGTTCCGACCAGTATTCTTATTTCCCAGTTTTACTGTGTTTCACTTTAAGGGATACAAGACCAGTTCAGACCAGTATTCTTATTTCCAGGTTTTTACTGGTGTTCCATTTTAAGATATACAAGAGCAGTTCAGACCAGTATTCTTATTTCCCATTTGTACTTCTGTTCCTTTTTAAGGTATACAAGACCAGTTCAGAGCAGTATTCTTATTTCCCAGTTTTACTGGTGCCCCATTTTAAGGTATACAAGACCAGTTAAGACCAGTACTCTTACTTCCCAGTTTTTACTTGTGTTCCATTTTAAGGTATACAAGACCAGTTGAGACCAGTACTCCCATTTCCAAGTTTTACTGTGTTCCCTTTTAAGGTATAGAAGACCAGTTCAGACCAGTATTCTTATTTCCCAGTTTTACTGGGGTTCCATTTTAAGGTATACAAGACCTGTTCAGATCAGTATTCTTATTTCCCAGTTTTACTGGTGTTCCATTTTAAGGTATACAAGACCAGTTCAGACCAGTAGTCTTATTTCCCAGTTTTTACTGGTGTTCCATTTTAAGATATAGAAGAGCAGTTCAGACCAGTATTCTTGTTTCCCATTTGTACTTGTGTACCTTTTTAAGGTATACAAGACCAGTTCAGAGCAGTATTCTTATTTCCCAGTTTTACTGTGTTTCACTTTAAGGTTTACAAGACTATTTCAGACCTGTACTTTTATTCCCCAGTTTTTGCTGGTGTTCCATTTTAAGGTATACTAGACCATTTCCGACCAGTACTCGTATTCGCCAGTTTTTACTGGTGTTCCATTTTAAGGTATACTAGACCAGTTCAGACCAATATTCTTATTTGCTATTTTTTACTGTTGTTCCATTTTAAGATATATAAGACCATTTCAGACCAGTACTCTTATTTCCCAGTTTTACTGGTGTTCCATTTTAAGGTGTACAAGACTAGTTCAGACCAGTATTCTTATTTCCCAGTTTTTACTGGTGTTCTATTTTAAGGTATACAAGACCATTTCAGACCAGTATTCTTATTTCCCAGTTTTAGTAGTGTTCCATTTTAAGGTAGACTAGACCAGTTCAGACCTGTACTCTTATTCCCCAGTTTTACTGGTGTTCCATTTTAAGGTATACTAGACCAGTTCAGACCTGTACTCTTATTCCCCAGTTTTACTGGTGTTCCATTTTAAGGTATACAAGACCAGTTCAGACCAGTATTCTTATTTCCCAGTTTTACTGATGTTCCATTTCAAGGTATACAAGACCTGTTCAGACCAGAATTCTTATTTCCCAGTATTTACTGGTGTTTCATTTTAATTTATACAAGACCAGTATTTTTATTCCCCAGTTTGTACTGGTATTCCATTTTAAGGTATACAAGACCAGTACAGACCAGTACTCTTATTTCTCAGTTTTACTGGTGTTCCATTTTAAGTGTACAAAACCAGTTCAGACCATTACTCTTATTTCACAATTTTACTGGTGTTCCATTTTTAGGTATATAAGACCCGTTCAGACCAGTATTCTCATTCCCCAGTTTTTACTGGCGTTCCATTTTAAGGTATAGAAAACCACTTCAGACCGGTATTCTTATTTCCCAGTTGTACTGTTGTTCCATTTTAAGGTATGCAAGACCTGTTCAGATCAGTATTCTTATTTTCAGGTTTTTACTGGTGTTCCATTTTAAGATATACTAGAGCAGTTCAGACCAGTATTCTTATTTCCCATTTGTACTTGTGTTCCTTCTTAAGGTATACAAGACCAGTTCAGAGCAGTATTCTTGTTTCCCAGTTTTACTGGTGTTCCATTTTAAGGTATACAAGACCAGTTCAGACCAGTATTCTTATTTCCCAGTTTTACTGGTGTTCCATTTTAAGGTATACAAGACCAGTTCAGGCCAGTACTCTTACTTCCCAGTTTTTACTTGTGTTCCATTTTAAAGTATACAAGACCAGTTGAGACCTGTACTCCCATTTCCAAGTTTTACTGTGTTCCCTTTTAAGGTATACAAGACCAGTTCAGACCAGTATTCTTATTTCCCAGTTTTACTAGTGTTCCATTTTAAGGTATACAAGACCAGTTCAGACCAATATTTTACTTCCCAGTTTTTACTTGTGTTCCATTTTAAGCTATACAAGACCGGTTCAGACCGTTATTCTTCTTTTCCAGTTTTTACTGGTGTTCCTTTTTAAGGTAGACAAGACCAGTTTAGATCACAATTCTTATTTCCTAGTTTTTACTGGTGTTCCATTTTAAGGTAGACAAGACCAGTTTAGATCACTATTCTTATTTCCCAGTTTTTACTGGCGTTCCATTTTAAGTTATACCAGACCAGTTCAGAGCAGTATTCTTATTTCCCAGTTTTACTGTGTTTCCATTTTAAGGTATACAAGACCCGTTCGGACCAGTATTCTTATTTCCCAGTTTATACTTGTGTTCCATTTTAAGGTGTACAAGGCCAGTTCAGACCAGTACTCTTATTTCCCAGTTTTGCTGGTGTTCCTTTTTAAGGTATACAAGACCAGTTCAGACCAGTATTCTTATTTCTCAGTTTTACTGGTGTTCCATTTTAAGGTATGCCAGACCAGTTCCGACCAGTATTCTTATTTCCCAGTTTTACTGTGTTTCACTTTAAGGTTTACAAGACTATTTCAGACCTGTACTTTTATTCCCCAGTTTTTGCTGGTGTTCCATTTTAAGGTATACTAGACCAGTTCGGACCAGTATTCTTATTTCCTAGTTTTTAGTGGTGTTCCATTTTAAGGTATACAAGACCAGTTCAGACCAGTATTCTTATTTCCCATTTTTACTGGTGTTCCATTTTAAAGTATACAAGGCCTGTTCGTACCAGTACTCTTACTTCCCAGTTTTACTGGTGTTCCATTTTAAGGTATAGAAGACCAGTTCAGACCAGTACTCTTACTTCCCAGTTTTTACTTGTGTTCCATTTTAAGGTATACAAGACCAGTTGAGACCAGTACTCCCATTTCCAAGTTTTACTGTGTTCCCTTTTAAGGTATAGAAGACCAGTTCAGACCAATACTCTTATTTCCCAGTTTTGCTGGTGTTCCATTTTAAGTTATACAAGACCAGTTCAGACCAGTATTCTTATTTCCCAGTTTTACTAGTGTTCCATTTTAAGGTATACAAGACCAGTTCAGACCAGTATTTTACTTCCCAGTTTTTACTTGTGTTCCATTTTAAGCTATACAAGTCCGGTTCAGACCGTTATTCTTCTTTTCCAGTTTTTACTGGTGTTCCTTTTTAAGGTAGACAAGACCAGTTTAGATCACAATTCTTATTTCCTAGTTTTTACTGGTGTTCCATTTTAAGGTAGACAAGACCAGTTTAGATCACTATTCTTATTTCCCAGTTTTTACTGGCGTTCCATTTTAAGTTATACCAGACCAGTTCAGAGCAGTATTCTTATTTCCCAGTTTACTGGATTTCCATTTTAAGGTATACAAGACCCGTTCGGACCAGTATTCTTATTTCCCAGTTTATACTTGTGTTCCATTTTAAGGTGTACAAGGCCAGTTCAGACCAGTACTCTTATTTCCCAGTTTTGCTGGTGTTCCTTTTTAAGGTATACCAGACCAGTTCCGACCAGTATTCTTATTTCCCAGTTTTACTGTGTTTCACTTTAAGGTTTACAAGACTATTTCAGACCTGTACTTTTATTCCCCAGTTTTTGCTGGTGTTCCATTTTAAGGTATACTAGACCAGTTCGGACCAGTATTCTTATTTCCTAGTTTTTAGTAGTGTTCCATTTTAAGGTATACAAGACCAGTTCAGACCAGTATTCTTATTTCCCATTTTTACTGGTGTTCCATTTTAACGTATACAAGGCCTGTTCATACCAGTACTCTTACTTCCCAGTTTTACTGGTGTTCCATTTTAAGGTATAGAAGACCAGTTCAGACCAGTACTCTTACTTCCCAGTTTTTACTTGTGTTCCATTTTAAGGTATACAAGACCAGTTGAGACCAGTACTCCCATTTCCAAGTTTTACTGTGTTCCCTTTTAAGGTATAGAAGACCAGTTCAGACCAGTACTCTTATTTCCCAGTTTTACTGGGGTTCCATTTTAAGTTATACAAGACCAGTTCAGACCAGTACTCTTATTTCCCAGTTTTGCTGGTGTTCCTTTTTAAGGTATACAAGACAAGTTCAGACCACTATTCTTATTCCTCAGTTTTATTGGTGTTCCATTTTAAGGTATACCAGACCAGTTCCGACCAGTATTCTTATTTCCCAGTTTTACTGTGTTTCACTTTAAGGTTTAAAAGCCTATTTCAGACCAGTACTTTTATTCCCCAGTTTTTGCTGGTGTTCCATTTTAAGGCATACAAGACCAGTTCCGACCAGTATTCTTATTTCCCAGTTTCACTGTGTTTCACATTAAGGGATACAAGACCAGTTAAGACCAGTACTCTTACTTCCCAGTTTTTACTTGTGTTCCATTTTAAGGTATACATTACCAGTTGAGACCAGTACTCCCATTTCCATGTTTTACTGTGTTCCATTTTAAGGTATACAAGACCAGTTCAGACCAGTATTCTTATTTCCCACTTTTTACTGGTGTTCCATTTTAAGATATACAAGACCATTTCAGACCAGTATTCTTTTTTCCCATTTTTACTGGTGTTCCATTTTAAAGAATACAAGGCCTGTTTGTCCCAGTACTCTTATTTCCCAGTTTAACAGGTGTTCCATTTTCAGGTTTACAAGACCATTTCCGACCAGTACTCATATTCGCCAGTTTTTACTGGTGTTCCATTTTAAGGTATACTAGACCAGTTCAGACCAATATTCTTATTTGCTATTTTTTACTGTTGTTCCATTTTAAGATATATAAGACCATTTCAGACCAGTACTCTTATTTCCCAGTTTTACTGGTGTTCCATTTTAAGGTGTACAAGACTAGTTCAGACCAGTATTCTTATTTCCCAGTTTTTACTGGTGTTCTATTTTAAGGTATACAAGACCATTTCAGACCAGTATTCTTATTTCCCAGTTTTAGTAGTGTTCCATTTTAAGGTAGACTAGACCAGTTCAGACCTGTACTCTTATTCCCCAGTTTTACTGGTGTTCCATTTTAAGGTATACTAGACCTGTTCAGACCTGTACTCTTATTCCCCAGTTTTACTGGTGTTCCATTTTAAGGTATACAAGACCAGTTCAGACCAGTATTCTTATTTCCCAGTTTTACTGATGTTCCATTTCAAGGTATACAAGACCAGTTCAGACCAGTATTCTTATTTCCCAGTATTTACTGGTGTTTCATTTTAATTTATACAAGACCAGTATTTTTATTCCCCAGTTTGTACTGGTATTCCATTTTAAGGTATACAAGACCAGTACAGACCAGTACTCTTATTTCTCAGTTTTACTGGTGTTCCATTTTAAGTGTACAAAACCAGTTCAGACCATTACTCTTATTTCACAATTTTACTGGTGTTCCATTTTTAGGTATATAAGACCCGTTCAGACCAGTATTCTCATTCCCCAGTTTTTACTGGCGTTCCATTTTAAGGTATAGAAAACCACTTCAGACCAGTATTCTTATTTCCCAGTTTTACTGGTGTTCCATTTTTAGGTATACAAGACCAGTTCAGTCCTGTACTCTTATTCTCCAGTTTTACTGGTGTTCCATTTTAAGGTATACAAGACCAGTTCAGACCAGTATTCTTATTTCCCAGTTTTACTGGTGTTCCATTTTATGGTATTGAAGACCAGTTCAGACCAGTATTCTTATTTCCCAGTTTTAATGGTGTTCCATTTTGAGGTATACAAGACCATTTCAGAGCAGTACTCTAACTTCCCAGTTTTACTGGTGTTCCATTTTAAGGTATAAAAGACCTGTTCATACCAGTACTCTTATTTCCCAGTTTTACTGGTGTTCCATTTTAAGGTATACAAGACCAGTTCAGACCAGTATTCTTATTTCACAGTTTTACTGGTGTTCCATTTTAAAGTATGCAAGGCCTGTTCGTACCGGTACTCTTACTTCCCAGTTTTACTGGTGTTCCATTTTAAGATATACAAGATCAGTTCATACCAGTACTCTTACTTCCCAATTTTCACTTGTGTTCCATTTTAAGGTATACAAGACCAGTTGAGACCAGTACTCTCATTTCCAATTTTTACTGTGTTCCATTTTAAGGTATACAAGACCAGTTCAGACCAGTATTCTTATTTCCCAGTTTTACTGGTGTTCCATTTTAAGGTATACAAGACCAGTTCAGACCAGTACTCTTACTTCCCAGTTTTAAAATGTTTTCCATTTTAAGCTATTCAAGACCAGTTCATACCAGTACTCTTACTTCCCAATTTTCACTTGTGTTCCATTTTAAGGTATACAAGACCAGTTGAGACCAGTACTCTCATTTCCAAGTTTTACTGTGTTCCATTTTAAGGTATACAAGACCAGTTCAGACCAGTATTCTTATTTCCCAGTTTTACAGGTGTTCCATTTTAAGGTATACAAGACCAGTTCAGACCAGTACTCTTACTTCCCAGTTTTTACTTGTGTTCCATTTTAAGGTATACAAGACCAGTTCTGACCAGTATTCTTATTTCCCAGTTTTACTGGTGTTCCATTTTAAGGTACACAAGACCACTTCCGACCAGTATTCTTATTTCCCAGTTTTACTGTGTTTCACTTTAAGGTTTACAAGACTTTTTCAGACCTGTACTTTTATTCCCCAGTTTTTGCTGGTGTTCCATTTTAAGGTATACAAGACCAGTTCCGACCAGTATTCTTATTTCCCAGTTTTACTGTGTTTAATTTTAAGGTTTACAAGACTATTTCAGACCTGTACTTTTATTCCCCAGTTTTTGCTGGTGTTCCATTTTAAGGTATACTAGACCAGTTCAGACCAGTATTCTTATTTCCTAGTTTTTACTAGTGTTCCATTTTAAGGTATACTAGACCAGTTCAGACCAATATTCTTATTTCCCAGTTTTACTGGTGTTCCATTTTAAGATGTACAAGACCAGTTCAGACCAGTATTCTTATGTCCCAGTTTTACTGGTGTTTCACTTTAAGGTTTAGAAGTCCATTTCAGACCAGTACTCTTATTCCACAGTTTTTACTGGCGTTCCATTGTAAGGTATACTAGACCAGTTCAGACCAGTATTCTTATTCCTCAGTTCTACTGGTGTTCCATTTTAAGGTATACAAGTCCAGTTCAGACAAGTATTCTTATGTCCCAGTTTTACTGGTGTTTCACTTTAAGGTTTAGAAGTCCATTTCAGGCCAGTACTCTTATTTCCCAGTTTTTACTGGTGTTCCATTTTAAGGTAGAACGGACCAGTTCCGATCAATATTCTTATTTCCCAGTTTAACTGGTGTTCCATTTTAAGGTTTAGAAGTCCATTTCAGACGAGTACTCTTATTCCCCAGTTTTTACTGGTGTTCCATTTTAAGGTATACTAGACCAGTTCAGACCAGTATTCTTATTTCCCAGTTTTACTGTGTTTCACTTTAAGGTTTACAAGTCCATTTCAGACGAGTACTCTTATTCCCCAGTTTTTACTGGTGTTCCATTTTAAGGTATACTAGACCAGTTCAGACCAGTATTCTTCTTTTCTATTTTTTACTTGTGTTCCATTTTAAGTTATACAAGATGAGTTCAGGCCAGTATTCTTATTTCCCAGTTTTTTATGGTATTCCATTTTAAGGTATACAAGACCAGTTCAGACCAGTATTCTTATTTCCCAGTTTTACTGGTGTTCCATTTTAAGGAACACAAGACCACTTCAGACAAGTATTCTTATTCCTCAGTTTTACTGGTGTTCCATTTTAAGGTATACCAGACCAGTTCCGACCAGTATTCTTATTTCCCAGTTTTACTGTGTTTCACTTTAAGGTTTACAAGTCCATTTCAGACGAGTACTCTTATTCCCCAGTTTTTACTGGTGTTCCATTTTAAGGTATACTAGACCAGTTCAGACCAGTATTCTTATTTTCTATTTTTTACTCGTGTTCCATTTTAAGTTATACAAGATGAGTTCAGGCCAGTATTCTTATTTCCCAGTTTTTTATGGTATTCCATTTTAAGGTATACAAGACCAGTTCAGACCAGTATTCTTATTTCCCAGTTTTACTGGTGTTCCATTTTAAGGTACACAAGACCACTTCAGACAAGTATTCTTATTCCTCAGTTTTACTGGTGTTCCATTTTAAGGTATACCAGACCAGTTCCGACCAGTATTCTTATTTCCCAGTTTTACTGTGTTTCACTTTAAGGTTTACAAGACTTTTTCAGACCTGTACTTTTATTCCCCAGTTTTTGCTGGTGTTCCATTTTAAGGTATACAAGACCAGTTCCGACCAGTATTCTTATTTCCCAGTTTTACTGGTGTTCCATTTTAAGATATACAAGACCAGTTCAGACCAGTATTCTTATTTCCCAGTTTTACTGGTGTTCCATTTTAAGGTATACAAGACCAGTTCTGACCAGTATTCTTATTTCCCAGTTTTACTAGTGTTCCATTTTAAGATATACAAGACCAGTTCAGTCCAGTATTCTTATTTCCCAGTTTTACTGGTGTTCCATTTTAAGGTATACAAGACCAGTTCAGACCAGTACTCTTATTTCCCAGTTGTTCTGGTGTTCCATTTTAAGTTATACTGGACCAGTTCAGACCAGTATTCTTATTTCCTATTTTTTACTGTTGTTCCATTTTAAGGTATATAAGACCAGTTCAGACCAGTATTCTTATTTTGCATTTTTACTGGTGTTCCATTTTAAGGTATACAAGACCAGTTCAGACCAGTATTCTTATTTTCTATTTTTTACTGGTGTTCCATTTTAAGTTATACAAGACCAATTCAGTGCAGTAGTCTTATTTCCCAGTTTTTTCTGGTGTTCCATTTTAAAGTGTACAAAGCAGTTCAGACCTAGTGTTCTTATTTCCCAGTTTTACTGTTCTTCCATTTTTAGGTATACAAGACCATTTCAGACCAGTACTCTTATTCCACAGTTTTTACTGGCGTTCCATTGTAAGGTATACTAGACCAGTTCAGACCAGTATTCTTATTCCTCAGTTCTACTGGTGTTCCATTTTAAGGTATACAAGTCCAGTTCAGACAAGTATTCTTATGTCCCAGTTTTACTGGCGTTTCACTTTAAGGTTTAGAAGTCCATTTCAGGCCAGTACTCTTATTTCCCAGTTTTTACTGGTGTTCCATTTTAAGGTAGACCAGACCAGGTCCGACCAATATTCTTATTTCCCAGTTTAACTGGTGTTCCATTTTAAGGTATACAAGACCAGTTCAGACGAGTACTCTTATTCCCCAGTTTTTACTGGTATTCCATTTTAAGGTATACAAGACCAGTTCAGACCAGTATTCTTATTTCCCAGTTTTACTGTGTTCCATTTTAAGGTATACCAGACCAGTTCCGACCAGTATTCTTATTTCCCAGTTTTACTGTGTTTCTCTTTAAGGTATACAAGACCAATTCAGTCCAGCAGTCTTATTTCCCAGTTTTTACTGCTGTTCCATTTTATCGTGTACAAGACCAGTTCTGACCAGTATTCTTATTTTGCATTTTTACTGGTGTTCCATTTTCAGGTATACAAGACCAGTTCAGACCAGTATTCTTATTTCCCAGTTTTACTGGTGTTCCATTTTAAGGTATACAAGACCAGTTCAGACCAGTATTCTTATTTCGCATTTTTACTGGTGTTCCAGTTTAAGGTATACGAGGCCTGTTCGTACCAGTACTCTTATTTCCCAGTTTTAATCGTGTTCCATTTTAAGGTATAGTAGACCAGTTCAGACCAGTATTCTTATTTTCTATTTTTTACTCGTGTTCCATTTTAAGTTTTACAAGTTGAGTTCAGGCCAGTATTCTTATTTCCCAGTTTTTACTGGTGTTCTATTTTAAGGTATACAAGACCAGTTCAGACCAGTATTCTTATTCCCCAGTTTTTACTGGTGTTCCATTTTAAGGTATACTAGACTTGTTCAGACCAGTATTCTGATTTCCCAGTTTAACTGGTGTTCCATTTTAAGGTATACAAGATGAGCTCAGGCCAGTATTCTTATTTTCCAGTTTTTACTGGTGTTCTATTTGAAGGTGTGCAAAGCAGTTCAGACCAGTATTCTTATTTCCCAGTTTTACTGTTCTTCCATTTTTAGGTATACAAGACCATTTCAGACCAGTACTCTTATTCCACAGTTTTTACTGGCGTTCCATTGTAAGGTATACTAGACCAGTTCAGACCAGTATTCTTATTCCTCAGTTCTACTGGTGTTCCATTTTAAGGTATACAAGTCCAGTTCAGACAAGTATTCTTATGTCCCAGTTTTACTGGTGTTTCACTTTAAGGTTTAGAAGTCCATTTCAGGCCAGTACTCTTATTTCCCAGTTTTTACTGGTGTTCCATTTTAAGGTATACAAGACCAGTTCAGACCAGTACTCTTATTTCCCAGTTTTACTGGTGTTCCATTTTAAGGTATACAAGACCAGTTCAGACCAGTACTCTTATTTCCCAGTTTTTACTGGTGTTCCATTTTAAGGTAGACCAGACCAGGTCCGACCAATATTCTTATTTCCCAGTTTAACTGGTGTTCCATTTTAAGGTTTAGAAGACCATTTCAGACGAGTACTCTTATTCCCCAGTTTTTACTGGTGTTCCATTTTAAGGTATACTAGACCAGTTCAGACCAGTATTCTTATTTTCTATTTTTTACTCGTGTTCCATTTTAAGTTATACAAGATGAGTTCAGGCTAGTATTCTTATTTCCCAGTTTTTTCTGGTATTCCATTTTAAGGTATACAAGACCAGTTCAGACCAGTATTCTTATTTCCCAGTTTTACTGTGTTCCATTTTAAGGTATACAAGACCAGTTCTGACCAGTATTCTTATTTCCCAGTTTTACTGGTGTTCTATTTTAAGGTATAGAAGACCAGTTCGTACCAGTTCTCTTATTTCCCAGTTTAACTGGTGTTCCATTTTAAGGTATACAAGACCAGTTCAGACCAGTATTCTTATTTCCCAGTTTTACTGGTGTTCCATTTTAAGGTATACAAGACCAGTTCCGACCAGTATTCTTATTTCCCAGTTTTACTGTGTTTCTCTTTAAGGTATACAAGACCAATTCAGTCCAGCAGTCTTATTTCCCAGTTTTTACTGCTGTTCCATTTTATCGTGTACAAGACCAGTTCAGACCAGTATTCTTATTTTGCATTTTTACTGGTGTTCCATTTTCAGGTATACAAGACCAGTTCAGACCAGTATTCTTATTTCCCAGTTTTACTGGTGTTCCATTTTAAGGTATACAAGACCAGTTCAGACCAGTATTCTTATTTCGCATTTTTACTGGTGTTCCAGTTTAAGGTATACGAGGCCTGTTCGTACCAGTACTCTTATTTCCCAGTTTTAATGGTGTTCCATTTTAAGGTATAGTAGACCAGTTCAGACCAGTATTCTTATTTTCTATTTTTTACTCGTGTTCCATTTTAAGTTTTACAAGTTGAGTTCAGGCCAGTATTCTTATTTCCCAGTTTTTACTGGTGTTCTATTTTAAGGTATACAAGACCAGTTCAGACCAGTATTCTTATTTCGCATTTTTACTGGTGTTCCATTTCAAGGTATACCACTCCAGTTCCGACCAGTGTTCTTATTTCCCAGTTTTACTGTGTTTCACTTTAAGGTATACCAGACCATTTCCGACCAGTACTCGTATTCGCCAGTTTTTACTGGTGTTCCATTTTAAGGTATACTAGACCAGTTCAGACCAATATTCTTATTTGCTATTTTTTACTGTTGTTCCATTTTAAGATATATAAGACCATTTCAGACCAGTACTCTTATTTCCCAGTTTTACTGGTGTTCCATTTTAAGGTGTACAAGACTAGTTCAGACCAGTATTCTTATTTCCCAGTTTTTACTGGTGTTCTATTTTAAGGTATACAAGACCATTTCAGACCAGTATTCTTATTTCCCAGTTTTAGTAGTGTTCCATTTTAAGGTAGACTAGACCAGTTCAGACCTGTACTCTTATTCCCCAGTTTTACTGGTGTTCCATTTTAAGGTATACTAGACCAGTTCAGACCTGTACTCTTATTCCCCAGTTTTACTGGTGTTCCATTTTAAGGTATACAAGACCAGTTCAGACCAGTATTCTTATTTCCCAGTTTTACTGATGTTCCATTTCAAGGTATACAAGACCTGTTCAGACCAGTATTCTTATTTCCCAGTATTTACTGGTGTTTCATTTTAATTTATACAAGACCAGTATTTTTATTCCCCAGTTTGTACTGGTATTCCATTTTAAGGTATACAAGACCAGTACAGACCAGTACTCTTATTTCCCAGTTTTACTGGTGTTCCATTTTAAGGTATACAAGACCAGTTCAGACCAGTATTCTTATTTCGCATTTTTACTGGTGTTCCAGTTTAAGGTATACGAGGCCTGTTCGTACCAGTACTCTTATTTCCCAGTTTTAATGGTGTTCCATTTTAAGGTATAGTAGACCAGTTCAGACCAGTATTCTTATTTTCTATTTTTTACTCGTGTTCCATTTTAAGTTTTACAAGTTGAGTTCAGGCCAGTATTCTTATTTCCCAGTTTTTACTGGTGTTCTATTTTAAGGTATACAAGACCAGTTCAGACCAGTATTCTTATTTCGCATTTTTACTGGTGTTCCATTTCAAGGTATACCACACCAGTTCCGACCAGTGTTCTTATTTCCCAGTTTTACTGTGTTTCACTTTAAGGTATACCAGACCATTTCCGACCAGTACTCGTATTCGCCAGTTTTTACTGGTGTTCCATTTTAAGGTATTCTAGACCAGTTCAGACCAATATTCTTATTTGCTATTTTTTACTGTTGTTCCATTTTAAGATATATAAGACCATTTCAGACCAGTACTCTTATTTCCCATTTTTACTGGTGTTCCATTTTAAGGTGTACAAGACTAGTTCAGACCAGTATTCTTATTTCCCAGTTTTTACTGGTGTTCTATTTTAAGGTATACAAGACCATTTCAGACCAGTATTCTTATTTCCCAGTTTTAGTAGTGTTCCATTTTAAGGTAGACTAGACCAGTTCAGACCTGTACTCTTATTCCCCAGTTTTACTGGTGTTCCATTTTAAGGTATACTAGACCAGTTCAGACCTGTACTCTTATTCCCCAGTTTTACTGGTGTTCCATTTTAAGGTATACAAGACCAGTTCAGACCAGTATTCTTATTTCCCAGTTTTACTGATGTTCCATTTCAAGGTATACAAGACCTGTTCAGACCAGTATTCTTATTTCCCAGTATTTACTGGTGTTTCATTTTAATTTATACAAGACCAGTATTTTTATTCCCCAGTTTGTACTGGTATTCCATTTTAAGGTATACAAGACCAGTACAGACCAGTACTCTTATTTCTCAGTTTTACTGGTGTTCCATTTTAAGTGTACAAAACCAGTTCAGACCATTACTCTTATTTCACAATTTTACTGGTGTTCCATTTTTAGGTATATAAGACCCGTTCAGACCAGTATTCTCATTCCCCAGTTTTTACTGGCGTTCCATTTTAAGGTATAGAAAACCACTTCAGACCAGTATTCTTATTTCCCAGTTGTACTGTTGTTCCATTTTAAGGTATACAAGACCTGTTCAGATCAGTATTCTTATTTCCAGGTTTTTACTGGTGTTCCATTTTAAGATATACTAGAGCAGTTCAGACCAGTATTCTTATTTCCCATTTGTACTTGTGTTCCTTCTTAAGGTATACAAGACCAGTTCAGAGCAGTATTCTTGTTTCCCAGTTTTACTGGTGTTCCATTTTAAGGTATACAAGACCAGTTCAGGCCAGTACTCTTACTTCCCAGTTTTTACTTGTGTTCCATTTTAAAGTATACAAGACCAGTTGAGACCAGTACTCCCATTTCCAAGTTTTACTGTGTTCCCTTTTAAGGTATACAAGACCAGTTCAGACCAGTATTCTTATTTCCCAGTTTTACTAGTGTTCCATTTTAAGGTATACAAGACCAGTTCAGACCAGTATTTTATTTCCCAGTTTTTACTTGTGTTCCATTTTAAGCTATACAAGACCGGTTCAGACCGTTATTCTTCTTTTCCAGTTTTTACTGGTGTTCCTTTTTAAGGTAGACAAGACCAGTTTAGATCACAATTCTTATTTCCTAGTTTTTACTGGTGTTCCATTTTAAGGTAGACAAGACCAGTTTAGATCACAATTCTTATTTCCTAGTTTTTACTGGTGTTCCATTTTAAGGTAGACAAGACCAGTTTAGATCACTATTCTTATTTCCCAGTTTTTACTGGCGTTCCATTTTAAGTTATACCAGACCAGTTCAGAGCAGTATTCTTATTTCCCAGTTTATACTTGTGTTCCATTTTAAGGTGTACAAGGCCAGTTCAGACCAGTACTCTTATTTCCCAGTTTTGCTGGTGTTCCTTTTTAAGGTATACAAGACCAATTCAGACCAGTATTCTTATTTCTCAGTTTTACTGGTGTTCCATTTTAAGGTATACCAGACCAGTTCCGACCAGTATTCTTATTTCCCAGTTTTATGTGTTTCACTTTAAGGTTTACAAGACTATTTCAGACCTGTACTTTTATTCCCCAGTTTTTGCTGGTGTTCCATTTTAAGGTATACTAGACCAGTTCGGACCGGTATTCTTATTTCCTAGTTTTTAGTAGTGTTCCATTTAAAAGGTATACAAGACCAGTTCAGACCAGTATTCTTATTTCCCATTTTTACTGGTGTTCCATTTTAAAGTATACAAGGCCTGTTCGTACCAGTACTCTTACTTCCCAGTTTTACTGGTGTTCCATTTTAAGGTATAGAAGACCAGTTCAGACCAGTACTCTTACTTCCCAGTTTTTACTTGTGTTCCATTTTAAGGTATACAAGACCAGTTGAGACCATTACTCCCATTTCCCAGTTTTACTGGTGTTCCATTTTAAGGTATAGAAGACCAGTTCAGACCAGTATTCTTATTTCCCAGTTTTACTGGGGTTCCATTTTAAGGTATACAAGACTAGTTCAGACCAGTATTATCATTCCCCAGTTTTTACTGGCGTTCCATTTTAAGGTACACAAGACCAGTTCAGACCAGTATTCTTATTTCCCAATTTTTACTGGTGTTCCATTTTAAGGTATACAAGACCAGTTCAGACCAGTACTCTTATTTCCCAGTTTTACTGGTGTCCCATTTTAAGTATACAAAACCAGTTCAGACCAGTATTATCATTCCCCAGTTTTTACTGGTGTTCCATTTTAAGGTATACAAGACCAGTTCAGACCAGTATTCTTATTTCCCAGTTTTACTGGTGTTCCATTTTATGGTATACAAGACCAGTTCAGACCAGTATTCTTATTTCCCATTTTTACTGGTGTTCTATTGTAAGGTTTTCAAAACCATTTCAGACCAGTACTCTTATTCCCCAGTTTTTACTGGTGTTCCATGTTAAGGTATACTAGTCCCTTTCAGACCAGTTTTCTTCTTTCCCAGTTTTACTGGTGTTCCATTTAAGATAAACAAAACCATTTCAGACAAGTATTCTTATTTCCCAGTATTTACTGTTGCTCCATTTTAAGATATTCAAAACCATTACAGACCAGTACTCTTATTTCCCAATTTTTACTGGTGTTCCATTTTAAGGTAGACAAGACCAGTTCAGACCAGTACTCTTATTTCCCAGTTTTTACTAGTGTTCCATTTTAAGGTATACAAGACCAGTACAGACCAGTATTCTTATTTCCCAGTTTTTTCTGGTGTTCCATTTTAAGGTACACAAGACCAGTTCAGACCAGTACTCTTATTTCCCAGTTTTACTGGTGTCCCATTTTAAGTATACAAAACCAGTTCAGACCAGTATTATCATTCCCCAGTTTTTACTGGCGTTCCATTTTATGGTATAGAAAACCACTTCAGACCAGTATTCTTATTTCCCAGTTTTACTGGTGTTCCATTTTTAGGTATACAAGACCAGTTCAGTCCTGTACTCTTATTCTCCAGTTTTACTGGTGTTCCATTTTAAGGTATACAAGACCAGTTCAGACCAGTATTCTTATTTCCCATTTTTACTGGTGTTCCATTTTAAAGTATACAAGGCCTGTTCGTACCAGTACTCTTACTTCCCAGTTTTACTGGTGTTCCATTTTAAGATATACAAGACCAGTTCATACCAGTACTCTTACTTCCCAATTTTCACTTGTGTTCCATTTTAAGGTATACAAGACCAGTTGAGACCAGTACTCTCATTTCCAAGTTTTACTGTGTTCCATTTTAAGGCATACAAGACCAGTTCAGACCAGTATTCTTATTTCCCAGTTTTACTGGTGTTCCATTTTAAGGTATACAAGACCAGTTCAGACCAGTACTCTTACTTCCCAGTTTTAACTTGTTTTCCATTTTAAGCTATACAAGACCAGTTCATACCAGTACTCTTACTTCCCAATTTTCACTTGTGTTCCATTTTAAGGTATACAAGACCAGTTGAGACCAGTACTCTCATTTCCAAGTTTTACTGTGTTCCATTTTAAGGTATACAAGACCAGTTCAGACCAGTATTCTTATTTCCCAGTTTTACAGGTGTTCCATTTTAAGGTATACAAGACCAGTTCAGACCAGTACTCTTACTTCCCAGTTTTTACTTGTGTTCCATTTTAAGGTATACAAGACCAGTTCTGACCAGTATTCTTATTTCCCAGTTTTACTGGTGTTCCATTTTAAGGTACACAAGACCATTTCAGACCAGTATTCTTATTTCCCAGTTTTACTGTGTTTCACTTTAAGGTTTACAAGACTTTTTCAGACCTGTACTTTTATTCCCCAGTTTTTGCTGGTGTTCCATTTTAAGGTATACAAGACCAGTTCCGACCAGTATTCTTATTTCCCAGTTTTACTGTGTTTAATTTTAAGGTTTACAAGACTATTTCAGACCTGTACTTTTATTCCCCAGTTTTTGCTGGTGTTCCATTTTAAGGTATACTAGACCAGTTCAGACCAGTATTCTTATTTCCTAGTTTTTACTTGTGTTCCATTTTAAGGTATACTAGACCAGTTCAGACCAGTATTCTTATTTCCCAGTTTTACTGGTGTTCCATTTTAAGATGTACAAGACCAGTTCAGACCAGTATTCTTATGTCCCAGTTTTACTGGTGTTTCACTTTAAGGTTTAGAAGTCCATTTCAGACCAGTACTCTTATTCCACAGTTTTTACTGGCGTTCCATTGTAAGGTATACTAGACCAGTTCAGACCAGTATTCTTATTCCTCAGTTCTACTGGTGTTCCATTTTAAGGTATACAAGTCCAGTTCAGACAAGTATTCTTATGTCCCAGTTTTACTGGTGTTTCACTTTAAGGTTTAGAAGTCCATTTCAGGCCAGTACTCTTATTTCCCAGTTTTTACTGGTGTTCCATTTTAAGGTAGACCGGACCAGTTCCGATCAATATTCTTATTTCCCAGTTTAACTGGTGTTCCATTTTAAGGTTTAGAAGTCCATTTCAGACGAGTACTCTTATTCCCCAGTTTTTACTGGTGTTCCATTTTAAGGTATACTAGACCAGTTCAGACCAGTATTCTTATTTCCCAGTTTTACTGTGTTTCACTTTAAGGTTTACAAGTCCATTTCAGACGAGTACTCTTATTCCCCAGTTTTTACTGGTGTTCCATTTTAAGGTATACTAGACCAGTTCAGACCAGTATTCTTATTTTCTATTTTTTACTTGTGTTCCATTTTAAGTTATACAAGATGAGTTCAGGCCAGTATTCTTATTTCCCAGTTTTTTATGGTATTCCATTTTAAGGTATACAAGACCAGTTCAGACCAGTATTCTTATTTCCCAGTTTTACTGGTGTTCCATTTTAAGGAACACAAGACCACATCAGACAAGTATTCTTATTCCTCAGTTTTACTGGTGTTCCATTTTAAGGTATACCAGACCAGTTCCGACCAGTATTCTTATTTCCCAGTTTTACTGTGTTTCACTTTAAGGTTTACAAGTCCATTTCAGACGAGTACTCTTATTCCCCAGTTTTTACTGGTGTTCCATTTTAAGGTATACTAGACCAGTTCAGACCAGTATTCTTATTTTCTATTTTTTACTCGTGTTCCATTTTAAGTTATACAAGATGAGTTCAGGCCAGTATTCTTATTTCCGAGTTTTTTATGGTATTCCATTTTAAGGTATACAAGACCAGTTGAGACCAGTATTCTTATTTCCCAGTTTTACTGGTGTTCCATTTTAAGGAACACAAGACCACATCAGACAAGTATTCTTATTCCTCAGTTTTACTGGTGTTCCATTTTAAGGTATACCAGACCAGTTCCGACCAGTATTCTTATTTCCCAGCTTTACTGTGTTTCACTTTAAGGTTTACAAGTCCATTTCAGACGAGTACTCTTATTCCCCAGTTTTTACTGGTGTTCCATTTTAAGGTATACAAGACCAGTTCAGACCAGTATTCTTATTTTCTATTTTTTACTTGTGTTCCATTTTAAGTTATACAAGATGAGTTCAGGCCAGTATTCTTATTTCCCAGTTTTACTGGTGTTCCATTTTAAGGTATACTAGACCAGTTCAGACCAGTATTCTTATTTTCTATTTTTTACTCGTGTTCCATTTTAAGTTATACAAGATGAGTTCAGGCCAGTATTCTTATTTCCCAGTTTTTTATGGTATTCCATTTTAAGGTATACAAGACCAGTTCAGACCAGTATTCTTATTTCCCAGTTTTACTGGTGTTCCATTTTAAGGTACACAAGACCACTTCAGACAAGTATTCTTATTCCTCAGTTTTACTGGTGTTCCATTTTAAGGTATACCAGACCAGTTCCGACCAGTATTCTTATTTCCCAGTTTTACTGTGTTTCACTTTAAGGTTTACAAGACTTTTTCAGACCTGTACTTTTATTCCCCAGTTTTTGCTGGTGTTCCATTTTAAGGTATACAAGACCAGTTCCGACCAGTATTCTTATTTCCCAGTTTTACTGGTGTTCCATTTTAAGATATACAAGACCAGTTCAGACCAGTATTCTTATTTCCCAGTTTTACTGGTGTTCCATTTTAAGGTATACAAGACCAGTTCTGACCAGTATTCTTATTTCCCAGTTTTACTAGTGTTTCATTTTAAGATATACAAGACCAGTTCAGTCCAGTATTCTTATTTGCCAGTTTTACTGGTGTTCCATTTTAAGGTATACAAGACCAGTTCAGACCAGTACTCTTATTTCCCAGTTGTTCTGGTGTTCCATTTTAAGTTATACTGGACCAGTTCAGACCAGTATTCTTATTTCCTATTTTTTACTGTTGTTCCATTTTAAGGTATATAAGACCAGTTCAGACCAGTATTCTTATTTTGCATTTTTACTGGTGTTCCATTTTAAGGTATACAAGACCAGTTCAGACCAGTATTCTTATTTTCTATTTTTTACTGGTGTTCCATTTTAAGTTATACAAGACCAATTCAGTGCAGTAGTCTTATTTCCCAGTTTTTTCTGGTGTTCCATTTTAAAGTGTACAAAGCAGTTCAGACCTAGTGTTCTTATTTCCCAGTTTTACTGTTCTTCCATTTTTAGGTATACAAGACCATTTCAGACCAGTACTCTTATTCCACAGTTTTTACTGGCGTTCCATTGTAAGGTATACTAGACCAGTTCAGACCAGTATTCTTATTCCTCAGTTCTACTGGTGTTCCATTTTAAGGTATACAAGTCCAGTTCAGACAAGTATTCTTATGTCCCAGTTTTACTGGTGTTTCACTTTAAGGTTTAGAAGTCCATTTCAGGCCAGTACTCTTATTTCCCAGTTTTTACTGGTGTTCCATTTTAAGGTAGACCAGACCAGGTCCGACCAATATTCTTATTTCCCAGTTTAACTGGTGTTCCATTTTAAGGTTTAGAAGACCATTTCCGACGAGTACTCTTATTCCCCAGTTTTTACTGGTGTTCCATTTTAAGGTATACTAGACCAGTTCAGACCAGTATTCTTATTTTCTATTTTTTACTCGTGTTCCATTTTAAGTTATACAAGATGAGTTCAGGCTAGTATTCTTATTTCCCAGTTTTTTATGGTATTCCATTTTAAGGTATACAAGACCAGTTCAGACCAGTATTCTTATTTCCCAGTTTTACTGTGTTCCATTTTAAGGTATACAAGACCAGTTCTGACCAGTATTCTTATTTCCCAGTTTTACTGGTGTTCTATTTTAAGGTAGAGAAGACCAGTTCAGACCAGTATTCTTATTTCCCATTTTTACTGGTGTTCCATTTTAAACTATAGAAGACCAGTTCGTACCAGTTCTCTTATTTCCCAGTTTAACTGGTGTTCCATTTTAAGGTATACAAGACCAGTTCAGACCAGTATTCTTATTTCCCAGTTTTACTGGTGTTCCATTTCAGGGTATACCAGACCAGTTCCGACCAGTATTCTTATTTCCCAGTTTTACTGTGTTTCTCTTTAAGGTATACAAGACCAATTCAGTCCAGCAGTCTTATTTCCCAGTTTTTACTGCTGTTCCATTTTAAGTTTTACAACTTGAGTTCAGGCCAGTATTCTTATTTCCCAGTTTTTACTGGTGTTCTATTTTAAGGTATACAAGACCAGTTCAGACCAGTCTTCTTATTCCCCATTTTTTACTGGTGTTCCATTTTAAGGTATACTAGACTTGTTCAGACCAGTATTCTGATTTCCCAGTTTAACTGGTGTTCCATTTTAAGGTATACAAGATGAGCTCAGGCCAGTATTCTTATTTTCCAGTTTTTACTTGTGTTCTATTTGAAGGTGTGCAAAGCAGTTCAGACCAGTATTCTTATTTCCCAGTTTTACTGTTCTTCCATTTTTAGGTATACAAGACCATTTCAGACCAGTACTCTTATTCCACAGTTTTTACTGGCGTTCCATTGTAAGGTATACTAGACCAGTTCAGACCAGTATTCTTATTCCTCAGTTCTACTGGTGTTCCATTTTAAGGTATACAAGTCCAGTTCAGACAAGTATTCTTATGTCCCAGTTTTACTGGTGTTTCACTTTAAGGTTTAGAAGTCCATTTCAGGCCAGTACTCTTATTTCCCAGTTTTTACTGGTGTTCCATTTTAAGGTATACAAGACCAGTTCAGACCAGTACTCTTATTTCCCAGTTTTACTGGTGTTCCATTTTAAGGTATACAAGACCAGTTCAGACCAGTACTCTTATTTCCCAGTTTTTACTGGTGTTCCATTTTAAGGTAGACCAGACCAGGTCCGACCCATATTCTTATTTCCCAGTTTAACTGGTGTTCCATTTTAAGGTTTAGAAGACCATTTCAGACGAGTACTCTTATTCCCCAGTTTTTACTGGTGTTCCATTTTAAGGTATACTAGACCAGTTCAGACCAGTATTCTTATTTTCTATTTTTTACTCGTGTTCCATTTTAAGTTATACAAGATGAGTTCAGGCTAGTATTCTTATTTCCCAGTTTTTTCTGGTATTCCATTTTAAGGTATACAAGACCAGTTCAGACCAGTATTCTTATTTCCCAGTTTTACTGTGTTCCATTTTAAGGTATACAAGACCAGTTCTGACCAGTATTCTTATTTCCCAGTTTTACTGGTGTTCTATTTTAAGGTATAGAAGACCAGTTCGTACCAGTTCTCTTATTTCCCAGTTTAACTGGTGTTCCATTTTAAGGTATACAAGACCAGTTCAGACCAGTATTCTTATTTCCCAGTTTTACTGGTGTTCCATTTTAAGGTATACAAGACCAGTTCCGACCAGTATTCTTATTTCCCAGTTTTACTGTGTTTCTCTTTAAGGTATACAAGACCAATTCAGTCCAGCAGTCTTATTTCCCAGTTTTTACTGCTGTTCCATTTTATCGTGTACAAGACCAGTTCAGACCAGTATTCTTATTTTGCATTTTTACTGGTGTTCCATTTTCAGGTATACAAGACCAGTTCAGACCAGTATTCTTATTTCCCAGTTTTACTGGTGTTCCATTTTAAGGTATACAAGACCAGTTCAGACCAGTATTCTTATTTCGCATTTTTACTGGTGTTCCAGTTTAAGCTATACGAGGCCTGATCGTACCAGTACTCTTATTTCCCAGTTTTAATGGTGTTCCATTTTAAGGTATAGTAGACCAGTTCAGACCAGTATTCTTATTTTCTATTTTTTACTCGTGTTCCATTTTAAGTTTTACAAGTTGAGTTCAGGCCAGTATTCTTATTTCCCAGTTTTTACTGGTGTTCTATTTTAAGGTATACAAGACCAGTTCAGACCAGTATTCTTATTTCGCATTTTTACTGGTGTTCCATTTCAAGGTATACCACACCAGTTCCGACCAGTGTTCTTATTTCCCAGTTTTACTGTGTTTCACTTTAAGGTATACAAGACTATTTCAGACCAGTACTCTTATTCCACAGTTTTTACTGGCGTTCCATTGTAAGGTATACTAGACCAGTTCAGACCAGTATTCTTATTTCCCAGTTTTACTGGTGTTCCATTTTAAGGTATACAAGACCATTTCAGACCAGTATTCTTATTTCCCATTCTTACTGGTGTTCCATTTAAAAGTATACAAGGCCTGTTCGTACCAGGACTCTTATTTCCCAGTTTTACTGGTGTTCCATTTTAAGGTATACAAGACCAGTTCAGACCAGTACTCTTATTTCCCAGTTGTTCTGGTGTTCCCTTTTAAGTTTTCCTGGACCAGTTCAGACCAGTATTCTTATTTCCCAGTTTTACTGGTGTTCCATTTTAAAGTATACAAGGCCTCTTCGTACCAGTACTCTTACTTCCCAGTTTTACTGGTGTTCCATTTTAAGGTAGACCGGACCAGTTCCGATCAATATTCTTATTTCCCAGTTTAACTGGTGTTCCATTTTAAGGTTTAGAAGTCCATTTCAGACGAGTACTCTTATTCCCCAGTTTTTACTGGTGTTCCATTTTAAGGTATACTAGACCAGTTCAGACCAGTATTCTTATTTCCCAGTTTTACTGTGTTTCACTTTAAGGTTTACAAGTCCATTTCAGACGAGTACTCTTATTCCCCAGTTTTTACTGGTGTTCCATTTTAAGGTATACTAGACCAGTTCAGACCAGTATTCTTATTTTCTATTTTTTACTTGTGTTCCATTTTAAGTTATACAAGATGAGTTCAGGCCAGTATTCTTATTTCCCAGTTTTTTATGGTATTCCATTTTAAGGTATACAAGACCAGTTCAGACCAGTATTCTTATTTCCCAGTTTTACTGGTGTTCCATTTTAAGGAACACAAGACCACATCAGACAAGTATTCTTATTCCTCAGTTTTACTGGTGTTCCATTTTAAGGTATACCAGACCAGTTCCGACCAGTATTCTTATTTCCCAGTTTTACTGTGTTTCACTTTAAGGTTTACAAGTCCATTTCAGACGAGTACTCTTATTCCCCAGTTTTTACTGGTGTTCCATTTTAAGGTATACTAGACCAGTTCAGACCAGTATTCTTATTTTCTATTTTTTACTCGTGTTCCATTTTAAGTTATACAAGATGAGTTCAGGCCAGTATTCTTATTTCCCAGTTTTTTATGGTATTCCATTTTAAGGTATACAAGACCAGTTCAGACCAGTATTCTTATTTCCCAGTTTTACTGGTGTTCCATTTTAAAGTATACAAGGCCTGTTCGTACCAGTACTCTTACTTCCCAGTTTTACTGGTGTTCCATTTTAAGATATACAAGACCAGTTCATACCAGTACTCTTACTTCCCAATTTTCACTTGTGTTCCATTTTAAGGTATACAAGACCAGTTGAGACCAGTACTCTCATTTCCAAGTTTTACTGTGTTCCATTTTAAGGTATACAAGACCAGTTCAGACCAGTATTCTTATTTCCCAGTTTTACTGGTGTTCCATTTTAAGGTATACAAGACCAGTTCAGACCAGTACTCTTACTTCCCAGTTTTAACTTGTTTTCCATTTTAAGCTATACAAGACCAGTTCATACCAGTACTCTTACTTCCCAATTTTCACTTGTGTTCCATTTTAAGGTATACAAGACCAGTTGAGACCAGTACTCTCATTTCCAAGTTTTACTGTGTTCCATTTTAAGGTATACAAGACCAGTTCAGACCAGTATTCTTATTTCCCAGTTTTACAGGTGTTCCATTTTAAGGTATACAAGACCAGTTCAGACCAGTACTCTTACTTCCCAGTTTTCACTTGTGTTCCATTTTAAGATATACAAGACCAGTTCTGACCAGTATTCTTATTTCCCAGTTTTACTGGTGTTCCATTTTAAGGTACACAAGACCATTTCAGACCAGTATTCTTATTTCCCAGTTTTACTGTGTTTCACTTTAAGGTTTACAAGACTTTTTCAGACCTGTACTTTTATTCCCCAGTTTTTGCTGGTGTTCCATTTTAAGGTATACAAGACCAGTTCCGACCAGTATTCTTATTTCCCAGTTTTACTGTGTTTAATTTTAATGTTTACAAGACTAGTTCAGACCTGTACTTTTATTCCCCAGTTTTTGCTGGTGTTCCATTTTAAGGTATACTAGACCAGTTCAGACCAGTATTCTTATTTCCTAGTTTTTACTAGTGTTCCATTTTAAGGTATACTAGACCAGTTCAGACCAGTATTCTTATTTCCCAGTTTTACTGGTGTTCCATTTTAAGATGTACAAGACCAGTTCAGACCAGTATTCTTATGTCCCAGTTTTACTGGTGTTTCACTTTAAGGTTTAGAAGTCCATTTCAGACCAGTACTCTTATTCCACAGTTTTTACTGGCGTTCCATTGTAAGGTATACTAGACCAGTTCAGACCAGTATTCTTATTCCTCAGTTCTACTGGTGTTCCATTTTAAGGTATACAAGTCCAGTTCAGACAAGTATTCTTATGTCCCAGTTTTACTGGTGTTTCACTTTAAGGTTTAGAAGTCCATTTCAGGCCAGTACTCTTATTTCCCAGTTTTTACTGGTGTTCCATTTTAAGGTAGACCGGACCAGTTCCGATCAATATTCTTATTTCCCAGTTTAACTGGTGTTCCATTTTAAGGTTTAGAAGTCCATTTCAGACGAGTACTCTTATTCCCCAGTTTTTACTGGTGTTCCATTTTAAGGTATACTAGACCAGTTCAGACCAGTATTCTTATTTCCCAGTTTTACTGTGTTTCACTTTAAGGTTTACAAGTCCATTTCAGACGAGTACTCTTATTCCCCAGTTTTTACTGGTGTTCCATTTTAAGGTATACTAGACCAGTTCAGACCAGTATTCTTATTTTCTATTTTTTACTTGTGTTCCATTTTAAGTTATACAAGATGAGTTCAGGCCAGTATTCTTATTTCCCAGTTTTTTATGGTATTCCATTTTAAGGTATACAAGACCAGTTGAGACCAGTATTCTTATTTCCCAGTTTTACTGGTGTTCCATATTAAGGAACACAAGACCACATCAGACAAGTATTCTTATTCCTCAGTTTTACTGGTGTTCCATTTTAAGGTATACCAGACCAGTTCCGACCAGTATTCTTATTTCCCAGCTTTACTGTGTTTCACTTTAAGGTTTACAAGACTTTTTCAGACCTGTACTTTTATTCCCCAGTTTTTGCTGGTGTTCCATTTTAAGGTATACAAGACCAGTTCCGACCAGTATTCTTATTTCCCAGTTTTACTGGTGTTCCATTTTAAGATATACAAGACCAGTTCAGACCAGTATTCTTATTTCCCAGTTTTACTGGTGTTCCATTTTAAGGTATACAAGACCAGTTCTGACCAGTATTCTTATTTCCCAGTTTTACTAGTGTTTCATTTTAAGATATACAAGACCAGTTCAGTCCAGTATTCTTATTTGCCAGTTTTACTGGTGTTCCATTTTAAGGTATACAAGACCAGTTCAGACCAGTACTCTTATTTCCCAGTTGTTCTGGTGTTCCATTTTAAGTTATACTGGACCAGTTCAGACCAGTATTCTTATTTCCTATTTTTTACTGTTGTTCCATTTTAAGGTATATAAGACCAGTTCAGACCAGTATTCTTATTTTGCATTTTTACTGGTGTTCCATTTTAAGGTATACAAGACCAGTTCAGACCAGTATTCTTATTTTCTATTTTTTACTGGTGTTCCATTTTAAGTTATACAAGACCAATTCAGTGCAGTAGTCTTATTTCCCAGTTTTTTCTGGTGTTCCATTTTAAAGTGTACAAAGCAGTTCAGACCTAGTGTTCTTATTTCCCAGTTTTACTGTTCTTCCATTTTTAGGTATACAAGACCATTTCAGACCAGTACTCTTATTCCACAGTTTTTACTGGCGTTCCATTGTAAGGTATACTAGACCAGTTCAGACCAGTATTCTTATTCCTCAGTTCTACTGGTGTTCCATTTCAAGGTATACAAGTCCAGTTCAGACAAGTATTCTTATGTCCCAGTTTTACTGGTGTTTCACTTTAAGGTTTAGAAGTCCATTTCAGGCCAGTACTCTTATTTCCCAGTTTTTACTGGTGTTCCATTTTAAGGTAGACCAGACCAGGTCCGACCAATATTCTTATTTCCCAGTTTAACTGGTGTTCCATTTTAAGGTTTAGAAGACCATTTCAGACGAGTACTCTTATTCCCCAGTTTTTACTGGTGTTCCATTTTAAGGTATACTAGACCAGTTCAGACCAGTATTCTTATTTTCTATTTTTTACTCGTGTTCCATTTTAAGTTATACAAGATGAGTTCAGGCTAGTATTCTTATTTCCCAGTTTTTTCTGGTATTCCATTTTAAGGTATACAAGACCAGTTCAGACCAGTATTCTTATTTCCCAGTTTTACTGGTGTTCTATTTTAAGGTAGACAAGACCAGTTCAGACCAGTATTCTTATTTCCCAGTTTTACTGGTGTTCCCTTTTAAAGTATAGAAGACCAGTTCGTACCAGTTCTCTTATTTCCCAGTTTAACTGGTGTTCCATTTTAAGGTATACAAGACCAGTTCAGACCAGTATTCTTATTTCCCAGTTTTACTGGTGTTCCATTTCAGGGTATACCAGACCAGTTCCGACCAGTATTCTTATTTCCCAGTTTTACTGTGTTTCTCTTTAAGGTATACAAGACCAATTCAGTCCAGCAGTCTTATTTCCCAGTTTTTACTGCTGTTCCATTTTAAGTTTTACAACTTGAGTTCAGGCCAGTATTCTTATTTCCCAGTTTTTACTGGTGTTCTATTTTAAGGTATACAAGACCAGTTCAGACCAGTCTTCTTATTCCCCATTTTTTACTGGTGTTCCATTTTAAGGTATACTAGACTTGTTCAGACCAGTATTCTGATTTCCCAGTTTAACTGGTGTTCCATTTTAAGGTATACAAGATGAGCTCAGGCCAGTATTCTTATTTTCCAGTTTTTACTGGTGTTCTATTTGAAGGTGTGCAAAGCAGTTCAGACCAGTATTCTTATTTCCCAGTTTTACTGTTCTTCCATTTTTAGGTATACAAGACCATTTCAGACCAGTACTCTTATTCCACAGTTTTTACTGGCGTTCCATTGTAAGGTATACTAGACCAGTTCAGACCAGTATTCTTATTCCTCAGTTCTACTGGTGTTCCATTTTAAGGTATACAAGTCCAGTTCAGACAAGTATTCTTATGTCCCAGTTTTACTGGTGTTTCACTTTAAGGTTTAGAAGTCCACTTCAGGCCAGTACTCTTATTTCCCAGTTTTTACTGGTGTTCCATTTTAAGGTATACAAGACCAGTTCAGACCAGTACTCTTATTTCCCAGTTTTACTGGTGTTCCATTTTAAGGTATACAAGACCAGTTCAGACCAG
Source organism: Isurus oxyrinchus (assembly GCA_026770705.1). Lineage (NCBI taxonomy): Eukaryota > Metazoa > Chordata > Chondrichthyes > Lamniformes > Lamnidae > Isurus > Isurus oxyrinchus. The sequence goes on along the minus strand of JANJGN010000032.1, from coordinate 7,999,165 downwards.
TACTCTTATTTCCCAGTTTTTACTGGTGTTCCATTTTAAGGTAGACCAGACCAGGTCCGACCCATATTCTTATTTCCCAGTTTAACTGGTGTTCCATTTTAAGGTTTAGAAGACCATTTCAGACGAGTACTCTTATTCCCCAGTTTTTACTGGTGTTCCATTTTAAGGTATACTAGACCAGTTCAGACCAGTATTCTTATTTTCTATTTTTTACTCGTGTTCCATTTTAAGTTATACAAGATGAGTTCAGGCTAGTATTCTTATTTCCCAGTTTTTTCTGGTATTCCATTTTAAGGTATACAAGACCAGTTCAGACCAGTATTCTTATTTCCCAGTTTTACTGTGTTCCATTTTAAGGTATACAAGACCAGTTCTGACCAGTATTCTTATTTCCCAGTTTTACTGGTGTTCTATTTTAAGGTATAGAAGACCAGTTCGTACCAGTTCTCTTATTTCCCAGTTTAACTGGTGTTCCATTTTAAGGTATACAAGACCAGTTCAGACCAGTATTCTTATTTCCCAGTTTTACTGGTGTTCCATTTTAAGGTATACAAGACCAGTTCCGACCAGTATTCTTATTTCCCAGTTTTACTGTGTTTCTCTTTAAGGTATACAAGACCAATTCAGTCCAGCAGTCTTATTTCCCAGTTTTTACTGCTGTTCCATTTTATCGTGTACAAGACCAGTTCAGACCAGTATTCTTATTTTGCATTTTTACTGGTGTTCCATTTTCAGGTATACAAGACCAGTTCAGACCAGTATTCTTATTTCCCAGTTTTACTGGTGTTCCATTTTAAGGTATACAAGACCAGTTCAGACCAGTATTCTTATTTCGCATTTTTACTGGTGTTCCAGTTTAAGGTATACGAGGCCTGATCGTACCAGTACTCTTATTTCCCAGTTTTAATGGTGTTCCATTTTAAGGTATAGTAGACCAGTTCAGACCAGTATTCTTATTTTCTATTTTTTACTCGTGTTCCATTTTAAGTTTTACAAGTTGAGTTCAGGCCAGTATTCTTATTTCCCAGTTTTTACTGGTGTTCTATTTTAAGGTATACAAGACCAGTTCAGACCAGTATTCTTATTTCGCATTTTTACTGGTGTTCCATTTCAAGGTATACCACACCAGTTCCGACCAGTGTTCTTATTTCCCAGTTTTACTGTGTTTCACTTTAAGGTATACAAGACCATTTCAGACCAGTACTCTTATTCCACAGTTTTTACTGGCGTTCCATTGTAAGGTATACTAGACCAGTTCAGACCAGTATTCTTATTTCCCAGTTTTACTGGTGTTCCATTTTAAGGTATACAAGACCATTTCAGACCAGTATTCTTATTTCCCATTCTTACTGGTGTTCCATTTAAAAGTATACAAGGCCTGTTCGTACCAGGACTCTTATTTCCCAGTTTTACTGGTGTTCCATTTTAAGGTATACAAGACCAGTTCAGACCAGTACTCTTATTTCCCAGTTGTTCTGGTGTTCCCTTTTAAGTTTTCCTGGACCAGTTCAGACCAGTATTCTTATTTCCCAGTTTTACTGGTGTTCCATTTTAAAGTATACAAGGCCTCTTCGTACCAGTACTCTTACTTCCCAGTTTTACTGGAGTTCCATTTTAAGATATACAAGACCAGTTCAGACCAGTATTCTTATTTCCCAGTTTTACTGGTGTTCTTTTTTAAGATATACAAGACCAGTTCAGACCAGTATTCTTATTTCCCAGTTTTACTGGTGTTCCATTTTAAGGTATACAAGACCAGTTCAGACCAGTACTCTTATTTCCCAGTTGTTCTGGTGTTCCATTTTAAGTTTTCCTGGACCAGTTCAGACCAGTATTCTTATTTCCTATTTTTTACTGTTGTTCCATTTTAAGGTATATAAGACCAGTTCAGACCAGTACTCTTATTTCCCAGTTTTTACTGGTGTTCCATTTTAAGGTATACAAGACCAGTTCTGACCAGTATTCTTATTTCCCAGTTTTACTGGTGTTCCATTTTAAGGTAGACAAGACCAGTTCAGACCAGTACTCTTATTTCCCAGTTTTACTGTGTTTCACTTTAAGGTTTACAAGACCATTTCAGACCAGTACTCTTATTCCCCAGTTTAACTGGTGTTCTATTGTAAGGTTTACAAAACCATTTCAGACGAGTACTCTTATTCCCCAGTTTTTACTGGTGTTCCATTTTAAGGTATACTAGACCAGTTCAGACCAGTATTCTTATTTCCCAGTTTAACTGGTGTTCCATTTTAAGGTATACAAGATGAGTTCAGGCCAGTATTTTTATTTTCCAGTTTTTACTGGTGTTCTATTTCAAGGTATACCACACCAGTTCCGACCAGTGTTCTTATTTCCCAGTTTTACTGTGTTTCACTTTAAGGTATACAAGACCAGTTCAGACCAGTACTCTTATTCCTCAGTTCTACTGGTGTTCCATTTTAAGGTACACAAGTCCAGTTCAGACCAGTATTCTTATTTCCCAGTTTTACTGGTGTTTCATTTCAGGGTATACCAGACCAGTTCCGACCAGTATTCTTATTTCCCATTTTTACTGTGTTTCTCTTTAAGGTTTACAAGACCAGTTCAGACTAGTACTCTTATTCCCCAGTTTTTACTGGTGTTCCATTTTATCGTGTACAAGACCAGTTCAGATCAGTATTCTTATTTCGCATTTTTACTGGTCTTCCATTTTAAGGTATACAAGGCCTCTTCGTCCCAGTACTCTTATTTCCCAGTTTAACTGGTGTTCCATTTTAAGGTATACAAGACCAGTTCAGACCAGTATTCTTATTTCCCAGTTTTACTGGTGTTCCATTTCAGGGTATACCAGACCAGTTCCGACCAGTATTCTTATTTCCCAGTTTTACTGTGTTTCTCTTTAAGGTATACAAGTCCATTTCAGACCAGTAGTCTTATTTCCCTGTTTTTACTGGTGTTCCATTTTAAGTTATACAAGTTGAGTTCAGGCCAGTATTCTTATTTCCCAGTTTTTACTGGTGTTCTATTTTAAGGTATACAAGACCAGTTCAGACCAGTATTCTTATTTCGCATTTTTACTGGTGTTCCATTTCAAGGTATACCACACCAGTTCCGACCAGTGTTCTTATTTCCCAGTTTTACTGTGTTTCACTTTGAGGTATACAAGACCAGTTCAGACCAGTATTCTTATTCCTCCGTTCTACTGGTGTTCCATTTTAAGGTATACAAGACCAGTTCAGACAAGTATTCTTATGTCCCAGTTTTACTGGTGTTTCACTTTAAGGTTTACAAGACCATTTCAGACCAGTACTCTTATTGCCCAGTTTTTACTGGTTGTTCCATTTTAAGATATACAAAACCAGTTCAGACCAGGATTCTTATTCCCCAGTTTTTACTGGTGTTCTATTTTAAGGTATACAAGACCAGTTCAGACCAGTATTCTTATTTTCTATTTTTTACTCGTGTTCCATTTTAAGTTATACAAGACCAATTCAGTCCAGTAGTCTTATTTCCCTCATTTTACTGGTGCTCCATTTTAAGTTATACAAGATGAGTTCAGGCCAGTATTCTTATTTCCCAGTTTAACTGGTGTTCCATTTTAAGGTATACAAGACCAGTTCAGACCAGTATTCTTATTTCCCAGTTTTACTGGTGTTCCATTTCAGTGTATCGCAGAACTGTTCCGACCAGTATTCTTATTTCCCAGTTTTACTGTGTTTCTCTTTAAGGTATACAAGTCCATTTCAGACAAGTATTCTTATTCCCCAGGTTTTACTGCTGTTCCATTTTAAGTTGTACTAGAACAGTTCGGACCAGTATTCTTATTTCTCAGTTTTAATGGTGTTCCATTTTAAGGTGTACTAGACCAGTTCAGACCAGTATTCTTATTTTCTATTTTTTACTCGTGTTCCATTTTAAGTTATACAAGACCAATTCAGTCCAGCAGTCTTATTCCCCAGGTTTTACTGCTGTTCCATTTTAACGTGTACAAGACCAGTTCTTACCAGTACTCTTATTTCACAGTTTACCTGGTGTTCCATTTAAAGGTATACAATACCAATTCAGACCAGTATTCTTATTTCTCAGTTTTACTGGTGTTCCATTTTAAGGTATACAAGACCAGTTCAGACCAGTAATCTTATTTCCCAGTTTTACTGGTGTTCCATTTTAAGGTATACAAGACCAGTTCAGACCAGTATTCTTATTTTGCATTTTTACTGGTGTTCCAGTTTAAGGTATACGAGGCCTGTTCGTACCAGTACTCTTATTTCCCAGTTTTACTGGTGTTCCATTTTAAGGTATAGTAGACCAGTTCAGACCAGTATTCTTATTTTCTATTTTTTACTCGTGTTCCATTTTAAGTTTTACAAGTTGAGTTCAGGCCAGTATTCTTATTTCCCAGTTTTACTGGTGTTCCATTTTAAGGTGTACAAGACCAGCTCAGACCAGTACTCTTATTTCCCAGTTTTTACTGATGTTCCATTTTAAGGTATACAAGACCAGTTCAGACCAGTATTCGTATTTCGCATTTTTACTGGTGTTCCATTTCAAGGTATACCACACCAGTTCCGACCAGTGTTCTTATTTCCCAGTTTTTCTGTGTTTCACTTTAAGGTATACAAGACCATTTCAGACCAGTACTCTTATTCCACAGTTTTTACTGGCGTTCCATTGTAAGGTATACTAGACCAGTTCAGACCAGTATTCTTATTCCTCAGTTCTACTGGTGTTCCATTTTAAGGTATATAAGACCAGTTCAGACAAGTATTCTTATGTCCCAGTTTTACTGGTGTTTCACTCTAAGGTTTACAAGACCATTTCAGACCAGTAATCGTATTGCCCAGTTTTTACTGGTGTTCCATTTTAAGGTGTACTAGACCAGTTCGGACCAGTATTCTTATTTCCAAGTTTTTATTAGTTTTCCATTTTAAGGTATAGAAGACCTGTTCAGACCAGTATTCTTATTTCCCATTTTTACTGGTGTTCCATTTAAAAGTATACAAGGCCTGTTCGTACCAGGACTCTTATTTCCCAGTTTAACTGGTGTTCCATTTTAAGGTTTAGAAGACCATTTCAGACGAGTACTCTTATTCCCCAGTTTTTACTGGTGTTCCATTTTAAGGTATACTAGACCAGTTCTGACCAGTATTCTTATTTCCCAGTTTTACTGGTGGTCCATTTTAAGATATACAAAACCAGTTCACACCAGTACTCTTATTCCCCAGTTTATACTGGTGTTCCATTTTAAGGTGTACTTGACCAGCTCGGACCAGTATTCATATTTCCAAGTTTTTACTAGTGTTCCATTTTAATGCATACAAGACCACTTCAAACCAGTATTCTTATTTCCCATTTTTACTGGTGTTCCATTTTAAAGTATACAAGACCAGTTCTTAACAGTACTCTTATTTCCCAGTTTAACTGGTGTTCCATTTTAAGGTATACAAGAACAGTTCAGACCAGTATTCTTATTTACCAGTTTTACTGGTGTTCCATTTCAAGGTATACAAGACCATTTCCGACCAGTATTCTTATTTCCCAGTTTTACTGTGTTTCACGTTAAGGTTTACAAGTCCATTTCAGGCCAGGACTCTTATTTCCCAGTTTAACTGGTGTTCCATTTTAAGGTTTAGAAGACCATTTCAGACGAGTACTCTTATTCCCCAGTTTTTACTGGTGTTCCATTTTAAGGTATACTAGACCAGTTCTGACCAGTATTCTTATTTCCCAGTTTTACTGGTGCTCCATTTTAAGATATACAAAACCAGTTCACACCAGTACTCTTATTCCCCAGTTTATACTGGTGTTCCATTTTAAGGTGTACTTGACCAGCTCGGACCAGTATTCATATTTCCAAGTTTTTACTAGTGTTCCATTTTAATGCATACAAGACCACTTCAAACCAGTATTCTTATTTCCCATTTTTACTGGTGTTCCATTTTAAAGTATACAAGACCAGTTCTTAACAGTACTCTTATTTCACAGTTTAACTGGTGTTCCATTTTAAGGTATACACGACCAGTTCAGACCAGTATTCTCATTTCCCAGTTTTTACTGGTGTTCCATTTTAAGTTATACAAGACCAGTTCAGACCAGTATTCTTATTTCCCAGTTTTATTGGTGTTCCATTTCAGGGTATACCAGACCAGTTCCGACCAGTATTCTTATTTCCCAGTTTTACTGTGTTTCCCTTTAAGGTTTACAAGTCCATTTCAGACAAGTATTCTTATTCCCCAGTTTTTACTGCTGTTCCATTTTAAGGTGTACTAGACCAGTTCGGACCAGTATTCTTATTTCCCAGTTTTAATGGTGTTCCATTTTAATGTGTACTAGACCAGTTCAGACCAGTATTCTTATGTTCTATTTTTTACTCGTGTTCCATTTTAAGTTATACAAGACCAATTCAGTCCAGTAGTCTTATTTCCCAGTTTTTACTGTTATTCCATTTTAAAGTGTACAAGACCAGTTCAGACCACTATTCTTATTTCGCATTTTTACTGGTGTTCCATTTTAAGGTTTACAAGGCCTGTTCGTACCAGTGCTCTCATTTCCCAGTTTTACTGTGTTTCACTTTAAGGATAACAAGACCATTTCAGACCAGTACTCTTATTCCCCAGTTTTGACTGGTGTTCCATTTTAAGGTATACAAGACCAGTTCAGACCAGTATTCTTATTTCCCATTTTTACTGGTGTTCCATTTTAAAGTATACAAGGCCTGTGGGTATCAGTACTCTTATTTCCCAGTTTAACTGGTGTTCCATTTTAAGGTATACAAGACCAGTTCAGACTAGTGTTCTTATTTCCCATTTTACTGGTGTTCCATTTTAAGGTGTACAAAGCAGTTCAGACCAGTATTCTTATTCCCCAGTTTTTACTGGTGTTCCATTTTAAGTTATACAAGACCAGTTCTGTCCAGTATTCTTATTTTCCCGTTTTACTGGTGTTCCATTGTAAGGTATACAAGACCAGTTCAGACCAGTATTCTTATTCCTCAGTCTTACTGGTGTTCCATTTTAAGGTATACAAGACCAGTTCAGACCAGTATTCTTATTTCCCAGCTTTACTGGTGTTCCATTTCAAGGTATACCAGAGCAGTTCCGACCAGTATTCTTATTTCCCAGTTTTTACTGGTGTTCCATTTTAAGGTGTTGTAGACCAGTTCAGACCACTATTCTTATTTTCGAGTTTTACTGGTGTTCCATTTTATGTTATACAAGACCAGTTCAGGCCAGTATTCTTATTTCCCAGTTTTACTGGTGTTCCATTTTAAGGTATACAAGACCAGTTCAGACCAGTATTCTTATTTCCCAGTTTTACTGGTGTTCCATTTTATCGTACAGAAGACCAGTGCAGACCAGTATTCTTATTTCCCAGTTTTACTGATGTTCCATTTTAAGGTATACAAGACCAGTTCAGACCAGTATTCTCATTTCCCAGTTTTTACTGGTGTTCCATTTTAAGTTATACAAGACCAGTTCAGACCAGTATTCTTATTTCCCAGTTTTATTGGTGTTCCATTTCAGGGTATACCAGACCAGTTCCGACCAGTATTCTTATTTCCCAGTTTTACTGTGTTTCTCTTTAAGGTTTACAAGTCCATTTCAGACAAGTATTCTTATTCCCCAGTTTTTACTGCTGTTCCATTTTAAGGTGTACTAGACCAGTTCGGACCAGTATTCTTATTTCCCAGTTTTACTGGTGTTCCATTTTAATGTGTACTAGACCAGTTCAGGCCAGTATTCTTATTTCCCAGTTTTAATGGTGTTCCATTTTAAGGTGTACTAGACCAGTTCAGACCAGTATTCTTATTTTCTATTTTTTACTCGTGTTCCATTTTAAGTTATACAAGACCAATTCAGTCCAGTCGTCTTATTTCCCAGTTTTACTGGTGTTCCATTTCAAGGTATACCATACCAGTTCCGACCAGTATTCTCATTTCCCAGTTTTACTGTGTTTCACTTTAAGGATAACAAGACCATTTCAGACCAGTACTCTTATTCCCCAGTTTTGACTGGTGTTCCATTTTAAGGTATACAAGACCAGTTCAGACCAGTATTCTTATTTCCCATTTTTACTGGTGTTCCATTTTAAAGTATACAAGGCCTGTTGGTACCAGTACTCTTATTTCCCAGTTTAACTGGTGTTCCATTTTAAGGTATTCAAGACCAGTTCAGACCAGTGTTCTTATTTCCCAGTTTTTACTGGTGTTCCATTTTAAGGTGTACAAAGCAGTTCAGACCAGTTCTCTTATTCCCCAGTTTTTACTGGTGTTCCATTTTAAGTTATACATGACCAGTTCAGAACAGTACTCTTATTTCCCAGTTTTACTGGCGTTTCATTTTAAGGTTTACATGACCAGTTCAGGCCAGTATTCTTATTTCCCAGTTTTACTGTTGTTCCATTTTAAGGTATACAAGACCAGTTCAGACCAGTATTCTTATTCCTCAGTCTTACTGGTGTTCCATTTTAAGGTATACAAGAACAGTTCAGACCAGTATTCTTATTTCCCAGCTTTACTGGTGTTCCATTTCAAGGTATACCAGAGCAGTTCCGACCAGTATTCTTATTTCCCAGTTTTTACTGGTGTTCCATTTTAAGGTGTTGTAGACCAGTTCAGACCAGTATTCTTATTTTCGAGTTTTACTGGTGTTCCATTTTAATGTATACAAGACCAGTTCAGGCCAGTATTCTTATTTCCCAGTTTTACTGGTGTTCCATTTTAAGGTATACAAGACCAGTTCAGACCAGTATTCTTATTTCCCAGTTTTACTGTGTTTCCCTTTAAGGTTTACAAGTCCATTTCAGACAAGTATTCTTATTCCCCAGTTTTTACTGCTGTTCCATTTTAAGGTGTACTAGACCAGTTCGGACCAGTATTCTTATTTCCCAGTTTTAATGGTGTTCCATTTTAAGGTGTACTAGACCAGTTCAGACCAGTATTCTTATGTTGTATTTTTTACTCGTGTTCCATTTTAAGTTATACAAGACCAATTCAGTCCAGTAGTCTTATTTCCCAGTTTTTACTTCTATTCCATTTTAAAGTGTACAAGTCCAGTTCAGACCACTATTCTTATTTCGCATTTTTACTGGTGTTCCATTTTAAGGTGTACTAGACCAGTTCAGACCAGTATTCTTATTTTCTATTTTTTACTCGTGTTCCATTTTAAGTTATACAAGACCAATTCAGTCCAGTCGTCTTATTTCCCAGTTTTACTGGTGTTCCATTTCAAGGTATACCATACCAGTTCCGACCAGTATTCTCATTTCCCAGTTTTACTGTGTTTCACTTTAAGGATAACAAGACCATTTCAGACCAGTACTCTTATTCCCCAGTTTTGACTGGTGTTCCATTTTAAGGTATACAAGACCAGTTCAGACCAGTATTCTTATTTCCCATTTTTACTGGTGTTCCATTTTAAAGTATACAAGGCCTGTTGGTACCAGTACTCTTATTTCCCAGTTTAACTGGTGTTCCATTTTAAGGTATACAAGACCAGTTCAGACCAGTGTTCTTATTTCCCAGTTTTTACTGGTGTTCCATTTTAAGGTGTACAAAGCAGTTCAGACCAGTTCTCTTATTCCCCAGTTTTTACTGGTGTTCCATTTTAAGTTATACAAGACCAGTTCTGTCCAGTATTCTTATTTCCCAGTTTTACTGGTGTTCCATTGTAAGGTGTACATGACCAGTACAGACCAGTAATCTTATTTCCCAGTTTTTACTGGTGTTCCATTTTAAGGTATACATGACCAGTACAGACCAGTAATCTTATTTCCCAGTTTTTACTGGTGTTCCATTTTAAGGTATACATGACCAGTTCAGAACAGTACTCTTATTTCCCAGTTTTACTGGCGTTTCATTTTAAGGTTTACATGACCAGTTCAGGCCAGTATTCTTATTTCCCAGTTTTACTGTTGTTCCATTTTAAGGTATACAAGACCAGTTCAGACCAGTATTCTTATTCCTCAGTCTTACTGGTGTTCCATTTTAAGGTATACAAGACCAGTTCAGACCAGTATTCTTATTTCCCAGCTTTACTGGTGTTCCATTTCAAGGTATACCAGAGCAGTTCCGACCAGTATTCTTATTTCCCAGTTTTTACTGGTGTTCCATTTTAAGGTGTTGTAGACCAGTTCAGACCAGTATTCTTATTTTCGAGTTTTACTGGTGTTCCATTTTAATGTATACAAGACCAGTTCAGGCCTGTATTCTTATTTCCCAGTTTTACTGGTGTTCCATTTTAAGGTATACAAGACCAGTTCAGACCAGTATTCTTATTTCCCAGTTTTACTGGTGTTCCATTTTAAGGTATAGAAGACCAGTGCAGACCAGTATTCTTATTTCCCAGTTTTACTGGTGTTCCATTTGAAGTTATACAAGACCAGTTCAGACCAGTATTCTTATTTCCCAGTTTTACTGGTGTTCCATTTTAAGGTAGACAAGACCAGTTCAGACCAGTATTCTTATTTCCCAGTTTTTACTGGTGTTCCATTTTAAGATATACAAGACCATTTCAGACCAGTATTCTTATTCCACAGTTTTTACTGGTGTTCCATTTAAAGTTGTTCTAGACCAGTTCGGACCAGTATTCCTATTTCCCAGTTTTTACTGGTATTCTATTTTAAGGTATACAAGACCAGTTCAGACCAGTATTCTTATTTCCCAGTTTTACTGGTGTTACATTTTAAGGTATACAAGACCAGTTCAGACCAGTATTCTTATTTCCCAGTTTTTCCTGGTGTTCCATTTTAAGGTGTACAAAGCAGTTCAGACCAGTTCTCTTATTCCCCACTTTTACTGGTGTTCCATTTCAAGGTACACAAGACCATTTCCGACCAGTATTCTTATTTCCCAGTTTCACTGTGTTTCACTTCAATGTTTACAAGACCATTTCAGACTAGTACTCTTATTCCCCAGTTTTTACTGGTGTTCCATTTTAAGTTGTTCTTGACCAGTTCAGACCAATATTCTGATTTCCTATTTTTTACTGTTGTTTCATTTTAATGTATATAAGACCTGTTCAGACCAGTATTCTTATTATTCAGTTTTTCTGGTCTTCCATTTTAAGGTATACAAGACCAGTTCAGACCAGTATTCTTATATCCCAGATTTACTGGTGTTCCATTTCAAGGTATACCAGACCAGTTCCGACCAGTATTCATATTTCCCAGTTTTATTGTGTTTCACTATTAGGTTTGCAAGACCATTTCTGACCAGTACTCTTATTCGCCAGTTTTTACTGGTGTTCCATTTTAAGGTGTACTAGACCAGTTTGGACCAGTATTCTTATTTCCAAGTTTTCCCTAGTGTTCCATTTTAAGGTATACAAGACCAGTTCAGACCAGTATTCTTATTTCCCATTTTTACTGGTGTTCCATTTTAAAGTATACAAGGCCTGTTCGTACCAGTACTCTTATTTCCCAGTTTAACTGGTGTTCCATTCTAAGGTATAAAAGACCAGTTCAGACCAGTGTTCTTATTTCCCAGTTTTTACTGGTGTTCCATTTCAAGGTATACAAGACCAGTTCAGACCAGTATTCTTATTTCCCAGTTTTTACTGGTGTTCCATTTTAAGGTATACAAGACCAGTTCCGACCAGTATTCTTATTTCCCAGTTTTACTGGTGTTCCCTTTCAAGGTATACCATACTAGTTCCGACCAGTATTCTCATTTCCCAGTTTTACTGTGTTTCACTTTAAGGATAACAAGACATTTCAGACCAGTACTCTTATTCCCCAGTTTTGACTGGTGTTCCATTTTAAGGTATACAAGACCAGTTCAGACCAGTATTCTTATTTCCCATTTTTACTGGTGTTCCATTTTAAAGTATACAAGGCCTGTTGGTACCAGTACTCTTATTTCCCAGTTTAACTGGTGTTCCATTTTAAGGTATACAAGACCAGTTCAGACCAGTGTTCTTATTTCCCAGTTTTTACTGGTGTTCCATTTTAAGGTGTACAAAGCAGTTCAGACCAGTACTCTTATTCCCCAGTTTTTACTGGTGTTCCATTTTATGTTATACAAGACCAGTTCTGTCCAGTATTCTTATTTCCCAGTTTTACTGGTGTTCCATTGTAAGGTATACATGACCAGTACAGACCAGTAATCTTATTTCCCAGTTTTTACTGGTGTTCCATTTTAAGGTATACATGACCAGTTCAGACCAGTACTCTTATTTCCCAGTTTTACTGGCATTTCATTTTAAGGTTTACATGACCAGTTCAGGCCAGTATTCTTATTTCCCAGTTTTACTGTTGTTCCATTTTAAGGTATACAAGACCAGTTCAGACCAGTATTCTTATTTCCCAGCTTTACTGGTGTTCCATTTCAAGGTATACCAGAGCAGTTCCGACCAGTATTCTTATTTCACAGATTTTACTGGTGTTCCATTTTAAGGTGTTGTAGACCAGTTCAGACCAGTATTCTTATTTTCGAGTTTTACTGGTGTTCCATTTCAAGGTATACCAGAGCAGTTCCGACCAGTATTCTTATTTCACAGATTTTACTGGTGTTCCATTTTAAGGTGTTGTAGACCAGTTCAGACCAGTATTCTTATTTTCGAGTTTTACTGGTGTTCCATTTTAATGTATACAAGACCAGTTCAGGCCAGTATTCTTATTTCCCAGTTTTACTGGTGTTCCATTTTAAGGTATACAAGACCAGTTCAGACCAGTATTCTTATTTCCCAGTTTTACTGGTGTTCCATTTTAAGGTATAGAAGACCAGTGCAGACCAGTATTCTTATTTCCCAGTTTTACTGGTGTTCCATTTTAAGTTATACAAGACCAGTTCAGACCAGTATTCTTATTTCCCAGTTTTACTGGTGTTCCATTTTAAGTTATACAAGACCAGTGCAGACCAGTATTCTTATTTCCCAGTTTTACTGGTGTTCCATTTTAAGATATACAAGACCATTTCAGACCAGTATTCTTATTCCACAGTTTTTACTGGTGTTCCATTTAAAGTTGTTCTAGACCAGTTCGGACCAGTATTCCTATTTCCCAGTTTTTACTGGTATTCTATTTTAAGGTATACAAGACCAGTTCAGACCAGTGTTCTTATTTCCCAGTTTTTACTGGTGTTCCATTTTAAGGTGTACAAAACAGTTCAGACCAGTTCTCTTATTCCCCTCTTTTACTGGTGTTCCATTTCAAGGTACACAAGACCATTTCCGACCAGTATTCTTATTTCCCAGTTTCACTGTGTTTCACTTCAATGTTTACAAGACCATTTCAGACTAGTACTCTTATTCCCCAGTTTTTACTGGTGTTCCATTTTAAGTTGTTCTCGCCCAGTTCAGACCAATATTCTCATTTCCTATTTTTTACTGTTGTTTCATTTTAAGGTATATAAGACCTGTTCAGACCAGTATTCTTATTATTCAGTTTTTCTGGTCTTCCATTTTAAGGTATACAAGACCAGTTCAGACCAGTATTCTTATATCCCAGATTTACTGGTGTTCCATTTCAAGGTATACCAGACCAGTTCCGACCAGTATTCATATTTCCCAGTTTTATTGTGTTTCACTATTAGGTTTGCAAGACCATTTCTGACCAGTACTCTTATTCGCCAGTTTTTACTGGTGTTCCATTTTAAGGTGTACAAGACCAGTTCAGACCAGTACTCTTATTTCCAAGTTTTCCCTTGTGTTCCATTTTAAGGTATACAAGACCAGTTCAGACCAGTATTCTTATTTCCCATTTTTACTGGTGTTCCATTTTAAAGTATACAAGGCCTGTTCGTACCAGTACTCTTATTTCCCAGTTTAACTGGTGTTCCATTCTAAGGTATAAAAGACCAGTTCAGACCAGTGTTCTTATTTCCCAGTTTTTACTGGTGTTCCATTTTAAGGTGTACAAAGCAGTTCAGACCAGTACTCTTATTCCCCAGTTTTTACTGGTGTTCCATTTTAAGGTATACAAGACCAGTTCTGACCAGTATTCTTATTTCCCAGTTTTACTGGTGTTCCATTTTAAGGTATACAAGACCAGTTCAGACCAGTACTCTTATTTCCCAGTTGTTCTGGTGTTCCATTTTAAGTTTTCCTGGACCAGTTCAGACCAGTATTCTTATTTCCCAGTTTTACTGGTGTTCCATTTTAAAGTATACAAGGCCTCTTCGTACCAGTACTCTTACTTCCCAGTTTTACTGGTGTTCCATTTTAAGATATACAAGACCAGTTCAGACCAGTATTCTTATTTCCCAGTTTTACTGGTGTTCCCTTTCAAGGTATACCATACCAGTTCCGACCAGTATTCTTATTTCCCAGTTTTACTAGTGTTCCATTTTAAGTTATACAAGACCAATTCAGTCCAGTAGTCTTATTTCCCTCATTTTACTGGTGTTCCATTTTAAGTTATACAAGATGAATTCAGGCCAGTATTCTTATTTCCCAGTTTAACTGGTGTTCCATTTTAAGGTATACAAGACCAGTTCCGACCAGTATTCTTATTTCCCAGTTTTACTGTGTTTCTCTTTAAGGTATACAAGTCCATTTCAGACAAGTATTCTTATTCCCCAGGTTTTACTGCTGTTCCATTTTAAGTTGTACTAGAACAGTTCGGACCAGTATTCTTATTTCTCAGTTTTAATGGTGTTCCATTTTAATGTGTACTTGACCAGTTCAGGCCAGTATTCTTATTTCCCAGTTTTAATGGTGTTCCATTTTAAGGTGTACTAGACCAGTTCAGACCAGTATTCTTATTTTCTATTTTTTACTCGTGTTCCATTTTAAGTTATACAGGACCAATTCAGTCCAGTAGTCTTATTTCCCAGTTTTTACTGCTGTTCCATTTTAAAGTGTACAAGACCAGTTCAGACCACTATTCTTATTTCCCAGTTTTACTGGTGTTCCATTTTAAGGTATACAAGGCCTGTTCGTACCAGTGCTCTTATTTCCCAGATTTACTAGTGTTCCATTTTAAGGTATACAAGACCAGTTCAGACCAGTAATCTTATTTCCCAGTTTTACTGGTGTTCCATTTTAAGGTATACAAGACCAGTTCAGACCAGTATTCTTATTTCCCAGTTTTACTGGTGTTCCCTTTCAAGGTATACCATACCAGTTCCGACCAGTATTCTCATTTCCCAGTTTTACTGTGTTTCACTTTAAGGATAACAAGACCATTTCAGACCAGTACTCTTATTCCCCAGTTTTGACTGGTGTTCCATTTTAAGGTATACAAGACCAGTTCAGACCAGTACTCTTATTTCCCAGTTGTTCTGGTGTTCCATTTTAAGTTTTCCTGGACCAGTTCAGACCAGTATTCTTATTTCCTATTTTTTACTGTTGTTCCATTTTAAGGTATATAAGACCAGTTCAGACCAGTACTCTTATTTCCCAGTTTTTACTGGTGTTCCATTTTAAGGTATACAAGACCAATTCTGACCAGTATTCTTATTTCCCAGTTTTACTGGTGTTCCATTTTAAGGTAGACAAGACCAGTTCAGACCAGTACTCTTATTTCCCAGTTTTACTGTGTTTCACTTTAAGGTTTACAGGACCATTTCAGACCAGTACTCTTATTCCCCAGTTTAACTGGTGTTCTATTGTAAGGTTTACAAAACCATTTCAGACGAGTACTCTTATTCCCCAGTTTTTACTGGTGTTCCATTTTAAGGTATACTAGACCAGTTCAGACCAGTATTCTTATTTCCCAGTTTAACTGGTGTTCCATTTTAAGGTATACAAGATGAGTTCAGGCCAGTATTTTTATTTTCCAGTTTTTACTGGTGTTCTATTTCAAGGTATACAACACCAGTTCCGACCAGTGTTCTTATTTCCCAGTTTTACTGTGTTTCACTTTAAGGTATACAAGACCAGTTCAGACCAGTACTCTTATTCCTCAGTTCTACTGGTGTTCCATTTTAAGGTACACAAGTCCAGTTCAGACCAGTATTCTTATTTCCCAGTTTTACTGGTGTTTCATTTCAGGGTATACCAGACCAGTTCCGACCAGTATTCTTATTTCCCAGTTTTACTGTGTTTCTCTTTAAGGTTTACAAGACCAGTTCAGACTAGTACTCTTATTCCCCAGTTTTTACTGGTGTTCCATTTTATCGTGTACAAGACCAGTTCAGATCAGTATTCTTATTTCGCATTTTTACTGGTCTTCCATTTTAAGGTATACAAGGCCTCTTCGTCCCAGTACTCTTATTTCCCAGTTTAACTGGTGTTCCATTTTAAGGTATACAAGACCAGTTCAGACCAGTATTCTTATTTCCCAGTTTTACTGGTGTTCCATTTCAGGGTATACCAGACCAGTTCCGACCAGTATTCTTATTTCCCAGTTTTACTGTGTTTCTCTTTAAGGTATACAAGTCCATTTCAGACCAGTAGTCTTATTTCCCTGTTTTTACTGGTGTTCCATTTTAAGTTATACAAGTTGAGTTCAGGCCAGTATTCTTATTTCCCAGTTTTTACTGGCGTTCTATTTTAAGGTATACAAGACCAGTTCAGACCAGTATTCTTATTTCGCATTTTTACTGGTGTTCCATTTCAAGGTATACCACACCAGTTCCGACCAGTGTTCTTATTTCCCAGTTTTACTGTGTTTCACTTTGAGGTATACAAGACCAGTTCAGACCAGTATTCTTATTTCCCAGTTTTACTGGTGTTCCATTTTAAGGTATACAAGACCAGTTCAGACCAGTACTCTTATTTCCCAGTTGTTCTGGTGTTCCATTTTAAGTTTTCCTGGACCAGTTCAGACCAGTACTCTTATTGCCCAGTTTTTACTCGTTGTTCCATTTTAAGATATACAAAACCAGTTCAGACCAGGATTCTTATTCCCCAGTTTTTACTGGTGTTCCATTTTAAGGTATACAAGACCAGTTCAGACCAGTATTCTTATTTTCTATTTTTTACTCGTCTTCCATTTTAAGTTATACAAGACCAATTCAGTCCAGTAGTCTTATTTCCCTCATTTTACTGGTGTTCCATTTTAAGTTATACAAGATGAGTTCAGGCCAGTATTCTTATTTCCCAGTTTAACTGGTGTTCCATTTTAAGGTATACAAGACCAGTTCCGACCAGTATTCTTATTTCCCAGTTTTACTGTGTTTCTCTTTAAGGTATACAAGTCCATTTCAGACAAGTATTCTTATTCCCCAGGTTTTACTGCTGTTCCATTTTAAGTTGTACTAGAACAGTTCAGGCCAGTATTCTTATTTCCCAGTTTTAATGGTGTTCCATTTTAAGGTGTACTAGACCAGTTCAGACCAGTATTCTTATTTTCTATTTTTTACTCGTGTTCCATTTTAAGTTATACAGGACCAATTCAGTCCAGTAGTCTTATTTCCCAGTTTTTACTGCTGTTCCATTTTAAAGTGTACAAGACCAGTTCAGACCACTATTCTTATTTCGCATTTTTACTGGTGTTCCATTTTAAGGTATACAAGGCCTGTTCGTACCAGTGCTCTTATTTCCCAGATTTACTAGTGTTCCATTTTAAGGTATACAAGACTAGTTCAGACCAGTAATCTTATTTCCCAGTTTTACTGGTGTTCCATTTTAAGGTATACAAGACCAGTTCAGACCAGTATTCTTATTTCCCAGTTTTACTGGTGTTCCCTTTCAAGGTATACCATACCAGTTCCGACCAGTATTCTCATTTCCCAGTTTTACTGTGTTTCACTTTAAGGATAACAAGACCATTTCAGACCAGTACTCTTATTCCCCAGTTTAACTGGTGTTCCATTTTAAGGTATACAAGA
Source organism: Isurus oxyrinchus (assembly GCA_026770705.1). Taxonomy (NCBI): domain Eukaryota; kingdom Metazoa; phylum Chordata; class Chondrichthyes; order Lamniformes; family Lamnidae; genus Isurus; species Isurus oxyrinchus. Next base: position 7,981,476 of record JANJGN010000032.1, on the reverse strand, counting down.
CCAGTTCAGACCAGTGTTCTTATTTCCCAGTTTTTACTGGTGTTCCATTTTAAGGTGTACAAAGCAGTTCAGACCAGTACTCTTATTCCCCAGTTTTTACTGGTGTTCCATTTTATGTTATACAAGACCAGTTCTGTCCAGTATTCTTATTTCCCAGTTTTACTGGTGTTCCATTGTAAGGTATACATGACCAGTACAGACCAGTAATCTTATTTCCCAGTTTTTACTGGTGTTCTATTTTAAGTTATACAAGACCAGTTCTGTCCAGTATTCTTATTTCCCAGTTTTACTGGTGTTCCATTGTAAGGTATACATGACCAGTTCAGACCAGTATTCTTATTTCCCAGTTTTACTGATGTTCCATTTTAAGGTGTACAAGACCAGTACACACCAGTATTCTTATTTCCCAGTTTTTACTGGTGTTCCATTTTAAGGTATACATGACCAGTTCAGACCAGTACTCTTATTTCCCAGTTTTACTGGCGTTTCATTTTAAGGTTTACATGACCAGTTCAGGCCAGTATTCTTATTTCCCAGTTTTACTGTTGTTCCATTTTAAGGTATACAAGACCAGTTCAGACCAGTATTCTTATTTCACAGCTTTAGTGGTGTTCCATTTCAAGGTGTTGTAGACCAGTTCAGACCAGTATTCTTATTTTCGAGTTTTACTGGTGTTCCATTTTAATGTATACAAGACCAGTTCGGACCAGTATTCTTATTTCCCAGTTTTACTGGTGTTCCATTTTAAGTTATACAAGACCAGTTCAGACCAGTATTCTTATTTCCCAGTTTTACTGGTGTTCCATTTTAAGGTGTACTAGACCAGTTTGGACCAGTATTCTTATTTCCAAGTTTTCCCTAGTGTTCCATTTTAAGGTGTACAAAGCAGTTCAGACCAGTACTCTTATTCCCCAGTTTTTACTGGTGTTCCATTTTAAGGTATACAAGACCAGTTCCGACCAGTATTCTTATTTCCCAATTTTACTGGTGTTCCATTTTAAGGTATACAAGACCATTTCTGTCCAGTATTCTTATTTTCCCGTTTTACTGGTGTTCCATTGTAAGGTATACAAGACCAGTTCAGACCAGTATTCTTATTTCCCAGTTTTACTGGTGTTCCATTTTAAGGTATACAAGACCAGTTCAGACCAGTATTCTTATTTCCCAGTTTTACTGGTGTTCCATTTTAAGGTATACAAGACCAGTTCAGACCAGTATTCTTATTTGCCAGTTTTACTGTATTTCACTTTAAGGTTTACAAGTCCATTTCAGACGTGTACTCTTATTCCCCAGTTTTTACTGGTGTTCCATTTTAAGTTATACAAGACCAGTTCAGACCAGTATTCTTATTTCCCAGTTTTATTGGTGTTCCATTTCAGGGTATACCAGACCAGTTCCGACCAGTATTCTTATTTCCCAGTTTTACTGGTGTTCCATTTTAAGGTATACAAGACCAGTTCAGACCAGTATTCTTATTTCCCAGTTTTACTGGTGTTCCATTTTAAGGTATACAAGACCAGTTCAGACCAGTATTCTTATTTCCCAGTTTTACTGGTGTTCCATTTTAAGGTATACAAGACCAGTTCAGACCAGTATTCTTATTTGCCAGTTTTACTGTATTTCTCTTTAAGGTTTACAAGTCCATTTCAGACAAGTATTCTTATTCCCCAGTTTTTCCTGCTGTTCCATTTTAAGGTGTACTAGACCAGTTCGGACCAGCATTCTTATTTCCCAGTTTTACTGGTGTTCCATTTTAATGTGTACTAGACCAGTTCAGGCCAGTATTCTTATTTCCCAGTTTTACTGGTGTTCCATTTTAATGTGTACTAGACCAGTTCAGGCCAGTATTCTTATTTCCCAGTTTTAATGGTGTTCCATTTTAAGGTGTACTAGACCAGTTCAGACCAGTATTCTTATTTTCTATTTTTTACTCGTGTTCCATTTTAAGTTATACAAGACCAATTCAGTCCAGTAGTCTTATTTCCCAGTTTTTACTGCTGTTCCATTTTAAAGTGTACAAGACCAGTTCAGACCACTATTCTTATTTCGCATTTTTACTGGTGTTCCATTTTAAGGTATACAAGGCCTGTTCGTACCAGTGCTCTTATTTCCCAGATTTACTAGTGTTCCATTTTAAGGTATACAAGACCAGTTCAGACCAGTAATCTTATTTCCCAGTTTTACTGGTGTTCCATTTTAAGGTATACAAGACCAGTTCAGACCAGTATTCTTATTTCCCAGTTTTACTGGTGTTCCCTTTCAAGGTATACCATACCAGTTCCGACCAGTATTCTCATTTCCCAGTTTTACTGTGTTTCACTTTAAGGATAACAAGACCATTTCAGACCAGTACTCTTATTCCCCAGTTTTGACTGGTGTTCCATTTTAAGGTATACAAGACCAGTTCAGACCAGTATTCTTATTTCCCATTTTTACTGGTGTTCCATTTTAAAGTATACAAGGCCTGTTGGTACCAGTACTCTTATTTCCCAGTTTAACTGGTGTTCCATTTTAAGGTATACAAGACCAGTTCAGACCAGTATTCTTATTCCCCAGTTTTTACTGGTGTTCCATTTTAAGTTATACAAGACCAGTTCTGTCCAGTATTCTTATTTCCCAGTTTTACTGGTGTTCCATTGTAAGGTATACATGACCAGTTCAGACCAGTATTCTTATTTCCCAGTTTTACTGATGTTCCATTTTAAGGTGTACAAGACCAGTTCACACCAGTATTCTTATTTCCCAGTTTTTACTGGTGTTCCATTTTAAGGTATACATGACCAGTTCAGACCAGTACTCTTATTTCCCAGTTTTACTGGCGTTTCATTTTAAGGTTTACATGACCAGTTCAGACCAGTATTCTTATTCCTCAGTCTTACTGGTGTTCCATTTTAAGGTATACAAGACCAGTTCAGACCAGTATTCTTATTTCCCAGTTTTACTGGTGTTCCATTTTAAGGTATACAAGACCAGTTCAGGCCAGTATTCTTATTTCCCAGTTTTTCCTGGTGTTCCATTTTAAGGTATACAAGAACAGTTCAGACCAGTACTCTTATTTCACAGTTTTAATGGTGTTCCATTTTGAGGCATACAAGACCAGTTCAGACCAGTATTCTTATTTCCCATTTTTACTCGTGTTCCATTTTAAAGTATACAAGGCCTGTTCGTACCAATACTCTTATTTCCCAGTTTAACTTGTGTTCCATTTTAAGGTATAGAAGACCAGTTCAGACCAGTAATCTTATTTCCCAGTTTTACTGGTGTTCCATATTAAAGTTTACAAGGCCTGTTCGTACCAGTACTCTTATTTCCCAGTTTAACTTGTGTTCCATTTTAAGGTATACCACACCAGTTCCGACCAGTATTCTTATTTCCCAGTTTTACTGGTGTTCCATTTAAGATATACAATAGCAGTTCAGACCAGTACTCTTATTTCCCAGTGTTACTGGTGTTCCATTTTAAGGTATACCAGACCAGTTCCGTCCAGTATTCTTATTTGCCAGTTTTACTGTGTTTCACTTTAAGGTTTTACAAGTCCATTTCAGACGTGTACTCTTATTCCCCAGTTTTTACTGGCGTACTAGACCAGTTCGGACCAGTATTCTTATTTCCCAGTTTTAATGGTGTTCCATTTTAAGGTGTACTGGACCAGCTCAGACCAGTATTCTTATTTTCTATTTTTTACTCGTGTTCCATTTTAAGTTATACTTGACCAATTCAGTGCAGTAGTCTTATTTCCCAGTTTTACTGGTGTTCCATTTTAAGGTATACAAGACCAGTTCAGACCAGTATTCTTATTTCTCAGTTTTACTGGTGTTCCATTTTAAGGTATACAAGACCAGTTCAGACCAGTACTCTTATTTCCCAGTTTTACTGGTGTTCCATTTTAGGGTATACAAGACCAATTCAGTCCAGTAACTTTTTTCCCAGTTTTTACTGGTGTTCCATTTTAAGGTATACAAGATCAATTCAGTCCAGTAACTTATTTCCCCGTTTTTACTGGTGTTCCATTTTAAGGTGTACATACCTGTTCAGACCAGTGTTCTTATTTTCTATTTTTTACTTATGTTCCATTTTAAGTTATACAAGACCAATGCAGTCCAGTATTCTCATTTTCCAGTTTTACTGGTGTTCCATTTTAAGGCATACAAGACCAGTTCAGAGCAATACTCTTGTTCCATAGTTTTTACTGGCGTTCCATTTTAAGTTATACAAGACCAGTTGTGTCCAGTATTCTTATTTCCCAGTTTTACTGGTGTTCCCTTTCAAGGTATACCATACCAGTTCCGACCAGTATTCTCATTTCCCAGTTTTACTGTGTTTCACTTTAAGGATAACAAGACCATTTCAGACCAGTACTCTTATTCCCCAGTTTTGACTGGTGTTCCATTTTAAGGTATACTAGACCAGTTCAGACCAGTAATCTTATTTCCCAGTTTTACTGGTGTTCCATTTTAAGGTATACAAGACCAGTTCAGACCAGTATTCTTATTTCCCATTTTTACTGGTGTTCCATTTTAAAGTATACAAGGCCTGTTGGTACCAGTACTCTTATTTCCCAGTTTAACTGGTGTTCCATTTTAAGGTATACAAGACCAGTTCAGACCAGTGTTCTTATTTCCCAGTTTTTACTGGTGTTCCATTTTAAGGTGTACAAAGCAGTTCAGACCAGTACTCTTATTCCCCAGTTTTTACTGGTGTTCCATTTTAAGTTATACAAGACCAGTTCTGTCCAGTATTCTTATTTCCCAGTTTTACTGGTGTTCCATTGTAAGGTATACATGACCAGTTCAGACCAGTATTCTTATTTCCCAGTTTTACTGATGTTCCATTTTAAGGTGTGCAAGACCAGTTCACACCAGTATTCTTATTTCCCAGTTTTTACTGGTGTTCCATTTTAAGGTATACATGACCAGTTCAGACCAGTACTCTTATTTCCCAGTTTTACTGGCGTTTCATTTTAAGGTTTACATGACCAGTTCAGGCCAGTATTCTTATTTCCCAGTTTTACTGTTGTTCCATTTTAAGGTATACAAGACCAGTTCAGACCAGTATTCTTATTCCTCAGTCTTACTGGTGTTCCATTTTAAGGTATACAAGACCAGTTCAGACCAGTATTCTTATTTCCCAGTTTTACTGGTGTTCCATTTTAAGGTATACAAGACCAGTTCAGGCCAGTATTCTTATTTCCCAGTTTTTCCTGGTGTTCCATTTTAAGGTATACAAGAACAGTTCAGACCAGTACTCTTATTTCACAGTTTTAATGGTGTTCCATTTTGAGGCATACAAGACCAGTTCAGACCAGTATTCTTATTTCCCATTTTTACTCGTGTTCCATTTTAAAGTATACAAGGCCTGTTCGTACCAATACTCTTATTTCCCAGTTTAACTTGTGTTCCATTTTAAGGTATAGAAGACCAGTTCAGACCAGTAATCTTATTTCCCAGTTTTACTGGTGTTCCATATTAAAGTTTACAAGGCCTGTTCGTACCAGTACTCTTATTTCCCAGTTTAACTTGTGTTCCATTTTAAGGTATACCACACCAGTTCCGACCAGTATTCTTATTTCCCAGTTTTACTGGTGTTCCATTTAAGATATACAATAGCAGTTCAGACCAGTACTCTTATTTCCCAGTGTTACTGGTGTTCCATTTTAAGGTATACCAGACCAGTTCCGTCCAGTATTCTTATTTGCCAGTTTTACTGTGTTTCACTTTAAGGTTTTACAAGTCCATTTCAGACGTGTACTCTTATTCCCCAGTTTTTACTGGCGTACTAGACCAGTTCGGACCAGTATTCTTATTTCCCAGTTTTAATGGTGTTCCATTTTAAGGTGTACTGGACCAGTTCAGACCAGTATTCTTATTTTCTATTTTTTACTCGTGTTCCATTTTAAGTTATACAAGACCAATTCAGTGCAGTAGTCTTATTTCCCAGTTTTACTGGTGTTCCATTTTAAGGTATACAAGACCAGTTCAGACCAGTATTCTTATTTCTCAGTTTTACTGGTGTTCCATTTTAAGGTATACAAGACCAGTTCAGACCAGTACTCTTATTTCCCAGTTTTACTGGTGTTCCATTTTAGGGTATACAAGACCAATTCAGTCCAGTAACTTTTTTCCCAGTTTTTACTGGTGTTCCATTTTAAGGTATACAAGATCAATTCAGTCCAGTAACTTATTTCCCCGTTTTTACTGGTGTTCCATTTTAAGGTGTACATACCTGTTCAGACCAGTGTTCTTATTTTCTATTTTTTACTTATGTTCCATTTTAAGTTATATAAGACCAATGCAGTCCAGTATTCTCATTTTCCAGTTTTACTGGTGTTCCATTTTAAGGCATACAAGACCAGTTCAGAGCAATACTCTTGTTCCATAGTTTTTACTGGCGTTCCATTTTAAGTTATACAAGACCAGTTGTGTCCAGTATTCTTATTTCCCAGTTTTACTGGTGTTCCATTTTATGGTGTACAAGACCAGTTCCGACCAGTATTCTTATTTCCCAGTTTTACTGTGTTTCATTTTAAGGTTTACAAGACCAGTTCAGACGAGTACTCTTATTCCCCAGTTTTTACTGGTGTTCCATTGTAAGGTATACTAGACCAGTTAAGTCCAATATTCTTATTTCCTATTTTTTACTTTTGTTTCATTTTAAGGTATACAAGACCAGTTCCAACCAGTATTCTTATTTCCCAGTTTTACTGTGTTTCATTTTAAGGTTTACAAGACCAGTTCAGACGAGTACTCTTATTCCCCAGTTTTTACTGGTGTTCCATTTTAAGGTATACTAGACCAGTTCAGACCAATATTCTTATTTCCTATTTTTTACTGTTGTTTCATTTTAAGGTATACAAGACCAGTTCAGACCAGTATTCTTATTTTCCAGTTTTACTGGTGTTCCATTTTAAGGTAGACAAGACCAGTTCAGACCAGTATTCTTACTTCCCAGTTTTACTAGTGTTCCATTTCAAGTTATACAAGACCAGTTCAGACCAGTATTCTTATTTCCTAATTATTCCTGGTGTTCCATTTTGAGGTATACAATACCAGTTCAGACCAGTACTCTTATTTCCCAGTTTTAAATGTGTTCGATTTTAAGGTATACAAGACCAGTTCAGGCCAGTATTCTTATTTCCCAGTTTTTACTGGTGTTCCATTTTAAGGTATACAAGCCCAGTTCAGACTTGTATTCTTATTTCCCAGTTTTTCTGGTGTTCCATTTTCAGTTATACAGGACCAGTTCAGACCAGTATTCTTATTTCCCAGTTTTTACTGGTGTTCCATTTTAAGGTATACAAGAACAGTTCAGACCAGTATTCTTATTTCCCAGTTTTACTGGTGTTCCATTTCAAGGTATACCAGACCAGTTCCGACCAGTATTCTTATTTCCCAGTTTTACTGTGTTTCACTTTAAGGTATACAAGTCCATTTCAGACCAGTGCTCTTATTCCCCAGTTTTTACTGTTGTTCTCTTTTAAGGTGTACTAGACCAGTTCGGACCTGTATTCTTATTCCCCAGTTTTTACTGATGTTCCAATTTAATATGTACTAGACTAGTTCGGACCAGTATTCTTATTTCTAAGTTTTTACTAGTGTTCCATTTTAAGGTATACAAGACCAGTTCAGACCAGTATTTTTATTTCCCATTTTTACTGGTGTTACATTTTAAAGTATACAAGACCAGTTCGTACCCAGTACTCTTATTTTCCAGATAACTGGTGTTCCCCTTTAAGATATACAAGACCAGTTCAGTCCAGTATTCTTATTTCCCAGTTTTTACTGGTATTCTATTTTAAGGTTTACTTGACCAGTTCAGACCAGTATTCTTATTTCCCAGTTTTACTGGTGTTCCATTTTAAGGTATAGAAGACCATTTCAGACCAGTATTCTTATTTCCCAGTTTTACTGGTGTTCCATTTTAAGGTATACTAGACCAGTTCAGACCAGTATTCTTATTTCCCAGTTTTACTGGTGTTCCATTTTAAGGTATACAAGACCATTTCAGACCAGTATTCTTATTTCCCAGTTTTACTGGTGTTCCATTTTAAGGTATACTAGACCAGTTCAGACCAGTATTCTTATTTCCCAGTTTTACTGGTGTTCCACTTTAAGGTATACAAGTCCAGTTCAGACCAGTATTCTTACTTCCCAGTTTTACTAGTGTTCCATTTTAAGGTATACTTAGAGAAGTTCAGACCAGTATTCTTATTTCCTAATTATTACTGGTGTTCCATTTTGAGGTATACAATACCAGTTCAGACCAGTACTCTTATTTCTCAGTTTTACTGGTGTTCTATTTTAAGGTTTTCTAGACCAGTTCGGACCAGTATTCTTATTTCCCAGTTTTACTGGTGTTCCATTTTAGGGTATACAAGACCAATTCAGTCCAGTAACTTATTTCCCAGTTTTTACTGGTGTTCCATTTTAAGGTATACAAGATCAATTCAGTCCAGTAACTTATTTCCCCGTTTTTACTGGTGTTCCATTTTAAGGTGTACATACCTGTTCAGACCAGTGTTCTTATTTTCTATTTTTTACTCATGTTCCATTTTAAGTTATACAAGACCAATGCAGTCCAGTATTCTCATTTCCCAGTTTTACTGGTGTTCCATTTTAAGGTATACAAGACCAGTTCAGAGCAATACTCTTGTTCCCTAGTTTTTACTGGCGTTCCATTTTAAGTTTCCAAGACCAGTTGTGTCCAGTATTCTTATTTCCCAGTTTTACTGGTGTTCCATTTTATGGTATACAAGACCAGTTGTGTCCAGTATTCTTATTTCCCAGTTTTACTGGTGTTCCATTTTATGGTATACAAGACCAGTTCCGACCAGTATTCTTATTTCCCAGTTTTACTGTGTTTCATTTTAAGGTTTACAAGACCAGTTCAGACGAGTACTCTTATTCCCCAGTTTTTACTGGTGTTCCATTTTAAGGTATACTAGACCAGTTCAGTCCAATATTCTTATTTCCTATTTTTTACTGTTGTTTCATTTTAAGGTATATAAGACCAGTTCAGACCAGTATTCTTATTTTCCAGTTTTACTGGTGTTCCCTTTTAAGGTAGACAAGACCAGTTCAGACCAGTATTCTTACTTCCCAGTTTTACTAGTGTTCCATTTCAAGGTATACAAGACCAGTTCAGACCAGTATTCTTATTTCCTAATTATTACTGGTGTTCCATTTTGAGGTATACAATACCAGTTCAGATCAGTACTCTTATTTCCCAGTTTTAAATGTGTTCGATTTTAAGGTATACAAGACCAGTTCAGGCCAGTATTCTTATTTCCCAGTTTTTACTGGTGTTCCATTTTAAGGTATACAAGCCCAGTTCAGACTTGTATTCTTATTTCCCAGTTTTTACTGGTGTTCCATTTTAAGGTATGCAAGCCCAGTTCAGACTTGTATGCTTATTTCCCAGTTTTTACTGGTGTTCCATTTTAAGGTATACAAGACCAGTTCAGACCAGTATTCTTATTTCCCAGTTTTTACTGGTGTTCCATTTTAAGGTATGCAAGAACAGTTCAGACCAGTATTCTTATTTCCCAGTTTTACTGGTGTTCCATTTCAAGGTATACCAGACCAGTTCCGACCAGTATTCTTATTTCCCAGTTTTACTGTGTTTCACTTTAAGGTTTACAAGTCCATTTCAGACCAGTGCTCTTATTCCCCAGTTTTTACTGGTGTTCTCTTTTAAGGTGTACTAGACCAGTTCGGACCTGTATTCTTATTCCCCAGTTTTTACTGATGTTCCAATTTAAGATGTACTAGACTAGTTCGGACCAGTATTCTTATTTTCCAGTTTTACTGTGTTTCATTTGAAGGTTTACAAGACCATTTCACACCAGTACTCTTAGTCCACAGTTTTTACTGGTGTTCCATTTTAAGGTGTTCTAGACCAGTTCGGACCAGTATTCTTATTTCACAGTTTTACTGGTGTTACATTTTAATGTATACAAGACCAGTTCAGGCCAGTATTCTTATTTCCCAGTTTTACTGGTGTTCCATTTTAAGGTATACAAGACCAGTTCAGAAAAGTGCTCTTATTTCCCAGTTTTACTGGTGTTCGATTTTAAGTCGATTTTAAGTTATATAAGACCAGTTCAGACCAGTATTCTTATTTCCCAATTTTACTGGTGTTCCATTTTAAGGTATAGAAGACCAGTTCAGACCAGTACTCTGATTTTCCAGTTCTACTGGTGTTCCATTTTAAGGTGTACTAGACCAGTTCAGCCCAGTATTCTTATTTCACAGTTTTACTGTGTTTCATTTTAAGGTTTACAAGACCATTTCACACCAGTACTCTTAGTCCACAGTTTTTACTGGTGTTCCATTTTAAGGTGTTCTAGACCAGTTCGGAGCAGTATTTTTATTTTCCAGTTTTACTGGTGTTCCATTTTAATGTATACAAGATCAGTTCAGGCCAGTATTCTTATTTCCCAGTTTTTACTGGTGTTCTGTTTTAAGGTATAGAAGACCAGTTCAGACCAGTATTCTTACTTCCCAGTTTTACTGGTGTTCCATTTTAATGTGTACAAGACCAGTTCAGAAAAGTGCTCTTATTTCCCAGTTTTACTGGTGTTCGATTTTAAGACGATTTTAAGTTATATAAGACCAGTTCAGACCAGTATTCTTATTTCCCAATTTTACTGGTGTTCCATTTTAAGGTGTAGAAGACCAGTTCAGACCAGTATTCTTATTTCCCATTTTTACTGGTGTTCCATTTTAAGGTATAGAAGACCAGTTCAGACCAGTACTCTTATTTCCCAGTTTTACTGGTGATCGATTTTAAGGTATACAAGACCAGTATTCTTATTTCCCATTTTTACTGGTGTTGCATTTTAAGGTATACTAGACCAGTTCAGACCAGTATTCTTATTTCCCAGTTTTACTGGTGTTCCACTTTAAGGTATACAAGTCCAGTTCAGACCAGTATTCTTACTTCCCAGTTTTACTAGTGTTCCATTTTAAGGTATACTAGAGAAGTTCAGTCCAGTATTCTTATTTCCCAGTTTTTACTGGTATTCTATTTTAAAGTTTACTTGACCAGTTCAGACCAGTATTCTTATTTCCCAGTTTTACTGGTGTTCCACTTTAAGGTATACAAGTCCAGTTCAGACCAGTACTCTTACTTCCCAGTTTTACTAGTGTTCCATTTTAAGGTATACTAGAGAAGTTCAGACCAGTATTCTTATTTCCTAATTATTACTGGTGTTCCATTTTGAGGTATACAATACCGGTTCAGACCAGTACTCTTATTTCTCAGTTTTACTGGTGTTCGATTTTAAGGTATACAAGACCAGTATTCTTATTTCCCATTTTTACTGCTGTTGCATTTTATAGTATACAAGACCAGTTCGTACCAGTACTCTTATTTCCCAGTTTAACTGGTGTTCCATTTTAAGGTATACAAGACCAGTTCAGACCAGTGTTCTTATTTCCAGTTTTACTGGTGTTCCATTTCAAGGTATACCAGACCAGTTCCGACCAGTATTCTTATTTCCCAGTTTTACTGTGTTTCACTTTAAGGTTTACAAGTCCATTTCAGACCAGTGCTCTTATTCCCCAGTTTTTACTGGTGTTCCTTTTTAAGGTGTACTAGACCAGTTCGGACCTGTATTCTTATTCCCCAGTTTTTACTGATGTTCCAATTTAAGATGTACTAGACTAGTTCGGACCAGTATTCTTATTTCTAAGTTTTTACTAGTGTTCCATTTTAAGGTATACAAGACCAGTTCAGACCAGTATTCTTATTTCCCATTTTTACTGGTGTTACATTTTAAATTATACAAGATCACTTCGTACCCAGTACTCTTATTTCCCAGATAACTGGTGTTCCCTATTAAGATATACAAGACCAGTTCAGGCCAGTATTCTTATTTCCCAGTTTTTACTGGTATTTCATTTTAAGGTAGACAAGACCAGTTCAGACCAGTATTCTTACTTCCCAGTTTTACTCGTGTTCCATTTTAAGGTATACTAGAGAAGTTCAGACCAGTACTCTTATTTCCGAATTATTACTGGTGTCCCATTTTAAGGTATACAAGAACAGTTCAGACCAGTATTCTTATTTCCCAGTTTTACTGGTGTTCCAGTTTAAGATATACGAGACCAGTTCAGACCATTACTCTTATTTCCCAGTTTTTACTGGTGTTCCATTTTAAGTTATACAAGACCAGTTCGTACCAGTACTCTTATTTCCCAGTATAACTGGTCTTCCATTTTAAGGTATAGAAGAAAAGTTCGGACCAGTATTCTTATTTCGCAGTTTTTCGGGTGTTCCATTTCAAGGTATACAAGACCAGTGCCGACCAGTATTCTTATTTCCCAGTTTTACTGGTGTTCCATTTTAAAGTATACAAGACCAGTTCAGCCAGTGTTCTTATTTCCCTGTTTTACTGATGTTCCATTTTAAGGTATACAAGACCAGTTCCGACCAGTACTCTTATTTCCCAGTTCTACTGGTTTTCCTTTTTAAGGTGTACAAGACCAGTTCAGACCAGTATTCTTATTTTCCCTTTTTACTGGTGTTCCATTTTAAGGTATACAAGACCAGTTCAGACCAGTACTCTTATTTCCCAGTTCTACTGGTGTTCCATTTTAAGGTGTACTAGACCAGTTCAGCCCAGTATTCTTATTTCACTGTTTTACTGCGTTTCATTTTAAGGTTTACAAGACCAGTTCAGACCAGTACTTTTATTCCCCAGTTTTTACTGGTCTTCCATTTTAAGGTATACTAGACCAGTTCAGACGAGTATTCTTATTTCCTTTTTTTTACTGTTGTTCCATTTTAAGGTATACAAGACCAGTTCACACCAGTATTCTTATTTCCCAGTTTTACTGGTGTTCCATTGTAAGGTATACAATACCAGTTCAGTCCAGTACTCTTATTCCCCAGTCTTTACTGTTGTTTCGTTTTAACGTGTACTTGACCAGTTCCGACCAGTATTCTTATTTCCCAATTTTACTGGTGTTCCATTTTAAGGTATACATGACCAGTTCAGAGCAATACTCTTATTCCCTAGTTTTTACTGGTGTTCCATTGTAAGGTATACAAGACCAGTTCAGATCAGTATTCTTATTTCCCAGTTTTACTGGTGTATCATTTTAAAGTTTACAAGACCAGTTCAGACCAGTACTCTTATTTCACATTTTTACAGGTGTTCCATTTTAAAGTATACAAGTCTGTTTGTACCAGTACTCTTATTTCCCAGTTTAACTTGTGTTCCATTTTAAGGTATACAAGACCAGTTCAGACCAGTATTCTTATTTGCCAGTTTTACTGTGTTTCACTTTAATGTTTACAAGACCATTTCAGACTTGTACTCTTATTCCCCAGTTTTTACTGGTGTTCCATTTTAAGTTGTTTTAGACCAGTTCAGACCAATATTCTCATTTCCTATTTTTTACTGTTGTTTCATTTTAAGGTATATAAGACCAGTTCAGACCAGTATTCTTATTTTCCAGTTTTACTGGTGTTCCATTTTAAGGTATACAAGACCAGTTCAGACCATTATTCTTATTTCCCAGATTTACTGGTGTTCCATTTCAAGGTATACCAGACCAGTTCCGAACAGTATTCTTATTTCCCAGTTTTACTGTGTTTCACTATAAGGTTTGCAAGACGATTTCAGACCAGTACTCTTATTCGCCAGTTTTTACTGATGTTCCATTTTAAGGTATACGAGACCAGTTTGGACCAGTATTCTTATTTCCAAGTTTTTACTAGTGTTCCATTTTAAGGTATAGAAGACCAGTTCAGACCAGTATTCTTATTTCCCATTTTTACTGGTGTTCCATTTTAAAGTATACAAGGCTTGTTCGTACCAGTACTCTTATTTCGCAGTTTATCTGGTGTTCCATTTTAAGGTATACAACACCAGTTCAGACCAGTATTCTTATTTCCCAGTTTTACTGGTGTTCCATTTCAAGGTATACAAGACCTTTTCCGACCAGTATTCTTATTTCCCAGTTTTACTGGTGTTCCATTTAAGATATAGAATACCAGTTCAGACCAGTACTTTAATTTCCCAGTGTTACTGGTGTTCCATTTTAAGGTATATCAGACCAGTTCCGACCAGTATTCTTATTTGCCAGTTTTACTGTATTTCACTTTAAGGTTTACAAGTCCATTTCAGACGTGTACTCTTATTCCCCAGTTTTTACTGGTGTTCCATTTTAAGGTATACAAGACCAGTTCAGACCAGTATTCTTATTTCCCAGTTTTTACTGGTGTTCCATTTTAAGGTATACAAGACCAGTTCAGACCAGTATTCTTATTTTCTATCTTTTACTCGTGTTCTATTTCAAGGTATACCAGACCAGTTCAGACCAGTATCCTTATTTCCCAGTTTTACTGCTGTTCTATTTAGGATATACAAAACCAGATCAGACCAGTATTCTTTTTTCCCAGTATTTACTGGTGCTCCATTTTAAGATATACGAAACCATTACAGACCACTACTCTTTTTCCCCAGTTTTTACTTGTGTTCCATTTTAAGGTGTACTAGACCAGTTCGGACCAGTTTTCTTATTTCCAAGTTTTTACTTGTGTTCCATTTTAAGGTATACAAGAACAGTTCAGACCAGTATTCTTATTTCCCAGTTTTACTGGTGTTCCAGTTTAAGATATACAAGACCAGTTCAGACCATTACTCTTATTTCCCAGTTTTTACTGGTGTTCCATTTTAAGTTATACAAGACCAGTTCAGACCAGTATCCTTATTTCCCAGTTTTACTGCTGTTCTATTTAAGATATACAAAACCAGATCAGACCAGTATTCTTTTTTCCCAGTATTTACTGGTGCTCCATTTTCAGATATACAAAACCATTACAGACCACTACTCTTATTCTCCAGTTTTTACTTGTGTTCCATTTTAAGGTGTACTAGACCAGTTCGGACCAGTTTTCTTATTTCCAAGTTTTTACTTGTGTTCCATTTTAAGGTATACAAGAACAGTTCAGACCAGTATTCTTATTTCCCATTTTTACTGGTGTTCCATTTTTAAGTATACAAGACCTGTTCGTACCAGTACTCTTATTTCCCAGTATAACTGGTCTTCCATTTTAAGGTATAGAAGAAAAGTTCGGACCAGTATTCTTATTTCGCAGTTTTTCGGGTGTTCCATTTCAAGGTATACAAGACCAGTGCCGACCAGTATTCTTATTTCCCAGTTTTACTGGTGTTCCATTTTAAAGTATACAAGACCAGTTCAGACCAGTGTTCTTATTTCCCAATTTTACTGATGTTCCATTTTAAGGTATACAAGACCAGTTCCGACCAGTACTCTTATTTCCCAGTTCTACTGGTTTTCCTTTTTAAGGTGTACAAGACCAGTTCAGACCAGTATTCTTATTTTCCCTTTTTACTGGTGTTCCATTTTAAGGTATACAAGACCAGTTCAGACCAGTACTCTTATTTCCCAGTTCTACTGGTGTTCCATTTTAAGGTATACAAGACCAGTTCAGACCAGTATTCTTATTTCCCAGTTTTACTGGTGTTCCATTTTAAGGTATAGAAGACCAGTTCAGACCAGTACTCTGATTTTCCAGTTCTACTGGTGTTCCATTTTAAGGTGTACTAGACCAGTTCAGCCCAGTATTCTTATTTCACAGTTTTACTGTGTTTCATTTTAAGGTTTACAAGACCAGTTCAGACCAGTACTTTTATTCTCCAGTTTTTACTGGTCTTCCATTTTAAGGTATACTAGACCAGTTCAGACTAGTATTCTTATTTCCTTTTTTTTACTGTTGTTCCATTTTAAGGTATACAAGACCAGTTCACACCAGTATTCTTATTTCCCAGTTTTACTGGTGTTCCATTTTAAGGTATACAATACCAGTTCAGTCCAGTACTCTTATTCCCCAGTCTTTACTGTTGTTTCGTTTTAACGTGTACTTGACCAGTTCCGACCAGTATTCTTATTTCCCAATTTTACTGGTGTTCCATTTTAAGGTATACATGACCAGTTCAGAGCAATACTCTTATTCCCTAGTTTTTACTGGTGTTCCATTTTAAGTTATACAAGACAAGTTCTGTCCAATATTCCTATTTTCCCGTTTTACTGGTGTTCCATTGTAAGGTATACAAGACCAGTTCAGATCAGTATTCTTATTTCCCAGTTTTACTGGTGTTTCATTTTAGAGTTTACAAGACCAGTTCAGACCAGTACTCTTATTTCACATTTTTACAGGTGTTCCATTTTAAGGTATACAAGTCTGTTTGTACCAGTACTCTTATTTCCCAGTTTAACTTGTGTTCCATTTTAAGGTATACAAGACCACTTCCGACCAGTATTCTTATTTGCCAGTTTTACTGTGTTTCACTTTAATGTTTACAAGACCATTTCAGACTAGTACTCTTATTCCCCAGTTTTTACTGGTGTTCCATTTTAAGTTGTTTTAGACCAGTTCAGACCAATATTCTCATTTCCTATTTTTTACTGTTGTTTCATTTTAAGGTATATAAGACCAGTTCAGACCAGTATTCTTATTTTCCAGTTTTACTGGTGTTCCATTTTAAGGTATACAAGACCAGTTCAGACCATTATTCTTATTTCCCAGATTTACTGGTGTTCCATTTCAAGGTATACCAGACCAGTTCCGAACAGTATTCTTATTTCCCAGTTTTACTGTGTTTCACTATAAGGTTTGCAAGACGATTTCAGACCAGTACTCTTATTCGCCAGTTTTTACTGATGTTCCATTTTAAGGTATACGAGACCAGTTTGGACCAGTATTCTTATTTCCAAGTTTTTACTGGTGTTCCATTTTAAGGTATAGAAGACCAGTTCAGACCAGTATTCTTATTTCCCATTTTTACTGGTGTTCCATTTTAAAGTATACAAGGCTTGTTCGTACCAGTACTCTTATTTCGCAGTTTATCTGGTGTTCCATTTTAAGGTATACAACACCAGTTCAGACCAGTATTCTTATTTCCCAGTTTTACTGGTGTTCCATTTCAAGGTATACAAGACCTTTTCCGACCAGTATTCTTATTTCCCAGTTTTACTGGTGTTCCATTTAAGATATAGAATACCAGTTCAGACCAGTACTTTAATTTCCCAGTGTTACTGGTGTTCCATTTTAAGGTATACCAGACCAGTTCCGACCAGTATTCTTATTTGCCAGTTTTACTGTATTTCACTTTAAGGTTTACAAGTCCATTTCAGACGTGTACTCTTATTCCCCAGTTTTTACTGGTGTTCCATTTTAAGGTATACAAGACCAGTTCAGACCAGTATTCTTATTTTCTATTTTTTACTGGTGTTCCATTTTAAGTTATACAAGACCAATTCAGTGCAGTAGTCTTATTTCCCAGTTTTTTCTGGTGTTCCATTTTAAGGTGTACAAAGCAGTTCAGACCAGTATTCTTATTTCCCAGTTTTACTGGTGTTCCATTTTAAAGTGTACAAAGCAGTTCAGACCTAGTGTTCTTATTTCCCAGTTTTACTGTTCTTCCATTTTTAGGTATACAAGACCAGTTCAGACCAGTATTCTTATTCCTCAGTCTTACTGGTGTTCCATTTTAAGGTGTACAAGACCAGTTCAGACCAGTATTCTTATTTCCCAGTTTTACTGGTGTTCCATTTCAAGGTATACAAGACCAGTTCCGACCAGTATTCTTATTTCGGAGTTTTACTGTGTTTCACTTTAAGGTTTACAAGACCATTTCAGACCAGTACTTTTATTCCCCAGTTTTTACTGGTCTTCCATTTTAAGGTATACTAGACCAGTTCAGACTAGTATTCTTATTTCCTTTTTTTTTACTGTTGTTCCATTTTAAGGTATACAAGAACAGTTCAGACCAGTATTCTTATTTCCCATTTTTACTGGTGTTCCATTTTTAAGTATACAAGACCTGTTCGTACCAGTACTCTTATTTCCCAGTATAACTGGTCTTCCATTTTAAGGTATAGAAGAAAAGTTCGGACCAGTATTCTTATTTCCCAGTTTTTCGGGTGTTCCATTTCAAGGTATACAAGACCAGTGCCGACCAGTATTCTTATTTCCCAGTTTTACTGTGTTTCACTTTAAGGTTTAAAAGACCATTTCAGACTAGTACTCTTATTCCCCAGTTTTTACTGGTGTTCCATTTTAAGGTGTACTAGATCAGTTCGGACCAGTATTCTCATTTCTAAGTTTTTACTAGTGTTCCATTTTAAGGTATACAAGACCAGTTCAGACCAGTGTTCTTATTTCCCAGTTTTACTGATGTTCCATTTTAAGGTATACAAGACCAGTTCCGACCAGTACTCTTATTTCCCAGTTCTACTGGTTTTCCATTTTAAGGTGTACAAGACCAGTTCAGACCAGTATTCGTATTTTCCCTTTTTACTAGTGTTCCATTTTAAGGTATACAAGACCAGTTCAGACCAGTACACTTATTTCCCAGTTCTACTGGTGTTCCATTTTAAGGTGTACTAGACCAGTTCAGCCCAATATTCTTATTTCACAGTTTTACTGTGTTTCATTTTAAGGTTTACAAGACCAGTTCAGACCAGTACTTTTATTCCCCAGTTTTTACTGGTCTTCCATTTTAAGGTATACTAGACCAGTTCAGACTAGTATTCTTATTTCCTTTTTTTTACTGTTGTTCCATTTTAAGGTATACAAGACCAGTTCACACCAGTATTCTTATTTCCCAGTTTTACTGGTGTTCCATTTTAAGGTATACAATACCAGTTCAGGCCAGTACTCTTATTCCCCAGTCTTTACTGTTGTTTCGTTTTAACGTGTACTTGACCAGTTCCGACCAGTATTCTTATTTCCCAATTTTACTGGTGTTCCATTTTAAGGTATACATGACCAGTTCAGAGCAATACTCTTATTCCCTAGTTTTTACTGGTGTTCCATTTTAAGTTATACAAGACCAGTTCTGTCCAATATTCCTATTTTCCCGTTTTACTGGTGTTCCATTGTAAGGTATACAAGACCAGTTCAGATCAGTATTCTTATTTCCCAGTTTTACTGGTGTTTCATTTTAGAGTTTACAAGACCAGTTCAGACCAGTACTCTTATTTCACATTTTTACAGGTGTTCCATTTTAAAGTATACAAGTCTGTTTGTACCAGTACTCTTATTTCCCAGTTTAACTTGTGTTCCATTTTAAGGTATACAAGACCAGTTCTGTCCAGTATTGCTATTTTCCCGTTTTACTGGTGTTCCATTGTAAGGTATACAAGACCAGTTCAGATCAGTATTCTTATTTCCCAGTTTTACTGGTGTTTCATTTTAAAGTTTACAAGACCAGTTCAGACCAGTACTCTTATTTCACATTTTTACAGGTGTTCCATTTTAAAGTATACAAGTCTGTTTGTACCAGTACTCTTATTTCCCAGTTTAACTTGTGTTCCATTTTAAGGTATACAAGACCAGTTCAGACCATTATTCTTATTTCCCAGATTTACTGGTGTTCCATTTCAAGGTATACCAGACCAGTTCCGAACAGTATTCTTATTTCCCAGTTTTACTGTGTTTCACTATAAGGTTTGCAAGACGATTTCAGACCAGTACTCTTATTCGCCAGTTTTTACTGATGTTCCATTTTAAGGTATAGAAGACCAGTTCAGACCAGTATTCTTATTTCCCATTTTTACTGGTGTTCCATTTTAAAGTATACAAGGCTTGTTCGTACCAGTACTCTTATTTCGCAGTTTATCTGGTGTTCCATTTTAAGGTATACAACACCAGTTCAGACCAGTATTCTTATTTCCCAGTTTTACTGGTGTTCCATTTCAAGGTATACAAGACCTTTTCCGACCAGTATTCTTATTTCCCAGTTTTACTGGTGTTCCATTTAAGATATAGAATACCAGTTCAGACCAGTACTTTAATTTCCCAGTGTTACTGGTGTTCCATTTTAAGGTATACCAGATCAGTTCCGACCAGTATTCTTATTTGCCAGTTTTACTGTATTTCACTTTAAGGTTTACAAGTCCATTTCAGACGTGTACTCTTATTCCCCAGTTTTTACTGGTGTTCCATTTTAAGGTATACAAGACCAGTTCAGACCAGTATTCTTATTTTCTATTTTTTACTGGTGTTCCATTTTAAGTTATACAAGACCAATTCAGTGCAGTAGTCTTATTTCCCAGTTTTTTCTGGTGTTCCATTTTAAAGTGTACAAAGCAGTTCAGACCTAGTGTTCTTATTTCCCAGTTTTACTGTTCTTCCATTTTTAAGTATACAAGACCAGTTCAGACCAGTATTCTTATTCCTCAGTCTTACTGGTGTTCCATTTTAAGGTGTACAAGACCAGTTCAGACCAGTATTCTTATTTCCCAGTTTTACTGGTGTTCCATTTCAAGGTATACCAGAGCAGTTCCGACCAGTATTCTTATTTCGGAGTTTTACTGTGTTTCACTTTAAGGTTTACAAGACCATTTCAGACCAGTGCTCTTATTCCCCAGTTTTTACTGGTCTTCCATTTTAAGGTGTTCTAGACCAGTTCGGACCAGTATTCTTATTTTCCAGTTTTACTGGTGTTCCATTTTAAGGTATACAAGACCAGTTCAGACCAGTATTCTTATTTCCCAGTTTTTACTGGTGTTCTATTTTAAGATATACAAGACCATTTCAGACCAGTATTCTTATTTCCCAGTTTCACTGTGTTTCACTTTAAGGTATACAAGAACAGTGCAGACCAGTACTCTTATTTCCCATTTTTACTGGTGTTCCATTTTAAGGTATAGAAGACCAGTTCAGACCAGTACTCTTATTTCCCAGTTTTACTGGTGTTCCATTTTAATATATACAGGACCAGTTCAGGCCAGTATTCTTATTTTCCAGTTTTTACTGGTGTTCTATTTTAAGGTATACTAGACCTGTTCAGACCAGTATTCTTAATTCTCAGTTTTACTGATGTTCCATTTTAAGGTATACAAGACCAGTTCAGACCAGTATTCTTATTTCCCAGTTTTACTGGTGTTCCATTTTAATGTATACAAGACCATTTCAGACCAGTATTCTTATTTCCCAGTTTTACTGGTGTTCCATTTTAAGGTATAAAAGACCAGTTCAGACCAGTATTCTTATTTCCCAGTTTAACTGGTGTTCCATTTTAAGGTATACTAGACCAGTTTCAACCAATATTCTTATTTCCCAGTTTTACTTGTGTTCCATTTCAAGGTATACCAGACCAGTTTGGACCAGTATTCTTATTTCCCATTTTTACTGTGTTTCACTTTAAGGTATAAAAGACCATTTCACACCAGTATTTTAATTTCCCAGTTTTTACTGGTGTTCCATTTTTAGGTATACAAGTCCAGTTCAGAGCCGTATTCTTATTTCTCAGTTTTACTGGTGTTTCATTTTAAGGTATACAAGACCAGTTCAGACCAGTATTCTTATTTCCCAGTTTAACTGGTGTTCCATTTTAAGGTATACTAGACCAGTTCAGACCAATATTCTTATTTCCCAGTTTTACTTGTGTTCCATTTCAAGGTATACCAGACCAGTTTGGACCAGTATTCTTATTTCCCAGTTTTACTGTGTTTCACTTTAAGGTATAAAAGACCATTTCACACCAGTATTCTAATTTCCCAGTTTTTACTGGTGTTCCATTTTTAGGTATACAAGTCCAGTTCAGACCAGTATTCTTATTCCCCAGTTTTACTGGTGTTCCATTTTAAGGTATACAAGACCAGTTCAGACCAGTATTCTTATTCCACAGTTTTTACTGGTGTTCCATTTTAAGGTTTTCATGACCAGTTCGGACCAGTATTCTTATTTCCCAGTTTTACTGGTGTTTCATTTTAGGTATACAAGACCTATTCAGTCCAGTAACTTATTTCCCAGTTTTACTGGTGTTCCATTTTAAGGTATACAAGACCACTTCTGACCAGTATTCTTATTTCCCAGTTTTACTGGTGTTCCACTTTAAGGTATATAAGACCTGTTCATACCAGTACTCTTATTTCCCAGTTTCACTGGTGTTCCATTTTAAGGTATACAAGACCAATGCAGTCCAGTATTCTTATTTCCCAGTTTTACTGGTGTTCCATTTTATGGTATACAAGACCAGTTCAGGCCAGTATTCTTATGTCCCAGTTTTTACTGTTGTTCCATTTTAAGGTATACTTGACCAGTTTGGACCAGTATTCTTATTTCCAAGTTTTTACTAGTGTTCCATTTTAAGCTATAGAAGACCAGTTCAGACCAGTATTCTTATTTCCCATTTTTACTGGTGTTCCATTTTAAAGTATACAAGGCCTGTTCGTACCAGTACTCTTATTTCCCAGGTTAACTGGTGTTCCATTTTAAGGTATACAAGACCAGTTCAGACCAGTATTCTTATTTCCCAGTTTTACTTGTGTTCCATTTCAAGGTATACAAGACCTTTTCCGACCAGTATTCTTATTTCCCAGTTTTACTTGTGTTCCATTTAAGATATACAATACCAGTTCAGACCAGTACTTTTATTTCCCAGTGTTACTGGTGTTCCATTTTCAGGTATATCAGACCAGTTCCGACCAGTACTCTTATTTCCCATTTTTACTGGTGTTCCATTTTAAGGTATACAAGACCAGATCAGACCAGTATTCTTATTTCCCAGTTTTCTTGGTGTTCCACTTTAAGGTATACAAGACCAGTTCAGACCTGTATTCTTATTTCCCAGTTTTTACTGATGTTCCATTTTAAGGTTTACAAGACCAGATCAGACCAGTATTCTTATTTCCCAGTTTTCTTGGTGTTCCATTTTAAGGTTTACAAGACCAGTTTAGACCAGTACTCTTATTTCCCAGTTTTGACCGTTTTTCCCTCCGAGGTATGTTCCAATGTCTGCTTTTCTGCTTACCGTCTTCTTCACGGATATTGTGATGTGACTTATATTTGGGGAACTTCAATTGAGTCATTCCAGCACCTATTGACTCATTACCACAAGTGCACTGTGGCTGCAGAGTTTTCGACTTACACGAATGTGCCGTGAGCACTTAATGGCCCAGTCTTAATGTGTCTGCCGCTTCTGGCGGTGCTGGGACGAGGGAGCTGTCAGCCAATCAGACTGTGAGGGGGCAGAAGCTCCGTCTCCAGCCAATTAACGCTTTTTGGAGCGTGGAATGGTGGCGTGGCAGGCTGTGTCGGCGGGGATGTGTCCTCCACCAACTCTTCGGATGGTGGGAAGGGAAACTCGCCATCCTAAAACTACTGCCCTATGAATCTAGCTGAGAAATCCCTGTTATCTCCGCCATCTCAAGAGCCACGATGCCAAGGTTCGCCTCCAAGTCTCGCCCCATCCTGACTTGGACTAGGATCAAAACCTTGCCATGCCCTACCAACCTCAACTCTGGCAGCACATGGGCTGCAGCACTTCTATAAACAAAGGCAGTGCAGACGTTCCAGTTCAAATTTACCCCCACTAGTGTAACTCAGGTGATCGCTGTTGGTGTGGACTTTGGCCAGGGCTGTATACAAACAGGTCTCAGATAGAGAGAATCTATTCCCTCGAGCAGCAGGGAACCAGGGAACGTAGTCTTAAAATTAGAGTTTGCCGTTGTATAAGATAAAATGCTGCGGATGCTGGAAATCGGAAATTAAAACAGAGAATGCTGGAAATTCTCAGCAGGTCAGGCAGCATCTGTGGAGAGAGAAACACAGTGTGAAAGTTTCAGGTGAATGACCTATCAGAACTGAAAAAAGACAGAAACATAAGCGTTTTTAAGCCCGCGGCAGGGTGTTGAGTCCGCAAGGCTAAAGGGTGCCGAGTCTAAAAATGAGCTGCTTATCCCTCGAATAAATCTCCCCTTCTTTATTTCCATTCCAGTCAATGGCCTCGCCAACAATGTCCACTGTGAGTGGAATTTTCCGTGCCCGTTGGCGCCTGGTGTGTTCAGTGGCACGAACGGACAATAAGATGAGATGGCCAGAAATTGGATTCACGACATTGTTGGCGATTGTCTGCTCAGCCTGTCGATGACAGGCAGTGTTTCCTGTCATCAGATGTCAGGAACCTCAGTGCAACACATCCGCATGTCAGTATAAGTCTAGCCCGCCAGACTCATCCCCCCCACGCTGCATTGTCCACTCGCCTATCACTCCGACGTGTTTCACGACTGTACGTAAGTGACCTGCACCTGGTGAGCTGCACTTCACTCGGGACTTCGAGGTTTGTTTGCCTACCTTGCTTCAGGCAGCACCCACAGTCATCAGTGCCAGGCTTCACAGGCAGCACCACATCACTTTTAGAGGGGCTCACGGGCAGGTCTCTACCCACCAGACCAGCCGTAAGGCGGGGGTGGCTTTTCAATGGCTGCAGGGCTGGGGCTTGCTTGGGGAAGGGGGAGAAGTGGCCTCAGGCAGGGGAAGAGGCTGCAGGGCGAGGGCTGTACTGGGGAAGGGGGGTATCCCAGGGTGTGTGTGGGGGGCACATGTTGATCTGTGCAAGTGGCATCAGGATGGTGAGGGCTGAGGAGGCAGTCTCCAGAGGAGATGAGGCCAGATGGAGATGTGAGGGTGTGTGTGAGAGAGAGTGAGTGGTGATGTCCCTTGAGCTGGCAGTGAGTGAGATGCCAGTGAGTGTGTGATGGGCTTGTGAGTGTGTGAGTTTACAGTGATGAGATGGTTACCTTACCCTGGCTGCATGGATGAGATCCTTCACCCTCTATCTGCACTGGATGGCCAACCTCTTCTGTGCAGCGTTGGCACTGACCACCTCTGCCATCGCCTCACAAGCCGGAGGCGTAATGTAGCTGCCCTTCCTGCAGAGAGAGTGGGGTAGAGGACATCATGGTGGGACTCCACAGCATCCAAAAGGCGCTCGAGGGGCACATCACTAAACCTGGGGGGGCTGGAGTCTTCTTGCCTTTCGGGGCCATGTCTTATTTGCAGCAGTCCAGGGCTGGCAGCGCTGAGAGGTGTGCGCCCGGCTGTACTTTAAACGTGGTGTCTGGTGTGGTGAAGCAGCGAGGTGACCGGTTTGGCAGGCAAATCGTAACCCGCCTGCCATGGAAATGGCGTGTTTCCCTGGGAACGCATGATTAAAGCAGCAGGATTGGGGCGACATGGTGTGAAAAGCCGCCATTGCGGCCGGCGAGTAAAACGTTGTTTCTCCCACCCGCTACTGCACTTAATGCAGATGTGCGACGATTCTGCCCACCGTCTCCTGCCAATGCAAGATGGCCGCTCAAGATGGCCGCCGACACCTTGCCTGCGCATGTGCAAAATGCCAATGATGTCATTGGATGGACATGTCGGGAGCAAACACAGCCCCGTTAAAAACTTTGGAACGTAAAGCCACACGTTTCCATAGGTACTGTTAACAAAACTATGCATGTTACAGATTACGTAAGACAGTGGATTCCATTTGGCTTAATATGGAAAAAAAAACAGAGACAGGGCAGAGAACAGCAGAATGTTTCAGTTATTGATGAGTGAGCTGCCAGAGTTTGTATGTAATAGAATTGAAAATATGTCATTGAGAAAGATGAAGCTAAAGGAAATTACCTCGGTGAAAATGGGTATTGAATTTTGTCCTGAATAAAATAGCCCTAACCGGTTCCAAAATCCACTTCCCAAGATTGCTAATTTAATTTTGCTCTTTGGTTTCAATTCTCATTAGGATTGCTGCGACTTTGAATTCTGCTTTCAAAAAAATGCTTCAGCAGTGGGCTGGTGGTGGATCGAGGCCTTGTTTCTAGGAAGTGAGAGAGCAGCGTTGGGGGCTAAAGGCTAAAGGAACGTCCGAGTACAGGTGTTTTGGTTTGGATGCTGAGGTGGAGGCTTTATTGAGGGAGTTAAATGGTTATGGGCAGGAGGGAGGGGTTAATTTAAACTGCAATAATTTCTCCTCTCACTGCCCATCAGCAAACAGAAAGGTGATTCATTTCCTTTTTAATAAGCGGTGGTGTATTTCCCAACACCTTGGTTTCTGTGTTATCGAATTTTCTATTAATAACCCCAGAGCAAATTTAGGATGGGATGAACTATAAAGGGGTTAGCTTATTGCACACATTCAAACCATGAAAGGAGGGTCACAGCAATGCCTCCACACCCTGATAATAAAGAGAGGGATAGAGAAAAAAAAGGTTTGACAGTACAGAGACCACAGAAAATAAATTTTGGTTTAATCAGAACCCAGAATCAAAGTCCAATGAGCAATGCCCTTATGGGAGTCGGTTGGTTCAAAACCAATGCTGGATAATTCACTTTTCCGGTGGCATTGACTTCACACGATGAGATAGACATGCAGAGATGAATCAGTCTTGTAAGCGACAGTACAGAAATTCCAGCAGAAGCAGTGTAGATGGGGTCAGGTATTCAACCTGGTTGGAGATCCTTGTCTGTGAGGTTGCTAATCAGATGGTAAACAACAGACTGAGCTAGGCAATTCAGCAAGGCAATATTACTTGTTCCATAAGCCCAAGGTCCCACCTCTCCATCATCTTTGACAAAGGACATGTATTCATCATCTGGATTCCAAACTCGGCCATTAGGAATTGAAAGGAAGGTTGCGGGGCCTTTGTCAGATGATCCATCTCCTTCTGGCAGGCCTGGGTTATTAAATGCAGAGGGCGTTTGTATAGCTCTCTTTGAGGGTGGGCTGCACAGTCACACCGGGTGTTGTTAGTGCACACTTACCCCATCCCTCGCTTGTAAATCAGAAAGAGATTGTGAGATGAGGGGGGGTGGAAAACCCACCTGGTTTTCTACTTCTATTGCCTTCTCCGAGTTGATCTGGGAGGCCTCTCAGTCCACCTTCTGCACCGATTCCTCTTGTGCTATGTTGAAGAACCTCAGGACCCACTCTCTACCATGTGGTTTTATTCCTGCCTTTCCCAGGTCAAGATCACTCACACAATGAATTCCAACCAAAATGCACCTGCACCACCATCCCAGCGTACAGGAAAAAGGCTGACGGGCATGTACCCAGAGATGCCCAGTGCATTGGCAGGCCTGTCAGAAAGCCTGTGGTCACCATGCGAAGGGATCCAGCTCCAACCAGGCACAGGGCCTTGTACAAAGCTTGGAGCCCATCCGTTTTGGTATGGCAGCGTTGGCCAACTCCGTGAGGGCACTTGCGGGACCAACCAGGGCGCAGTGCCCGATAGTCAATGTCTCAACTTCCACTGTAGCACAAGAAGGAGCCAAACACCACCTGAGTGCTGCTGTGCTAGATCAGACTGCTGCCTTCGTGGCTGGAGATATCAATGCCCAGAGGGGTTTTCAGGCTCTTACAACAGGTCAACAGTCTGTCCCCCAGCAGATCATTAGCATTGCTGGGGTATCAGCCTCGTGGGAGTGGCAGGGTCTTCATGGTGCATGAACCTGCTGCCCTCTCTCAAGATGGCAGCACTCGTGCTCCCACCACTGCCCCCGTGGGTTAAACATGCATTGCCATCCCCTGCCAGTTTCCTGTTATCAAACTGATGCCAGCTCATGCTAAAGACTGCAGAACTAACACACGCTTTGCTATTTGGTAAGAAAGACATGCTTGCATGTATTTCCAATCACGATGTCCCTTCTGGTCGTTTCAGCGCTGAGATATCAGGTTAATCACGAATTCATGTACGTTACAAAAAGAGATGGAGCTATCTTTTTTATCAGTGATGGTTTTCTTAGTACAGACTAATGGTGGGAAATATGCATATCAGGCATGTCTAGGACCATCTGTCAAGCACCTGCGGTTTATAGATTAGTCCCTGACATTGAGGCCCTCCAGCCACAGTTGCATGTTCAGCAAATCAGACCTAGTATGTCTTCTCCTCCTGCAGTTCAACAGCTCGATGCTTCACCTGAAGCGTTAACTCTGCTTCTCTCTCCACAGCTTCTGCAAAACCTATTGAGCAATTGCAGCACTTAACTTTTATTTTCTTCTTTCGTTCATGGCCTCTCTGTTTTTTGATGTTCCTCTAGGACAAGGTCGTCTGCCGACAAGTTGCTTTTTGCCAAAGCGAACTCTCCCTTGGAGTACCCAATTCAAGGTGTTGAAGTGCGACCCATGAAGACCATCTTAATACCAGGTCAGAAAAAAGGAAGGCGTGTGCGTTTATGTTGTGCCTTTCACGGCCTCAGAATGTCGCAAAGCGCTGAAGTACGTTTTCTATGGAGTGTAGTCACTGTTGTAATGAAGCAACAAAAGCCCTTGTGACAAGGCCATTGTCCTATCATTGGTTCGGGTGGTACATAAGCTCACTGCAAAGTTGGCAACATCAATCATATATCAGAGTTTACCGATGGGTAGAGCTCTGAAAATGAATGCAACCAAATCATGGCCAACCCCACATATAACCAACACCAGGGCTAGGAGGTCCCACACGACATTTGGCTCAGATATCAGCGGGATCGCGGCAAAATCGAATAAAGATTAAAGATTGCAGAGTTTCACACATAAGCGTGCCAGTGACTCCTGGTACTTTGTGTCAGGATCTCCACAATGTTTTGCGTTCAGGCTTATGTTAATGCATTTGCACGGAGATCTGAACATAACTTCACTTCGGCCAAACCGATGCCATGCACTATGTGGTCCAGGCCGATTGTGCCCAGAGCCTAGAATTGTTACTGTCAACCCTTTTCCCATGTCATTGGTTGTATAAGTATACATGGGGCTAATTCTCCAAATATATACTGGCAGGAGGAAGGCATACACGCACAAGAGGCCATTTGGCCCATCAAATCCATGCTGGCTCTCTGTAGAGCAATTCAGTCAGTTCCACTCCCCCACTCTATCCCCATAACCCTGCAGCTTTATTTCCCTCAAGTGTCCATCCATTTGCCTTCTGAAATCATTCACCGTCTCCGCTTCCACCCCCCTCATAGGCCGAGAGTTCCAGGTCACTGCCACTCGCTGTGTAAAAAAAAATTCTTCCTCACATTCCCCCCTGTATCTCTTGCTCAAAATCTTAAATCTGTGTCCCTGCTCATTTACCTAATGGAAACCGCTTTTCTTTATCTACCCTATCTATATCTAAACCTGTCATAATCTTGTACACCTCTATCAAATCTCCCCTCAGTTTCCTTTGCTCCAAGGAGAATAACCCCAGCTTCTCCAGCCTAACCTTGTAGCTAAAATCCCCCCATTCCTGGAACCATTTTGGTAAATCTCCTCTGCACCCTCTCAAGGACCTTCACACCCTTCCTAAAGTGTAGGGACCAGAACTGGACACAGAGGAGCCTAACCAGAGCTTTAGAAAAGTTCAGCATAACTTTTCTGATTTTGTACTATTTAGGGAACCCAAGATCCCACATGCTTTGCTAACTGTTCTCTCATATGTCCTGCCACCTTCAAAGAATTATACACATTAACTCCCAGGACCCTCTGGCCCTGCACACCCTTTCGAATATTAAGTCTCTATTGCCTTTCCCTGTTCCTTCTGCTGAAATAGATCACTTCCCTCTCCGGTATTAAATTCCATCTGCCGCTTGTCTACCCATTCTGCTAGCCTATCGATATACTGCTGCAGGCGATTCATGTCATCCTCACTGCCTCACTGTTTGCCACTTCTCCAAGATTGGTATCATTGGCAAACTTTGAAATTTTACTTCATATTCCAATCATTTATAACTATCCAAGGGAATTAGCAGAAATCGTAGGCAATATGCCAATGGGCTTGCCTGCTCCCGGTGTGATTAAACAGATTTGTCTCTCCTGTCTGCTGGGGTCCTATTTTTCATTCTGTCTAATGTTTTAATAAATCTAGTTGTGGGCAAAGAGGGAAGCAAAAGCAGTAAAGAAAGGTGACAGACTTGTCTTCTCTTGTACAGCATTTAGACAGCACATTATCCTTGCCTCTGGATGTATTAAAAGTGCTTCACTGTTATGATACGGCAGCTGATGTGTGCCAGGTGGACAAAATCCACAAGGGAAACTTGGCAATGCTATCACAATGGTTTCGCAATCTGTATTTATTGTGAGAAGATATGTGCACTGAATTCAGAAGTAATGAGTCCGCCAAGATCTTGATAGATTAAAAAATGTAATTAGAATTTTTATTACCAAAATAAAAGATTTCAAGCACATACAAAGGACTACAATTACTCACTACTATAACAAATCCTAAAATTCCGAATTAACTTGACTCCCAGTTGTGCAACCCCTTTAAGGCAACAGTCCATAATAGATTTTAGATTAAAAAAAACAGAAAATTAACACAATACCCACTTGACAGTGGAATTCCAAATGGCTTTTCCCCCAACTTCAGTTACTTTACATAACAGACTTATGCTTATGGCTGGAGGCTTCTTCAAGGCTGTTCCACACATTCCTGTTAGATCTTATGTGGCTCTTTCCTCACATAGCCTTTCATTCTACTTTATATATGGTTCTCTCTCTATTTAATATGTAAATTCTATAGTTCCACATGTCTTTGAAACTGTATTTTCCTTATAATATAAAAACTTTCATGTTGCCAATATTGTCAGTAACCTTTGGGAAAAATAGACCCACTCCTTAGCCTTGCTTATCTGGTTAGTTGTAAACAGACTAACATCCCTTTGAAATCCAACATCCCTTAATTTATCTAAAAATGCAAATTCCATTCACACCTTACATGCTAAGCCAGCGTCCATGTTTACTCATTAACATGTCAAGCACATTTCTACACCTAGCTTCTTTTGATGATTTCAAGCTTGCAGTCTACCTGACTCCAAATGTAATTAAATTACACAGACAGAACCATCTACACTCACATCCATAATCATGCTTCACAATAAACCTGAAAAATATTCTGAAAATTATTGTACTTCTGTCACATTCACAACTAATGAGGTATTTTCTGAAGTGCAGTCACTGTTGTCATGTAAGCAAATGCAGCAGGCAATTTGTGTACAGCAAGATTCCACAGTTAATGTTTTTAATAATCAGATAATCTGTTTTTAGTGATGTTGTTTGATGGATTAAATATTGTCCAGGAGACCAGAGAGAACTCTCCTGCTCTTGTTCCAGTTGTGCTGTAGCTCTTTTACATCCACTTGAGAGAGAAGATCCTGCGTTTAAACAGATAGGGAAGAATTTTGCCCTTGGCGGGGGTGCTCAGGAGGCCAACTGCCTTTGGCGATCGGCACAGCACCGCAGTTTCACACTGGTGGGCCAATTACAGCTGCCTGTGTGGGAAGCGGGCGAGCAGGCTGTGCGTGAACTTCGCACATGCGCACAAGTGAGTGCTTCATGGAGGTGCATGGTTTTTATTTTAGTTTCATTTGCTGTTGGAAACCTCATCCCACCCGTGGATGAGGTTTCCCAAAAAACGCAAAGGCCGCTTGGGCCTTTTCACCCGCTCGCCAACCATAAGGTTGGACGGACAGGCGAAAAATTTGATTTAATTGGTTACTTAATGGCCTTTACAGGCCTTTTAATTGTCGGCGGGCGCACTGCCAGCTTTGGCATGCGCCCGCTGACCGAAATATCGCACGACTGCAAGTCGACGTTGGCACGCTCAGCCGATATTAACGCGCATCATTTCACGCTCGAGCGGGTCAGGCGCGTGCCCACCGAGTGAAAATTTCTGCCCA
The DNA here is from genome assembly GCA_026770705.1 of Isurus oxyrinchus. NCBI lineage: Eukaryota > Metazoa > Chordata > Chondrichthyes > Lamniformes > Lamnidae > Isurus > Isurus oxyrinchus. Next base: position 7,950,033 of record JANJGN010000032.1, on the reverse strand, counting down.
TAGACTCTGAATTTAACGTGTAGGCTCTGAAATCCCTCAATGTTCTCTGTGCATTGTTATGCTGGAAAGTTATCCATTCATCATGTCATGAAGATGTGCTTTATGCCAAATGCTGATTTTGTTTTGGCTGGAAACCTGAATTGAACTTAAAAAAAACTTTTTAAAATCCAGAGACTAAAAGTGACTTGATCTCACAGCCCAGGATGGCTAACCCCAATTTGCATTCCTATACATTATACATTCCAATTAATTGGAGTAGAGTCAGTCTGTCCAAACAAGCCATCAAAAACAATGACTTCAGGGGAATGTGAAGGACCCATATCTCCTGCCTCATATTCAAGGCATCTACGGCAATCACCTGAGGTATTCAACTGTTGGAGACGGGTCATTAAGATTAATCGCTTGGACAATGGTTAGATTCCAGCTATGAGCTAATCAAGTCACCTTTGAAATACACGTTGGGGAATATCTTTTTTTAAGAAGGAAGATCACATGACAAGCCAACCCTTTATATGTTTTTAGCACATGTTTTCTCAGCAGAACTGAGAGCAAGTAGCTTAGGGAGAAGACCTGAGTGATGTTCTTCCTGCCTTTTATTTTCCCAACCCACCTGTAAGCTTTGAGCCCTGTTTTCTGACTGTGATCGTCCAGGGATGTCCTGCTGCAGACAGAGATTTCTGAACAGGATTCAACCCAGCACTACTGTCTCCCAAAGAACAACCAGCTCAGTCGTCTACATCTATAAATTGGAAGTATCGAGACCATTGAATTCAGCTTGACGTCAACCAAGTCACCAAACTACACACTGTATGCTCTTTTTATAGACTCTATATGGCCAGCCTATCCTTCTCCACTCTGCAATCTGTGTGAACTTTCGAGTGTGTGTATGTAAAAGTTGATGCATATCTTATTATTTTACTTAGATCGGTTTACGTATACTTAAGCTAACCCCTTTCTTTGTTAAACTCAAGAAAACCTGTCCTATTGGTTCTTTTATGATCACAGCATGTAAACAGTTAAGTATTGCTGAGAAAAGGGACATGCTATTAAAGCTTAGCCTCTTGCACTCATAAGGATATTTCACAAGAAATTACCAACTGTAATGGGGGAAACAATAGTTTATACTGCATGAGAAGAGAGTGCTGATTGGTTAAGCTTTGATACCATGTCTCTTTCTTCACTAATACCCAAGTTCTGTACTACTAAATGACTATTTATAAACATTTAAGTACTCACTGAATCAGCAAGTATATTTTTCAAGTGAATAAGCTGTTGCAGTTAAACCAGGAGAGGGAAAAGAGGGGAGCCATTCTCCTTGCCTGGTCATAACAACCAGCAGGAGTCGCACGCAAGATTCCTGGGTAAACTCCTTTACATAGGAAGTTGTGAACGTTCCAGTGTAATTGCGTTCTCAAAGCACAGTGAGCAACTTCGGCCAAGAAACTTCATTGTGGAAGGTGCTGCAGCCTCAGTAAAGACTTTAGCCTGCATTCAAGCAGCTGGGCACACGTTTCTTATGCAAGGAGGCAACTCTCACCCTTACCTGAAATGCCTTTCAAAATGTGTACGAGAAGGGTCAGACGGCGCAGACTTGATGGGCCGAAGGGCCTCTTATGCACTATGTGATTATGTGATTCTGTGATGTAGGGTTAATGTGGGACTGAGTACAGTACCACCCACACAGTGATGTAAGAGAGCGCATGACCCACACCAAGGGGTCAGTCTAGTGTTGGACAGAGCCATGTGTACAAGCAAGCACGGAGATAGCTCCTAACTTGAACTCTTTACTGTTTATATGTACATAGCTCTTGTAGTTAATAAATACATGCAGTTAACTTGCTTAAAACTACAAAGACTTCATCCAGACCTACTGATTGGCATCCAACAAAAAGATAGCAGAAGGGGTAAAAGGTGGGAAATAAGAGGATTAAAAAGGGGATAAAATAATGAATAAATAAGAATAAAAATAAATAAAAATAATTGGATAGACAATAAAACTGACTATTGACAAAAGGGATTTAAAAAGGGGTGTAGAAAGAGGACAGAGCTCATGATCTAAAATTGTTGAACTCAATATTCAGTCCAGAAGGCTGTAAAGTGTCTAGTCGGAAGATGAGGTGTTGTTCCTCCAGTTTGCGTTGGGCTTCACTGGAACAATGCAGCAGGCCAAGGACAGACATGTGGGCATGAGAGCAGGGTGGTGTGTTGAAATGGCAAGCGACAGGGAGGTCTGGGTCATGCTTGCGGACAGACCGAAGGTGTTCTGCAAAGCGGTCGCCCAGTCTGTGTTTGGTCTCTCCAATGTAGAGGAAACCGCATTGGGAGCAACAAATGCAGTAGACTAAGTTGGGGGAAATGCAAGTGAAATGCTGCTTCACTTGAAAGGAGTGTTTGGCCCTTGGACAGTGAGGAGAGGGGAAGTAAAGGGGCAGGTGTTGCACCTTCTGCGATTGCATGACAAGGTGCTGTGGGAAGGGGATGAGATGTTGAGGGTGATGGAGGAGTGGACCAGAGTGTCACAGAAGGAATGGTCCCTACGGAATGCTGACAGGGGGTGAGGGGAAGATGTGTTTGGTGGTGGTGTTCTTTCACAGAGTGTTACCCTTGTTCTGCTGTTATCACATTCTGCTTCCTTACCTTTACCATTATCAGCACCTGCTTTAGCATTAACCACTACCATTAACACTCCCTTTGTCCTTTAGTTCATGACATCATTGTCAATCTCTCCTCTGCCCCCACCTATCCCTGGCCTTCTATTCAACTTCACCCCCCCTTAAACGGTATAAATTTCACCACATTTCCACTTCTCTTCAGCTCTGAAGAAGAGTCACACGGACTCGAAACGTTCACTCTGTTTCTCTCTCCACAGATGCTGCCAGACCTGCTGAGTTTTTCCAGCATTTTCTGTTTTTGTTTCATAAATTATACAGCACTGCAAGTTCCCGAGAGTTCAAACAAGAAAGAGTACCCTAACTGGGACTTCAGCTCTGAACTGTCTCTCTTTGCAGAGCAGGTTTGTCCATTTTGGCTGCAGGTGCCGGAAAGGCCTCATTGGTCAGACTAGCCAGCCACACCGATGGCTGCCATGATGCTTCCGGCGGAGAGTAGACCAGGAGTGACCAACAACCAGAACAGCCTCAACCTAAAGCTCCGATGACTGTTGATGAGGTCAATGCTGTGACCAGAGAGCAAACACCGCAAAACTCCCGGCCAGCTTGACAGTACCACAGACAATGCTGGAACCAAGCAGCAGCCATCCATTACTGACAGGGCAACACACAGCCAAATGCAAAGGTGAGCTTATTAAAAAAAACTACATCCTCGTAACAGGATAGGCCATCTTCCAGCACAAGAGGACATCACGATGAAGGAAGAAGAGGAAAAGTGACGTGGAGATGAAGACCGGGTTCACCTGCCCACAAGAAATGGGATGGAGCAACAACCACTATCACCACAGCAACCGAATTAACAGAGAGCAGTTTAATACCTAGGAATGGAAAAAGAGGGTGAAAAGATACCCAAATGCCAGAGCAATCTCCAAATCAACAGAGTTTACCTGCAACGAGACAGCCTACATTCCTCCGACAGTAATGTGAATGAGGTATGAAGGGTTATAAAGCTTCCAGATCACCTGAACCTACGAATCCACAATTTGAAAGGGGGTGGGGGGGCAGGGGGGAGATGGGGCAGTAATAAAGATGTAAATACAAGGGGTAAACTAGAATAACGTGAAATGCATTGGATAAAGAGTTGGGGGAGGTGTGATATAAGGGTCTGGCATTTATAGGATTAATGTGGGACTGAACACAGTACCGCCCACATGGTGATGTAAGAGAGCAAATGACTCACCTAGTGGGTCAGTCTAGCGTTGGACAGAGCAGTGTGCAAAAGCAAGCACGGAGACAGCTCCTAACTTGAACTCTTTACAGGGTAACTCTTATTGAGTTAAAACAATTAAACCAAATCAACAAAATCGAGATAAATCATGCACAGCCCCTAATTCAGGTCAGCTGTAAAACCAAGAACAAAGTTTAAAGGAACCTTACAAACTTTAAATCAAAATGTGATTAAGGGGGTCAATAAAACACCCCAGTCCCCGCGGTGCCCACCGAGCACGGAAGGCCTCGTGTGTGCCGGCTGACACCGCGTGCTCCCTCTCCAGGGACACCCGGCCGTGAATGTAGCCGCAGAAGAGGGATAAACAATCGGGCGGGACTCCCCCGTCGATCGCCCGCTGCCTGGACCTGTTAATGGCCAACTTGGCCAGGCCCAGGAGCAGGTTCACGAGGAGGTCCTCCTCCTTCCCGACCCCCTTCCGCACCGGGTGCCCATAGATCAGGAGCATGGGGCTGAAGTGCAAACAAAACATTAATAATAGGTTTTTCAGGTAACTAAAAAGGGAGTGCAGCCTAACACACCCTATATATGCATGGTCCACGGACTCCACAAGACCGCAAAAAGGGCACGTGTCCTGAGAGTCCGTGAACCTATGCATTCTCCTACTATAGGGGACTGCTGTATGCAACACCCTCCATCCCAGGTCCCCGATAGAAAAGGGGAGGACATCTCCATAGAGGGCCTCCCATCGGGGGCCTCCGCCGCCGGACGGCAACAAGGCACGCCAGGGCGTGTCCGGGCGGCGGACAAGGGTGAGAAAATGGAAGGTGTGCAGCAGCAGTCCATACAAAAAGCTCCTCTTTGCCGTGCCAAATGACACGGAGGGTATATCCCCGAGGCGGCTCATATTGTGGGGCGCCAGCACCCGAGGGAGGGTTTGGGGCTTGGGGCCACTGTGGAATTCTGTCCGAACAGGGGAACGTTCAGACGGAAGACCACCGCGCACCTGGGCCACCTCAAGACCCAAAATAACGTCGGGTCCGAGCACGACCGTTCTCAGGTCTTGGATGGCATCGGCTGCGACTTGGACACTCACAGACGCGCGACGCGCCAAATCCTGCGGGAGCATCCAGCCCAGTCCTCCGCCACCCAGCACGTCCCCGATCCTGGTCATCCCTGCGGCCACAGCCCTCCTCTCCGCCAACCACTGAAAAGGACGGAGGGACAGATTCCTGAGCAGGGGCTCTCTGACGATAGCCGCTACTCCTGACGGGGGAGAGCTGCGTCGCGAGGCGACCATGTTCCAGACTTTGATCAGGTCCTGGTAAAAGACGGGCAACGCCTGCAAGGAGCCACCGAGGCCCCTCTGCTCTATAAACAGGAGCTGCACGTCATAATTCAGGCCGTGCACCTGACGGAAGAAATACGTCATCAGGGCACACCATCTAGGAGGAGGCTCGACGTAGAGGTATCGCTGCAGGGTCTGAAGGCGGAAAGTCGCCACCCGTGTGCGTAGGCACACTAGCGCCTGACCGCCCTCCCTAAGCGGGAGACTCAGAACCTCGGCAGCGACCCAGTGCAATCTTTTGTCCCAGAAGAAGTCGACTAACAATCTCTGGATTCTTGTGACAAAGTCCGGGGGAGGGGTCAAAGTGACCAGCCGATACCACAACATGGCGGCGATCAGCTGGTTTATGACCAGAACTCGACCTTGGTAAGATAGCACTCGGAGCAGTCCTGTCCAGCGCCGCAGGCGAGCGGTGACTTTCGTCTCCAGTTCCTGCCAGTTTGCCGGCCAGGATTCCTCAGCGGGGCAGAGATGGACCCCCAGGTAGAGGAGGCTGGTCCTGCTCCAGGTGAAAGGCCTGATCTCCTCGGGTAGGGGATCCATCTGCCACTGACCGACCAGGAGTCCAGAACATTTACCCCAGTTGATCCTGGCAGAAGAAGCGGCAGAGTAGACCTCCTGGCACTCGCGCATCCTCCGCAGGTCAGCCGGTTCACTAAACATAAGGAGCACGTCATCGGCGTAAGCCGAAAGGACCACCCCAATGTCCGGCCCACGCAGGACCAATCCCGACAACCTCCTCCGCAAGAGGCGCAGGAAAGGCTCCACGCAAATAGAATACAACTGGCCAGACAGGGGGCAGCCCTGACATACCCCTCTCCCAAAGCGAAGGGGCACCGTCAGGGACCCGTTAACCTTCACTAGACACTCCGCGGCGGTGTACAGAAGTCGGATCCGGGCGACAAAATGCGTCCCGAACCCGAATGCTCGCAGAGTTCCGAGTAAGTATCCGTGATCCACCCTGTCGAACGCCTTCTCCTGATCCAGAGACAGGAAGGCGCTCGACAGACCAGCCCTCTGGGAATGGTGGATAATGTCCCGGACCAGATGGATGTTATCATAAATGCTTCGGTCCGGGACGGTGTAGGACTGGTCAGGGTGGATCATGTGGTCCAGCACGGTGCCGAGGCGAGAAGACATGGCTCGGGCGAAGATTTTGTAGTCCGTGCTGAGGAGGGAGACCGGGCGCCAGTTTTTACGGAGGCGGAGATCCCCCTTCTTCAGCAGCAGGGCACTCTTTACAGGGTATATGTACATAGTTCTTATAGTTAATAAATACATACAGTTAACCTACTTAAGACTACGAAGATTTCATTAAAACCTACCGAACGGTATCCAACACCCTACAACACCATGAGCAGTCAATTAACAACTGTGCCCACAGCGCACCATGACAGGGAAGCGTTTCTCCAGATGGCTGGGGAGTTTTCACAGGAAGACCCACTAGCTTTCCTGGATAATTTGGAAAACAGGATGGGTAGATGCCTGCCTGTGGCAGGCAGCAAGCCATCCAGATGTGCCAGTCTTACTGCCTAGAGGGAGGTTTCCCAGACATTTAACGTGATGGAAAAATGAGTAGGAGAGTGGGGCTGAAGAGATTGCTCTTTTAGCGAGTTGTACTCTATAATTCTAGTGCACTATTTATTCCACTGCCTTCTGAAGTTGAGGTCACATCTGGCATCTGAATCATATTAACAAAGGGCTCAAATATATTTACATAGACATTATAAACAGCAAAAGCCAACCCATGTCGGTGTTTCTCTTTTACACAACAGAAACATTACATTTCTCATGCATTCATATGCCCTTGTGGAACTGCAAAGCTCTCCTCTATCATTACCTACCGAATTGAAAGCGCTTTGAACCAAGTCCCCTTTCACCATTGTCCCTCTCGTGGTCCATTTGTGTCTCACTGTTGTCACTGCGCTGGAGGACTGTGCAGATCAGTGCAGCAATGCGAGGCCAAGATAGCTCTCACCCCATTGAATGCAGCAGACATGCTCTCACAATCTAATACTGTTTATTCTACCACCTAATGAATGCGAGGCCACATGATATAACCTGTATCTGAAACCACACTAATGAGAATGTTATAAGCTAGCCCATGTGAACGTTTCTATTTCACCATAATCCCATGTGCCTGTCCTAATCCCATACCTCGCAGCCCCACTTTCCTTCACCCCCTACCTACCATATTCTTAAGTCATAGAATGATACAACACAGGAGGCCATTTGGCCCATCATACCTGTGCTGGCCCTTTGTATGAGCTAGCCAATTAGTCTTACTCCCCCTGTTCTTTCCCCATAACCCTATAAATCTTTCTCCTTCAGGCATTTGTCCAATTCCCCTTTGAAAGCAACTGTTGGAATCACCTGCCAATAGGTTCATTTCCACCTTGGCTCTTGCTCCCTGGGCGTACCTTCACCGGAAGTACGGCAGGAAACTTGTTGAGCCAGGCAAATGGGATTCCTTCCAGTCCTCCAGTGAAGCTCAGGAGCAGCTTCAAGGAAATTCCATTCACAGCCCCTCCTTCAGTCCACAGCCTCACAAAGCTTTGAGTGCAATGAAAGAACTCTGCTCTCTGTCCTAAAGGGCATTTCGGAATAGGCAACCAATACTGGCCTTACCGGCAATGCGCACATCCCATGAAAGAATAAATAAAACAAATTATGTTTGATTTTCTATCAAAGCAGCCTGTTTCTATTTGCCCTGACCTATTCCGTCCTAATTGTAAGCGCTTCTATCAATCAAGTAACCTCCTCTGCTTTGATTTCAACAGCCTCAGTCTTTCAAACCTTTATTTGTCTGTGTATTTTCCTTACACTAACTTAGTGAATCTGTGCTGAATCCTCTCAATTGCCTCAACAATCATCCCTACGATGTGGAGCAGTCCAAAACTGCACGCAGTGCTCCAACTGTCTTACTAAGATTCACCATTCCATCTTGCCGCTTACATTCTATGGGGGGTTATTTTAGGTGAGGTGAAAGCGGATGCTAATAAGTCATGCTTGTTTGAAAGTCTGGTTTAAGGATGCAATTTTGTTCCTAATTACTGACCACCATCGTTTGAACATGCCTGGAAGTGCTAACCAGACATGCTCAGTTGTGGCGTGCAAGCACTGATGAGGTGTAATTTTTGCAGAGTGGTTTGTTTGGGTTCCCCCAGCCCACTTTCGCTGAAGGTGTGCCATGCTCTGGCTGGCACACAGTGACACACATTTCAGGATGGCTCAGGGACCATCTGAAAGGACACCTGCTTCTCCGAGGTGGCACCGGAGGTCCTGGTGGAGGAGGGTCCAGAAGATGTCCTGTATCCACAGAGGGGAAAGAATCCATCCCATTCCTCCTGCAGGGCAAAGTTCGGGCCCCTTGCAAGATGCCCATGACCAAACGCTCCCTTTCTCCCAGTGACTCCTATAAGATGATGTGGCACAGCACTAACTCTTTTTGGGTGAAGCCCTTAGAAAGTTTGCAGAATAAATGTTGATTGGATCTTAGTGAAGTACAAGGTGTTGTACTGGTTATGTAGCACTCAAAGCTTTCAGTGACGTCTTGTTTACTGCTATAAGGAAAGATCATTAGAAGAAGCGCCAGAAAAATGCCATTATTGAGAGCGAGAGGCAATTTAATTGCCCCTTAACAGTCCTCCGGGTAGCTGTTACCAATGCTAGCTTCAACATTATCACAAGATGGTGCCTTGTTTGAAATGAGTGCTAAACCAATGTTGCATCTTAAGAAAACCCTCTTTAGCACTGAAAGTATTCAACCTGCATCAATCTCTTGGCAAAAACCATTATCCCATTAGCTTTTTTATGACTTTATCCAATTTAGGTGCTGTTTCTAATCTTTTGTGAATGCGAAGCCCCAAATCTCTCTGCTCTCTTCCACATTACCCAGCTTTCCCCTTTCAATATGCAGCTATTGCCCCCTCACCTTCCCTGCCACTGTATTCCATCTCTCACTTGTTGTTCCGTCATTTCTTGCAGTTGTCTTCAGTCCTCAAAACTATTTCCTGTGTCTCCTATTTGAGCATTGCTTGTACATTTGGACACCATTCTCTTGCAGCACTAACACCAAATCACTATTATACGCAGTAAACAGAAACGGTTCCAGAATAGAGACCATTTTTAACCACTCTGGGGAATTGCCCTGAACTCTCTCTTCTACACTTTCTAACCAGCCTTGAAGTTAATTTTCTACCCTTCCCCCAACCCTTCACAGTCTGACTTCCTTCAACAGACTCCTGTGTGTGCAATTTCCTTAGCGAGACCAAGCTAGAATTACATAGAACTTACAGCACAGAAACAGGCCATTTGGCCCAACTGGTTGGTCTTGGTGTTTATGCTCTACACAAGCCTCCTCCCACCTTACCCCCTCATCTGATCCCATCAATTATTCCAATCCTTTCTCCCTCATGTGTTTATCTAGCCTCCCCTTAAATGCGTCTACACTATTCACCTCAACCACTCCCTGTGGGAGCGAGTTCCACATTCTCACCATTCTCTGGGGAGAGAAGCTTCTCCTGAATGCCCCATTGGATTTATGAATATCTATTTTATATGTGTGGACTTCTCCACAAAGCTTCTCTGCATCTACCTGATCAAACTCCTTTGTAATTTTGAAGACCTCTATTATGTCATCTCAGCCTATTCTTTTCGAGAGAAAGTACCTCAGCCTGTGCAGGGTCTAGCAGTAATTATGTTCTCTCAGTTTTGACACCATCCTTGTAAATCTTTTTTGCACTTTTCTCCAATGTTTTTATAACCTTTTCGTGATATGGAGACTAGAACTACGCATAGCACTCGGTCTTCCTCACTTAGTATTAAGAAACGTCCACAAGCAACAGAGAGAACTACATGGAACAAACAAATAAAACACACTCAAATTAAATTGAATACTTAAATAACATTAAATATAAATCCTGTGTGGTACCTTGGAAAAGACATCCTGAATGTTCATGTGCACCAAATCCAATGCATTTCCCCATCCACTATTTTGTGTCTGACCCCTGGGACTGGTGTAAATCACCTGCATATGAGGCACATTCCAGTCCATCAGGAATGATAGGGCCTGTCTGCAGAACGGTCCGAGATGCTAAACCCATGAAAATTATCTGCACTGCCAACCCAGAAGCATAACAAGTTCTGCTGGGTGGTGTATTTTGTGGTTGACTGGCCACAGGAAGAGATTTGATTGCCCATAAATATTCGAGGGTTGTTAAATCCATCTTTTGTTCATTATCCAGTCTTGCCCCCTCCTATGACAGTGCTGAATCTTGCTGGGATATTGTTCCATCTGCAAACTAATTCGTCTCAGTGCCTGTTCTTCACATGAAATCCTATATTTGTCAATGGTGCCAGTTGCTGGACATGTATTGACTGAGCCAGGCTCTGTGCCCTGTTTTAAACTGTCTTGTCTGTTTTTTTTTTAAATAGGTTTAAAGCTGCAAGCTCAATCGCAGAATCTTTTCGAGGTAAGACTTTGACCGTCAATTCAGCTTCCATAACTTAGAAAGCAGCCCTTGATATACAGCCAGATGTTAAAGGGACTGTTGATGATAGGGAGAAGGAATTAATTAGTCAGTTCTATGCTTTTGATCATCCAGTGGAGTTATGGTTAACTCCATGACCATCGATTTTCATTGTCCTTAATAAACTTTGTTCAGAGTAATTTTTCAGCCTCAGCAAAAGGAAAATTGTCCAGGGAGTGTGGTGGGGAGAGTGACAGACTCCGAGAATGACAGGTGGCATGTGTAACAGGCAGCGAGAGTGACAGGTAGCTTGAGTGACAAGTGGCACGAGTGACAGGCGGCATGTGAGTGACAGACGCACGTGAGTGACAGGCGCACGTGAGTGACAGGCGGCAAATGTGACAGACAGCATGTGTGTGACAGACGCACGTGAGTGACAGGTGCACGTGAGTGACAGGCGGCAAATGTGACAGGCGGCATGTGTGTGACAGGCAGGGACTGTGGCAGGCGGGGAGCGAGACAGGTGGGGATTGTGACAGGTGGGAATGTGACAGGCGGGGAGCGTGGCAGGCGGGAGTGTGACCATGTGGAGAGTGTAACAGACGGGGGAGGAGTCTGGCAGGGAGGAGTCTGGCCTGGGGGAGTCTGGTGGGCAGGGAATGTGACAAGCAGGTTGTTTTACAGATGGGGTGTGTGGCAGGCGGAGGGCGTGGCAGGTGGGAAGTGTGACTGACAGGGCATGTGTCTGACGGGGAATGGGACAGGCAGGGAGTGTGACAGGGAGTGTGACCAGGCGGGGAGCATGACAGGGTGCGTAGCAGGCAGGGAGTGTGACAGGGAGTTTTACAGGTGGGGGGAGTATGACAGAGAGAGTGACGGGGAATGTGACAGGGAATGTGACTGGGTGGGGAGTATGTCAGAGAGAGTGACGGGGAATGGGACAGGCAGGTAGTGTGACAGGGAGTGTAACAGGGAGTTTGACAGGTGGGGGGAGTATGACAGAGTGACAGGGAGTGTAACACAAGCCTTGGAGCAATACCTGAACCTCCAACTCTTTGGTGTGAAGACAAGATTGCTACTGACTTAGCCAGCCTAACATCCTCTTTACACACTTCCCGGAAACATTGCATAGCAATTGCGATATTGCATTGGTGGCTTCTGGAACTCACTGTAGCCGTTTTGCTATTTATAGACAATATATTAGACTAAGTAATATTGGACAATTTTTTGTGGTATTGCACATGGTAAGAGTAAGTGAAGTCTTGGGGTAAAGTGGGGTTAGATGGAGAGAGACATAATCGGGCCAGGGGAACAGCTCCAATGCAGTCCCTGTTGTGGAATTGTGCATTCTGCCCTGATTTCTATAATTCTGTTACAAATACCTATGTTCAAAGTTATAAATGGCTATGTAAGCTTATTACATTGCAATGCCACTGGGGAGGACATGCACTTAACTGTGCAACAAGTTTACATAGGGAGTTTCTATTATAAATGCAAACATAGGAATTTATAATGGGAAATATTGACAGGGCTGATTCACCTACTCAGGCAGATCCAAAATTCTGCCCATTCCTACAGCTAATTGTCTCTTAAATGACTGCAGAGTTTTGTTTCACAAGGTTATTCCAAACATTGATTACTCTGTGTATGAAGTAGAATTCCCTGGTTTGTAGTAAGGTTGCTTGTTCAACATCCACTGTTCAAGTTAAAGTACTATTACAACTTAACTTTGCTGGTGCCCTTAACTATCCTCTATGATTCAATAAGATCACCTCTCAGTCACCTCCTATCCAGCCTGAAAAGCCAAAGTTTCTCCAGTCTCTTCTCATAACTCATACTGTGCCACAGTGCTCAAAGTATCTGATCAGAACTGGACACAGTGCTCACAGTGGGACTGAAACAGAACTGGACACAGTGTTCAAGGTGGGACTGAAACAGAACTGGACACAGTGCTCAAGGTGGGACTGAAACAGAACTGGACACAGTGTTCAAGGTGGGTCTGAAACAGAACTGGACACAGTGCTCAAGGTGGGACTGAAACAGAACTGGACACAGTGCTCAAGGTGGGACTGAAACAGAACTGGACACAGTGTTCAAGGTGGGACTGAAACAGAACTGGACACAGTGTTCAAGGTGGGTCTGAAACAGAACTGGACACAGTGCTCAAGGTGGGACTGAAACAGAACTGGACCCAGTGCTCAAGGTGGGACTGAAACAGAACTGGACACAGTGTTCAAGATGGGACTGAAACAGAACTGGACACAGTGCTCAAGGTGGGACTGAAACAGAACTGGACACAGTGCTCAAGGTGGGTCTGAAACAGAACTGGACACAGTGCTCAAGGTGGGTCTGAAACAGAACTGGACACAGTGTTCAAGGTGGGACAGAAACAGAACTGGACACAGTGCTCAAGGTGGGACTGAAACAGAACTGGACACAGTGTTCAAGGTGGGACAGAAACAGAACTGGACACAGTGCTCAAGGTGGGACTGAAACAGAACTGGACACAGTGTTCACGGTGGGTCTGAAACAGAGCTGGACACAGTGCACAAGGTGGGACTGAAACAGAACTGGACACAGTGTTAAAGGTGGGTCTCAAAGAGAACTGGACACAGTGTTCAAGGTGGGTGTAAAACAGAACTGGACACAGTGCTCAAGGTGTGGTTTGACCAGAACCAGAGGTAGTATCAATGTGCAGTCTGACCTGAGCCCTGTTCAGTTTGCTCATGAATTACTTTAATTCTGGCCTCTGGTGCATCCCCAACCATAATCTTCCCACCACTGATGGCCGTGCCTTCAGCTGCCTGGGCCCCAAGCTCTGGAATTCCCTCCCTATCCCTCTCTGCCTCTCTACCTCACTGTCCTCCTTTAAGACCCTCCTTAAAACCGACCTCTTTGACCAAGCGTTTGGTCACTTGCCCTAATATCTCCTTATGTGGCTACTTTGAGGTGCCTTGGATGTTTCAGTATGTTAAAGGTGCTATATAAGTATAAGTTGATGTTATATTCCACTGCTTTAGCCTTGTAGGTCAACATCCTGTTAGTTTTGTTAAATGCTGCTCTGCATTGGTTCGATATCTTTACCATTGAGTCCACTAAGACACTAGGCCTGTTTCCAGTTCACCCTTAAAGGCTTCAGCACCATTCACGGAGCACATATGTCATCGATATTTTGTTGATAGCTATGAAATGAAGCATCCTCGGTGCAAGCATTCAATACTTTTACTATTTTCTTTCATTTTTACATAGCATTTTCCTTTGAGTAAATCACCAAAAAAAGTCAGTATGTACTTCACATACAGACTGGCTGAAAAATATATATTCCCCAAATGTGGAAGGAAGGAGAGATTTTTAAAGAATGAAGCCTATAATTTACAGGTGAACCTCACAGCAACTTTGGGAACCTTTGATGTGGCGGCAGAGGTCGATGGGGTCAAGGTCAAAGGTGAAGGGGAGATGCACCTGTCTCTCTCGAGCTCTCGAGTGGACAACCTGAACCGTCAGCTCCAGTTTGTCACTTACACCAACACTGTCTTCAACCCAAACACGGCTGATACAGGTACATACCCAGGGCAAAGGGTTAACTAAGGGGCGGGGTGGAGGTGGGGTTGGGGGTGGGGGGGGGGGGCGGTGGAATAAAGAAACAAAAACAAAAATTAAAATACCTGGAAAAACTCAGCAGGTCTGACAGCATCTGCGGAGAGGGACACAGTTAACGTTTCGAGTCCGTATGACTCACCATCAGAACGAAGGAAATAGAGAAATGAGGTGAAATATAAGCTGGTAGAGGGGTGTGGGGCAGGTGGGGCTGGATAGGGGGCCAGTGATAGGTGGAGGCAAAGAAGAGATTGCTAAAGATGTCCTAGGCAAAAGGACAAAGGGGTGTTGACGGTGGTGATATTATCTAAGGATGTGCTAATGGGGACATTAAGGGTAGCAAGCAGGACAAGCTAGTGGCAGATGGCCCTAGTGGGGGTGAGGTTGGGGGAAGGGATCGAAATGGGCTAAAAGGTGGAGATAAAACAATAGATCGAAATAAATTTAAAAATAAATGGGAAAAGAAAAATATTTTTTTTCAATTATAAATTATTGGAAAAAAGGGGGATCGGAAAGGGGGTGGGGATGGAGGAGGGAGTTCATGATCTAAAGTTGTTGAACTCAATATTCAGTCCGGAAGGCTGTAAGGTGCCTAGTCGGAAGATGAGGTGTTGTTCCTCCAGTTTGTGTTGGGCTTCACTGGAACAATGCAGCAAGCCAAGGACAGACATGTGGGCAAGAGAGCAGGGTGGAGTGTTAAAATGGCAAGCGACAGGGAGGTTTGGGTCATTCTTGCGGACAGACCGAAGGTGTTCTGCAAAGCGGTCACCCAGTCTGCGTTTGGTCTCTCCAGTGTAGAGGAAACCGCATTGGGAGCAACGAATGCAGTAGACTAAGTTGGGGGGAAATGCAAGTGAAATGCTGCTTCACTTGAAAGGAGTGTTTGGGCCCTTGGACTGTGAGGAGAGAGGAAGTAAAGGGGCAGGTGTTGCACCTTCTGCGATTGCATGACAAGGTGCTGTGGGAGGGGGTTTATCATGTCTATGTTCAGGTGACTGTGATTCTTGCAGATTTCTGTCTTGATTTTTAAAAGTTTACTTAATGCTTTTGAGATCTTCAGCTCCCTGAGGCAGCTCTTTTTTTATTAATTTCTTTTTTTATCCATTCATGGGATATGGGCTTCGCTGGCTGGGCCAGCATTTACTGCCCATCCCTAATTGCCCCTTGAGAAGGTGGTGGTGAGCTGGCTTCTTGAACCGCTGCAGTCCATGTGGTGTAGGTACACCCACAGTGCTGTTAGGGAGGGAGTTCCAGGATTTTGACCCAGCGACAGTGAAGGAATGGGGATATATTTCCAAGTCAGGATGGTGAGTGACTTGGAGGGGAACTTTCAGGTGGTGGTGTTACCATGTGTCTGCTGCCCTTGTCCTTCTAGATGGTAGAGGTCATGGGTTTGGAAGGTGCTGTCGAAGGAGCCTTGGTGAGTTCCTGCAGTGCATCTTGTAGATGGTACAGACCGCTGCCACTGTGTGTCGGTGGTGGAGGGAGTGAATGTTTGTGAATGTGGTGCCAATCAAGCGGGCTGCTTTGTCCTGGATGGTGTCAAGCTTCTTGAGTCTTGTAGGACCTGCACTCATCCAGGCAAGTGGGGAGTATTCCATCACACTCCTGACTTGTGCCTTGTAGATGGTGGACAGGCTTTGGGGAGTCAGGAGGTGAGTTACTCACTGCAGGATTCCCAGCCTCTGACCTGCTCTTGTAGCCACAGTTTTTATATGGCTGGTCCAGTTCAGTTTCTGGTCAATGGTAACCCCCAGGATGTTGATAGTGGGGAATTCAGCAATGGTAATGCCATTGAACATCAAGGGGTGATGGTTAGATTCTCTCTTGTTGGAGATGGTCATTGCCTGGCACTTGTGTGGTGCGAATGTTACTTGCTACTTATCAGCCCAAGCCTGGATATTGTCCAGGTCTTGCTGCATTTGGACATGGACTGCTTCAGTACCTGAGGAGTCGTGAATGGTGCTGAACATTGTGCAATCATCAGCGAACATCCCCATTTCTGACCTTATGATGGAAGGAAGGTCATTGATGAAGCAGCTGAAGATGGTTGGGCTGAGGACACTATCCTGAGGAACTCCTGCAGTAATGTCCTGGGACTGAGATGACTGACCTCCAACAACAACAACCATCTTCCTTTGTGCTAAGTATGGCTACAACCAGTGGAGAGTTTTCCCCCTGATTCCCATTGACTCCAGTTTTGCTAGGGCTCCTTGATGCCACACCCGGTCAAATGCTACCTTGATGACAAGGGCAGTCACTCTCACCTCACCTTGGGAGTTCAGCTCTGTTGCATCTCCTGATTCCCTGAGAGACCAAAAATCTGTCCATCCCACAGCCTTAAATGTATTCAACGATGGAGCATCCACAACCCTCTGGGATGGCAAATTGCCCAAGATTCTCAATGGTTTCTGTGAAGAAATTTCTCAGTCCTAAATGATCGGCCCCTTATCCTGAGACTGTGTCCCCAAGAAGAATGATATATTACAGCAGTCCTTCCTGTAATGACTGACTGGTTGACACGCTTGACTGTGTGTGCAATGTTCTAATCCATGTGGCGTGTTTCCTTCAGCCTCACTAAAATGCCCCCTTGAGACTCATGAAAAAGAAAAATGCTGCCTCTCTTCTATTTTTCCTTAGATCAGACTCGAAACGTTAACTGTGTTCCTCTCCGCAGATGCTGCCAGACCTGCTGAGTTTTTCCAGGGATTTTTACTAATTAACCAGCCCGACTGAGCACAGGGCCACAGAAACTCCTATGGTAACTAAGCAGGCAGCTGCAGACTGAGCATTGGAGAGCTCAGTTACAAGCAGGCCACGATGGAGAAATCGAGCTGGAGGGAGACCAGGGAGCAGGATCGTACAGCTTTGAAATGGTTGTTCACGCCTTGTCAGAGTTCTCCAATCAACTTTGAAATGGGATCGCCTCACATCCACCTAAGAGGTCTCACCCAGTGCAGGAGTGGGGCGGGGGCAGGTTGGGGGGTTGGTGGTGGACAGGGAGGAGGACTTCCTTGTAAACCTGCTCCCGAGCCTGGCCAAGCTGGCCTTTAACAGGTCCAGACTGGGGGGCGGTCGAGGGGGTCATCTGGCCTGACTGTCTGCCCCTCTCCCACAGCTACATTCATGGCCAGGTGTCCTCGGCGAGGGAGCACGCGGTGCCCACTGGCAGGCTTGAGGCCTTCCATGACTGGTGGGCACCACGGGGGCTGGAGCTCCTCATTGGACCCTGAAATAGCATTTTAATCTGATTTGGTAAAATCCTTTTCAATTCCTTCTTTAGCTACAGTGCCCCTTAGGGGCTATAACTTTAAATTACTTTGATAATTTGTTCATTTGACATTTTGTTTAATTGATACGCTCCACCTAAGAGGCCAGATGGGGCCTCAGTTTAACACATTATCCAAAAAACGGTACCCCCAACTGGGCAGCACTCCCTCAGTCCTTATGTCAACAGCATCAGTATTATGGGAGCGTTAACCAACAGAGCAGAGTTCTAGATAACAAAAACAGAATTACCTGGAAAAACTCAGCAGGTCTGACAGCATTGGTGGAGAAGAAAAGAGTTGACGTTTCAAGTCCTCATGACCCTTCAGCAGAACTGATCTAGAGTTCTAGATAGTTAAGCTCCAGCAGTGATTACTCTCGGGCCCTGAGTCTAGTTTCCTTTAAAGTTATGCCTACAGTCTCTGGGCTTAGATAAATAGTGTATGCCCCTTGGGGGAGGACTTGTGCACCCTGGACAGCATGAACCCAATGGTGACCTGTATGGATTTCTTGAACTTAGCAATGCATTGTCCAAAGAAACATGATCAACTAACTGAGGGTGTAGCACTGGGGGCTGATTGTCAGGTGAAGCATTGGTACTTCTCATATTTTTAACTGCTGGAGGCCATCGGCTCCAAAAGGCCAAAGTGTGGGCCTCTGTGAGACCTTTGAATCCTTCCTTGATTGTTGCCTTTAAGCTTTTGCCCAAGGGAGTGGGAGCTGACTGTGATTGCCTCATGCCACAGTATCAGCTGTGACTCAATAGCAGTACTATTGGCTGTGACAGGAGGTTGTGTGTTCAAGTCCCACTCCAGAGACATAAGCACAGAGATGCAGGCTAGCGCTCCAGTGCAACAATGAGGTGGGGGCAAATATCCCATGGCACCCTCTTGAAGAAGAGCAATGGGGTTCTCCCCAGTGGCCTGGCCAATGTATTATCCCTCAGTCAACATTACAAAAAACGCATTATCTGATCTTCACTATATTGGTCTTGGTGGGAGCTTGCTGTGCATAAATTGGCTGCAGGGCCTCCTCCATTACAACAGTGGCTACACTTCAAAAGTGCTTCATTGGCAGTAAAGAGATTTTGGGACATCCTGAGGTCTTGAAAGGGGCTATATAAATGCAAGTCTTTCTTTCACAAACTTTCCATTCACCCAGGAAGTGAGCAGAGATGACAAAGTCTTGTTGCACAGAGGAGCAGAGAATGTGATTTAACAGCAGGAATCCACCTCTCCTGCCCTAAGACAGGCTCTAATTCAATTCTCACACACGTGGGATTCTAGCCATTTATTACAAGAAAGGTAGCTGAGATGGTTTCCCGTTGCCTTCCTCATGTTTTTTACCTTCAAAGTACCTTCCGCTAGGTGGACTTCAGCCAAGGGTCCCACTTGCCCTTTACACCCACACATCCATCAGATGCATGTCCCCCAGTAGGACTTCTGGTTTTCAAAGCCAGCTCTGCTGATTGGGGCTCTCAGAACTGACCAAACCATCAGAGACAGGGATACAATTCCTGAACCAGTGGTCACTCTGGTCAAAAGGAGCATTACCTGAGGATACTATCCTGATGTTGAGTTTCCCCTGCACCAGATGCTGCTCCCAATACCTTAGGAAAAAGAAAATTATGTAGGATGTGCAACACCGAAACAGGCCTTTCAGCCCAACTGGACTATGCCCACTCAAACCTCCTCCCATCTTACTTCAGCTCACTCTTATCAGCATAACCTTCTATTCTTTTCTCTCTCAACTGTTTAACTTGATTCCCCTTAAAAGCATCTATACTATTCACCTCAACAATGTAATAGCAAGTTCCACATTCTCCTCACTCTCTGGGTAAAGAGGTTTCTCCTGAATTCTCGATTGGATTTATTAGTGACTAGCTGATATTTCTGATCCCTAGTTTTGGGCCCCCTACAAGTGGAAACATCATCTCTACGCCTACACTATCAAAGCATTTCACAATCTTAAGTACAGTGTCAGCTGTGGGTCACTCAGTACCACTCTTGCCTCTAAGTCACAGAGTTCGAGCTTCAAGTCAGACCACATTTAGAATATTGTGAGCAATTTTGGGCCCCGTATCTCAGGAAGGATGTGCTGGCCCTGGAGAGGGTCCAGAGGAGGTTCACGAGAACGATCCCAGGAATGAAAGGCTTAACATATGAGGAACGTTTGAGGACTCTGGGTCTATACTCGATGGAGTTTAGAAGGATGAGGGGGGATCTGATTGAAACTTACAGAATACTGAAAGGCCTGGATAGAGTGGACGTGGGGAAGATGTTTCCATTGGAGGAGAGACTAGGACCCGAGGGCACAGCCTCAGAGTAAAGGGAAGACCTTTTAGAACAGAGATGAGGAGAAACTTCTTTAGCCAGAGAGTGGTGAATCTATGGAATTCATTGCCACAGAAGGCTGTGGAGGCCAGGTCATTGAGTGTATTTAAGACCGAGATAGATGGGTTCTTGATTGGTAAGGGGATCAAAGGTTACGGGGAGAAGGCAGGAGAATGGGGTTGAGAAACTTATCAGCCATGATTGAATGGCAGAGCAGACTCGATGGGCCGAAAAGCCTAATTTCTGCTCCTATGTCTTAAGTCCCACGCCAGGACTTGAATGCAAACATCAAGGTTTGATGCTCCCAGTGCAGTGCTGAGGGTGTGTTGCACTGTTGGATGTGCTGTTTTAGAAGAGATGTTAAGCCTGACGTCTGTGGTGGATGTAAAGGGATCCTGATTTCAAAGAAGAGCAGCGGAGTTATCTGATGCCCTGGCCGATGTTTTCCCCTTCACTCAACATGACAAAAATATGGTCATTATCACATTGCTGTTTGTGGGATCTTGCTGTGTGCACATCGGCTGCTGCGTTTCCTGCATTGCACGTGACGACACACCAGAAGTACTCCATTGGCTGTAAAGTGCTTTGAGACATTTGGTGGTTGTGAACAGTGCTGTAGAAATGCAAGCTTTTCTTCCTTTTGTAATAGGTCACCCCTCAAGCTTTCAAATGGTTGATTTTGCTTCCCTATTTCGAATGCTGTCTGTGTGACTCCAAACACATATTGGAACGATGTGAAACAAAAACAGAATTACCTGGAAAAACTCAGCAGGTCTGGCAGCATTGGCGGAGAAGATAAGAGTTGACGTTTCGAGTCCTCGTGACCCTTCGTTTTGGATTTCCAGCATCCGCAGTTTTTTTGTTTTTATCTCTTGGAATGATGTGACTTGTCTGGATGAAATGTGCTGCACTGATGGGTCGGTTAATTGTCATTCTCCATTTTTTCAGTGTTGTTCAAGACAGATGGACATCAGGCTGAATTTACCATTAAGATTCGACATCCTGTCATACCGAGGCTTTATAATGTTAAGAACCAGTCAGGTCAGTGACAGCTTGCTTGAGGTTAGTGATGACTGGGTTTAAATCACAGCTCATTAACAGTTGAAGGGAATTGGGCATGGTTCATGCTTATTATCACTTTTCACAAAGAGCAGGGGTTTCCCAAACTGTGGGTCGCGTCCCCACTAGGCGAGATTTTAGGGTCATGAGCTCTGAGGCAGCAATGGCTGCCATGGAGCTCGGACTGATTTCGGACAGCTGCGAGGCTCCTTTAAATCCTTCCTTTTTTTGTCGGTGGGCGTGGCCTGATGGACTGCTCTCTGAGGCCTGACTGCTGCTGCAAAAAAAGGCCTGAGAAAAGGTAGGTGTTAATTTCTTTTTATAGAAAGCCTATTTCTTCAATAGTCATGATCATCTTGCATCAATGATCAGGATAATAATGCATTAATAACAATAACCATAAGTCTATTCCATTAATAATCAGAATCTTATTGCATCAATAATATGGGTCCTATTACATCAATGTGCTGAGTCCTGTTAGATTCGTAATCAGAACTCTATTACTTTAAGATTCAGGATACCAATACATTAATAATCAGGATCCCATTGCATTAATAGTCTGGTGCCTATTGCATCTACAATCAGGATCTTATTGTATAAATAATTAGCATCCTATTACATTAATAATCAGTATAATAATCTATTATCATGATCTATATTATTATCATTATGATAGATTATACGTTAATTACACAGTTCCTATTGTATTAATAATAAGCTGCCTATTGCCAACAGCTCTTGTAACCCCCAGGTGTTCACTGTGGGGGTCACGAAGTCTAAAAGAGGGTCACACCAGGAATACATTTGGGAAGCACTGATGTAGAAGTAATTTGCTACTGAAATGTCACCAGCTCTTACTGGCTATCAGGCTAGGTTCACAATTCCATACTAGCACTAGTAAGCTGCACTTACAGGGAACAGGGGCAGTGAATAAAAGCCCTGACTCTGACCTGAACTCCATTTGGGCACAGTACCTCCTGCGGACTATTGTGGAACCAATGTGGCCCTGTTGTTTGAGCGTGTCAAATTTGGATCTGTGCCAACTTGTGCCCTCCAGCTCCCGTAGAGCGGGCAGGCCTTGTCGAGTTTTGAAATATAAGCCCTGCAAACCCTTTTGAGTAAGCTACAGGCATGGGGACGGTTTAGCCAGAGGGCTTAGCCTGCAGCACAGTTGGGTTGGGAGTGCAAAATAGTGCAATGTTGCTACACTTTAAAGGGCTGCTGCTAACCAGTGTTAAAGGGGAAGCTGTGCAGTAGCAGGAAAAGTTGCCATAATGGTGCAATGGACTTAGGTGGCCTACCACTAGCAGGAAATTGTTCCTCTCCATGTTGAATGTGAGTGAACAGGGAGTGCCCTGGGCCAATATTCACCCCTCAAGCAACATCACGAGAAACAGATTGATTGGCAGTTCTATTCACTTGGTGCCTTTTTGGGAGCTTGCTGTGCGCAAATTGGCTGCTGCATTTGCCTACTTAACAACTGTGACTGCACTTCAAAGGTAATCCATTGGATCTCTTGCACCTTGTGACTTCCTGGGGAAGCAATAGGGCGCTATGTAAATGCAAGCTCTTTCCTTATGGTGGTATAACTGAAGCCCACCAGGCACTGGCACAGGATGGTGATCTATACTATCTGCCCTGGCATTCCCTAGGCCCCACCATGACCACCCACAACCTGAGCTGCTTAGCAAAGCTTGCGTGGATATAAAGTACATCAGCCTGAAAACATCTGCAATAGATACTACAGAAGCGCATAATTCCTATCTCGGTGAAAATTGTGAAAGAACTCCCTGTGACCTTTAAGCCCTGCGTGACTCAGTCTGCAATTTGCTACAAGCCTTATTTTCCAGAACAAATGCTGCAAAAACACAAGTGGATTTTTTTTTCTCTCTCTCTTTTTAATCAGTTTCTCCCCATCTCTTCTGAAGCGCTGGCCAATTTGCTGTACAGTCCCCAGAGCAGTAGTACTTGACTGGCACCTCATATTGAAGTATGGCAACTTTGCGGCACAGGAAGAGGTCATTTAACCCCCATGTCTGCTCCAGATGTCAAAGAACCATCCAGCCGAATCCTACTTTCCAGCTCTTGGTCTGTAGCCGTGTGGGTTACAGCATGATAAAAGCATATCCAAACAGATTCAATCATAACTTTCAACAGGGAATTGGAGAAATACATCATAGACATCATAGAACATTTATGATACAGAAGGAAGCCATTCTGCCCATTGAGTCCGTGATGATCAATGAAGACCTATCCAGTCTAATCCCATCTTCCTGGACTAGGCCCATACAGGCATGCATACATATAACATGCAAATTAGGAGCAGTAGGAGTAGGCCATTTGGCCCCTCAAGCCTGCTCTACCATTTGATAATATCATGACTGATTTTATTTTGACCTCTACTTTCCTGTCTACCCCCCTATACACTTTGACTCCCTTCTCAGTCAAGAATATACATGTATCTAACTCAGTCTTTAAAACATTCGATGGCCCAGTCTCCACTGCTCTCTGGAGAAGAGAATTCCCCAGACTAACGACCCTCTGAGAGAAACAAATTCTCCTCATCTCAGTCTTAAATGGGAGACCCCTTACTTTGAAACTGTGTCCCCTAGTTCTAGTCTCTCCCACAAGGGGAAACATCCTGTCAGCATCCACCCTGTCAAGTCCCCTCAGGATCTTATATGTTTCAATATGATCACCTCTCATTCTTCTAAACTCCAATGGATACAGGCCCAACCTGTCCAGCCTTCCCTCATATGATAATCCCCCTTCCCAGTCGATTGAGCCTTCTCTGCACTGCTTCTAATGCAGGTACATGTTTTCTTAAATAAGGAGACCAATACTGCACACAGTATTCCAGATGTGGTCTCATCAACACCCTGTACAACTGTAGTAAAACATCCCTACTTTTATATTCCATTTCCCTTGCAAAAAAAAATCATCCCATTTACCTTCCTAATCACTTGTTGTACCTGAATACTAAGATTTCCTGATCCATGTACCAGGACACCCAGATCCCTCTGTACCTTAGAGTTCCGTAATCTCTCCCCATTTAAATAATATTCTGCTCTTCTTCCTGCCAAAGTGGACGAGTTCACATTTTCCCACATTAAACTCCATCTGCCGAATTTTTGCCCACTCACTTAACCTATCTCTATCCCTCTACAGACTCCTTGGGCCCAATTTTCACAGATGGTGCTAATGGTATAAGTTTGTCAGGGAGTTTTGTACATAGGAAACATGGAGAGTCATGAGCATTAAAGGAATAAACAAGAGTATGTTTGTGGTAAATTTGCAAATAGTCTGTTTGTAATCTGTACCTTTAATATTTTTTATTAATTGTCTGCTTTGGCAAAATGCTGCTAGTTCAAGAAGCAGTTTAACAAACTCTCGGCTGGGCTCAGTTTCCAACCCATGGCTTGCTCGGACTGATGCAATGTTGCTGGAATGTTCTAACCATATCCTGGCAGACACTGGTAGCCGGTATGGTCAAACAAGCTGGTGCCATGAGCTCAAAACGTTACTCTTGTACCAAAACAAAAGGTGGTCACATGCTGTTCTCTGTGTTTTAGGCTATAACATCAGTGCCTTGGTAACTATAGCAACCAAAACGTTTCTGAGATATGACAAGCTGAGGGAGCTGATATCGAGCATTAGGAAGTATTACCCCAATGTCACCATTGTAATCGCAGACGACAACGACAAACCACAAAAGATTGAAGGAGCATTCATTGAGCAATACTTCATGCCATTTAAGAAGGTACATGTCTTTTGTAAATTAGGAGGCAGGGAGAGGGTGGGATTAAGGGTTGCAGGGGGAGGTCAGAATGCTACCTCTTCTTGCCTGAGGCTTCGATCGGGTCCAGACTGACAGACAGGTCATCAGTTTCTTTTATTTATAGTTCCAAGGGTCTTAGGCTGATGGTTCCAACTGGCTTCAATACCTGCAATTACTGACCAACTGCAATAGGTGCTCACTCACAAGGGTTGCCAACTCTGCTGGGGTAATGGAAGGGTGCTGTGTGGGAGTTGGAGTCAAGACACATTGAAGGATAGTTTAACGAGAGTTCTGAACAACATATAAACTATTTTTAGCACATTTCTTAGCACCGTCTACATCTCTTTGTCCTTTTGTCTGTGACATCTTTTGGTTATCTCCACCTATCACTGGCCCTCTATCCAGCTCTACCTGTCCCAACCCCCCCTTAAACCAGCTTATATTTCACCTCTCTTCTATTTTTCCTTAGTTCTGTTGAAGGGTCATACGGACTCGAAATGTTAACTGTGTTCCTGTCCGCAGATGCTGTCAGATCTGCTGAGTTTTTCCAGCTATTTTTATTTTTGTTCAACATTTAAACTACGCTGGGCATGAACAGCGACTGCTTCTTAGGAACAGGAGAAAGCTAGTTAGCCCCTCAGGCCTGCTCCACTAAACTGTCTGATCATAGTCGATCTGCGACTGTGACCCTATATCCTTTAATAACTTACTGATATTTATATAGCTCCTTTATAATAAATGTCCCAAGATGCTTCACAGGAGTGATTGTAAAACAAAGTTTGACCCCGATCCACAGAAGGAGATATTCGGTCAGGTGACCAAACGCTTGGTCAAAGAGGTCGGTTTTAAGGAGGGTCTTAAAGGAGGAGAGTGAGGCAGAGAGGTGGAGAGGGATAGGGAGGGAATTCCAGAGCTTGGGGCCCAGGCAGCTGAAGGCACGGCCGCCAATGGTGGAACGATTAGAATCGGGAATGCTCAAGAGGCCAGAATTTTAGGATCATAGATATCTCAAACAGTTATAGGACTGAAGGAGATTACAGAGATAGGGAGGGGTGAGGTCATGGAGGGATTTGAAAACAAGGATAAGAATTTTAAAATCAAGATGTTGCTTGACCGGGAGCCAATGTAGGTCAGTGAGCACAGGGGTGATAGGGGGATGAGACTTGGTGTGAGTTAGGACACAGGAAGCAGAGTTTTGGATAACCTCAAGTTTATGAAGGGTAGAATGTGGGAGAGCAGCCAGGAGTGTGTTGGAATAGTCGGGTTTAGAGGTAACAAAGACATGGATGAGGGTTTCAGCAGCAGATGAGCTGAGACAGGGGCAAAGCTGAGTGATGTTACGGAGGTGGAAATAAGCCGTCTTAGTGACGGTGTGGTCAACTTGGAGTTGAATATGACACCAATGTTGTAAACAGGCTGGATTAGCCTCAGACTGTTGCCAGGGAGAGGGATATATTCAATAATTAGGGAACAGAGTTTGGAGCAGGAACTGAAAACAACCACTTCAGCGTTCCCAGTATTTAATTGGGGGAAATTTCTGCTCATCCAGTACTGGATGTCGGATAAGCAGCCTGATAATTTACTAACAGTGGAGGAGTTGAGAGAGGTGGGGGTGAGGTAGAGCTGGGTGTCATCAGTGTACATGTGAAAACTAACACTGTGCTTTCGGATGGTGTCACTGAGGGGCAGCATGTAGCTGAGAAATAGGAGGGGGCCAAGGATAGATCCTTGGGGGACACCAGAGGTAACAGTGCAGGAGCAGGAAGAGAAGCCATTTCCAGTGATTCTCTGGCTCCGATTAGATCGATAAGAATGGAACCAGGTGAGAGCAGGTCCCACCCAGCTGGACGACAGTGGAGAGGTGTTGGAGGAGGGTGGTGTGGTCAAACCATGTCAAAGGCTGCAGACAGGTCGAGAAGGACGAGGAGGGAATGTTTACCTGTGTCACAGTCACACAGGATGTCATTTGTGACTTTGATACCTCTAGCGAAAAAAATCGATCAGTCCCAGATTTTAAATTAACAGTTAATCTAGCATCAGTTGCCATTTGCAAAAGAGAGTCCCAAACATCTAGCACCCTTTGCATGCACATGTATTTCTTAATTTCACTCCTGTGAGGTTAGTTCCAATGTTGTGACTATAGCCTTTGGTCCTGGTGTCTCAAACTAGTGGAAATAATTTCTCTCTATCTACACTATCTGTTCCCCTTACTGCAAACTTTGATCGAGTCACCCCTTAACCTTCTCAATTCAAAGGAATACAATCCTAGTTTGTTTAATCTCTTTTCATAATTTAACCCTTGAAGTCCAGCTATTGTTCTGGTAAAGCTGCACTGCACTCTCTCCAAGTTCAATGTATCCTTCCTGGTGTCCAGAACTGCTCCCAGTAATTCCAGGTGTGGTCTAACCAGGGTAGAAGAATGACTTCTACCCCCTTGTATTCCAGTCCTCCAGATATAAAGGGAAAAGTTTTCTATTCCCTCAGCACAAAATAAATCTGCATAGAGAGCTTCAAACTCGGACAAACTGCTGGACAAACTCAGCAGGTCTGGCAGCATCTTGTGGAGAGAGAAACAGAGTTAACATTTCGAGACCAATATTACTCTTCCTCAGAATGGAGTTGCATTCCGAAGAAGAGTCATATTGGCCCTCGAAACGTTGGGCGGGATAAAAACATAGAAACATAGAAACTAGGAGCAGGAGTAGGCCATTCAGCCCTTCGAGCCTGCTCTGCCATTCATTATGATCATGGCTGATCATCCAACTCAACATCCTGCTCCCGCTTTCTCCCCATACCCTTTGATCCCTTTCACCCCAAGAGCTATATCTAACTCCTTCTTGAAAACATACAATGTTTTGGTCTCAACTACTTTCTGTGGTAGTGAATTCCACAGGCTGACCACTCTCTGGGTGAAGAAATTTCTCCTCATCTCAGTCCTAAATGGTCTACCCCATATCCTCAGACTGTGACCCCTGGTTCTGGATTCCCCCATCATCGGGAACATCCTTCCTGCATCTACCCTGTCTAATCCTGTTAGAATTTTATAGGTTTCTGTGAGATCCCCCCTCATTCTTCTGAACTCCAGCGAATATAATCCTAACCGACTCATTCTCTCCTCATATGTCAGTCCCGCCATCCCAGGAATGAGTCAGGTAAATCTTCGCTGCACTCCCTCTATAGCAAGTACATCCTTCCTCAGATAAGGAGACCAAAACTGCACACAATATTCCAGGTGTGGTCTCACCTAGGCCCTGTACAATTGCAGCAAGACATCCCTGTTCCTGTACTCGAATCCTCTGGCCCTGGCACTGGCGGGCATCGTCGGTGGGTAGGATGGGAAACCAGCTCTCCAAATTTTCCGGTCCTGCCCGCAGCGATGCCCGCCAATGGGACCGGAAAATTCTACCCGCTACTCTCTCCATGGATGCTGCCAGACCTGCTGAGCGTTTCCAGCACTTTTTCTGTTTTTCTTTCAAATTTCCAACATCCGCAATAGTTTGCTTTTATTCCAGACTAGGAGCGTTAGTCATTCAGCCCACTCAAGCCTCTTCTGCCATGCGTTTAGATCACAGTTGATTTTTACCTCAACTCCAGTGATCCATCTTTGTTTCAGATCCCTTGATAGACAAGAGGTCTTGGACCATGTTAAAGATCTGCAAGCTAGCCATATGATTACAGTAGCAACTTGCAATTATAAAGCATCTATAATGTCATAAAACACCCCAAAGCGGTTCACAGAATCCCTCCCGCTCCTTCAGTTATTGTGCCCTAAGAGTGTTTTGATCCATGATTATGCCTGGCAAAGTGGTTTACCATTACCTTTCACAGTATGGCTGACCAGGTAACTCTCCTACTCTTTACCTCCTGCCATCAGGTGTATTAGAAGGATTTACAGGCTGATAATCAACCTGTTTGGCCACATTATGAACACACCTTCCATGGCCATCAAGTCATGGAGTGGGACTTGAACCCAGAGGTAGGGACGCACCCACTGCATCCACAAGAGCTTCTCACTTCACAGGCAAAAGTTGACACTGCGTCACACAAAGACAAATTGGGACAGGTGACCCAAAGCTTGGTTGAATTACTGAGTTTTAAGGTGCAAATTAAGTGAGGAGAGAGAGAGGTGGAGAGAGACAGAGAGGATTTGGAAAGGAAGTTCAGAGATTAGAATATAGGCCACTGAGGCCTGGTCGCTAATTGTGGGGTGGGTGTAAATTGAGGATGCAAGAGGCCAGAATTGGAAAAGAACAAAGATCTTGGAGGATTGTGGGGCTGGAGGAGGTCAGCGAGATAGAAAGAGATGGAAATATTTGAAAACAAGGATAAGAATTTTAAAATGGAGGCATTGCCAGAGAGGAACCAATGTAGATCAGTGAGCACAGCTGGTGATGGAGGGCGGGAGGAGTTGGTGGGAGCAAGGACACAGGCAACAGAGTTTCGGGTGAATTGAAGTTAATGGAGGGTGCAAGGTGGTCATTGTCGGGACTGTGGCTGGATCCATTGTAAAATATTCTTATTAACACCACAAGATTCATTTCAGTGTAAACTGGCAGACATTTGCATTGTAATTTGGGCTCAACTTCATCTCCATCCCTTCCAAATCCTCTCTGTCCCTGCGTTACAGTCATCGTCATGGTGATGAGAAGGCTGGCCTGGCCCAACTTACCAATGGGAGCTCCGTTCCTTGTTTTGAGTAATCTGGCAGCGTAGGAAAAGCTTGTCCAGAGATTTATTTTCTCCCAATGGCGCACTAGGCTAGGGATTGAGAAACCTGGTGAGGTAGCAGTTCTTACAGGGTGGAATATCACAATCAAAGGGGAAAGTTAGCGGGGACATTAGAGTTAACTGATTGATCGCAAAGACAGGGTAGAACCGGGGGGGGGGGTGGGGGGGTGACACTGCTTCTTTCATGTTGAAGAGTTGGGGGCCCTGCTGCGGGAGATGTACATAAATGGCCCAATTTGGGACTGAAGACCTCCCTCCAGCCCTGGCACAGATGCCAGGAGGTTGCCAGCTGGGCCCAATTGCAGCTATTTCCGCCTGGTTGCAAGTGAAGAGGAGATTTGTCAGAATTGGAAGGAAAGGCTGCTCATGCTCCTCGCTGTGGGGCCTGTTTGTCAGGCACAAGCATAAATTGGGAACTCCCGCGCCCACTGCAAAGCATCATTTTGAGAAAACTGCACCCGCTCCTTTCGCTGTGCCAGATCGCTAGCAGATGCCGAACAACCCAAGCTTCGAGAACAAGACCCCCCTCTGAAGATGGAAGGTCATCACAATTGCTTTGTTTCCTTAGCAGCCATTTCGCCATCCCCAGGATTTCTTCTGCTGCCAAAACATGTGGGCCAATGGGGAGGGCCATGCACTGACGCCGTCATGGCGGCCCGCTAGATAATGATCACTGGGATGCCTAATGTTCCTGTGGTCAAATTAGGCCCCAATGCGGTTTCTTCACCCAGGCATAGTGTTGGCATGACCTCTGCGACATCTTGTCCTGGAGGGAAGCCAGGGACTTTGTGGAAGTTCCACACCCTGTCCGATTGATGCCCCCTTTCCACAGGGAAGGGGCTGAAGGTGCTTCACCTTACCCACACAGTGCACATTGCAGACTGCCTGATGCAGTACAAGTCCTGGATGGCTTGAAAGGACCCGTTAACGGGAAAGCTTCACGCTGTGGTAACCCTCCACACAAAAAGCCATCTCAGTTCCGCTACAACTCTGTGTCAGCCTGTTCCACAAAGTGCAGGTGGTGATGACAGGCCTCCTCTCACAAGTCCAGGTTTATATTGGCGGAAAAGCTATAAATATGGCTCGGAGGTTAGTGACCAATGCCTTCGGTGTCATTGTCATAGTGCCCCCCACCCGATGAACTCCTTTTCCCTGTCGGAAAGCCTCCTGGCTGTTTGAACGCTGGCGAGGAGTGCTCTCCCCCCGGTCACCACTTTGCACGGCGCTATTTAAACGCCTGCAGCAGCTTAGGGCACTGAGCAATAGCAGCAAAAACTCAACGCAAAAATACCAGAGCTGCAAGCAGAAAATCAAAACAAGTAATGACAAAGCAAGATTCAAAAGGCTTGAACAAAATAAAGAATTGCATTCTGTAGGTGCTTCCTCGTCTGAATGCCGCAAATTCTGGCACGGGACCAATATTTACATTATTTTTCTATTACAGGGAGGCTCCTGGTAGCACAGCTTCATTTTTACACAGAAAATCACTGCTTTTGCAATCAGCCCACTGCAAATTGGCCAAGGCTCAGCAAATACCTTTCTCTAAAATGTTGAACAGGGATTGTGTGGGCTGTGATGGCGTGACTGCTGATTTCACAGTTCAGATTACAATACGAATGGCTGCCAAATTGCACGGTTTGAGTCTAAAAAGAATAGTTGATTGCTCTTACTACTGGGTGTGCCAGAGATCAGAATGCAGAGTCCTCGTTTTAGACTGGGGTTGTGGTAACCTCCAGTAGATCTGATGATGGGTCCAGTCTCTCTCCTCCACTCCCTGTGGCAAGGGTGGACCTCTGGCTTACATGACATCATCACCTTCTCTGTCTCTACCACTGACTCCTACTCGCTCATGATCTGTGCTTTGTCCAGTGAAACGGCCTCAGACTAATTATCTGTGAGCCATGGGTGGATGCCTGTGTTTGGCGTGTGATTGATGCAGAGAGGGGTCTAATATGGTGGCTGAGAAGTATCACCTGAATCACGGCTCACATAGCCAATGGTGGGTGTAATTCTGGAGGGGGTGTGAACTTGGGAGCGAGTTTGTGTTGTGTATGAGTGTGTATACATGTGATTAAGTGTGAGTTGTGAGAATGTATGAGGTTTTTTTTATTCGTCCATGGGATGTATGTCACTGACTAGGCCAGCATTTATTGCCCATCCCCAATTCCCTTGTTCAGAGGGCATTTAAGATTCAACCACATTGCTGTGGGTCTGGAGTCACATGTAGGCCAGACCAGGTAAGGGTGGCAGATTTCCTTCCCTAAAGGACATTAGTGACCCAGATGGGTTTTTATGACCATTGACTATGTTTTCATGGTCACCATCAGACTGTTATTTCCGGATCCAGGATTTCACAGCCCTGCTACAGCATGTCTCACACTCCACCCCAGCGCATGGGGTGAGCCATTTAAATTTCCATTCAGTTCGATGGGAACCATAGCATCCTGCAACAAGTCTTATTGAATTCAAATTTCACCATCTACCATGGTGGGATTCGAACTCAGGTTCCCAGAGCGTTACCTGAGATCACTGGATTACCAGTCCAGTCACAATTCCACTAGGCCACCATTTCCCAGTGAGTGTGTGGATGTGCGAGGTGTCAGTGAGTGTGTGGATGTATGAGGTGTCAGTGAGTGTGTGGATGTGCGAGGTGTGAGGTGTGAGTGTGTGGACGTGCGAGGTGTCAGTGAGTGTGTGGATGTGTGAGGTGTCAGTGAGTGTGTGGATGTGCGAGGTGTCAGTGAGTGTGTGGATGTGTGAGGTGTCAGTGAGTGTGTGGATGTGCGAGATGTGAGGTGTGAGTGTGTGGACGTGCGAGGCGTGAGCAAGTGCGTGGATGTGCGAGGTGTGAGTGAGTGTGCGGATGTGCAAGGTGTGAGCAAGTGTGTGGATGTGCGAGGTGTGAGCAAGTGTGTGGATGTGCGAGGTGTCAGTGAGTGTGTGGATGTGCGAGGTGTGAGCGAGTGTGTGGACGTGCGAGGTGTGAGCGAGTGTGTGGACGTGTGAGGTGTCAGTGAGTGTGTGGATGTGCGAGGTGTGAGCGAGTGTGTGGATGTGCGAGGTGTGAGCGAGTGTGTGGATGTGTGAGGTGTGAGCGAGTGTGTGGATGTGCGAGGTGTGAGCGAGTGTGTGGATGTGTGAGGTGTGAGCAAGTGTGTGGATGTGCGAGGTGTGAGCAAGTGTGTGGATGTGTGAGGTGTGAACGAGTGTGTGGATGTGCGAGGTGTGAGCGAGTGTGTGGACGTGCGAGGTGTGAACGAGTGTGTGGACGTGCGAAGTGTGAACGAGTGTGTGGATGTGCGAGCTGTGAATGAGTGCGTAGACGTGCGAGGTGTGAGTGAGTATGTGGATGTGCGAGGTGTGAGTGAGTGTGTGGATGTGCGAAGTGTGAATGATTGTGTGGATGTGTGAGGTGTGAACGAGTGTGTGGATGTGCGAGGTGTGAGCGAGTGTGTGGATGTGTGAGGTGTGAACGAGTGTGTGGATGTGCGAGGTGTGAGCGAGTGTGTGGATGTGCGAGGTGTGAACGAGTGTGTGGATGTGCGAGGTGTGAGTGAGTCTGTGGATGTGCGAAGTATGAATGATTGTGTGGATGTGTGAGGTGTGAACGAGTGTGTAGATGAGCGAGGTGTGAACGAGTGCATAGACGTGCAAGGTGTGAGTATGTGGATGTGCAAGGTGTGAATGAGTGCGTGGATGTGCGAGGTGTGAGCGAGTGTGTGGATGTGCGAGGTGTGAGCGAGTGTGTGGATGTGCGAGGTGTGAGCGAGTGTGTGGATGTGCGAGGTGTGATTGTGTGGATGTGTGAGGTGTGAGTGAGTGTGTTGATGTGCGAGGTGTGAGCGAGTGTGTGGATGTGTGAGGTGTGAGCGAGTATGTGGATGTGCGAGGTATGAGTGAGTGTGTGGATGTGCGAGGAGTGAACGAGTGTGTGGATGTGCGAGGTGTGAGCGAGTGTGTGGATGTGCGAGGTGTGAACGAGTGTGTGGATGTGTGAGGTGTGAGCGAGTGTGGACGTGTGAGGTGTGAGCGAGTGTTTGGACGTGCGAGGTGTGAGCGAGTGTGTGGATGTGCGAGGTGTGAGCGAGTGTGTGGATGTGCGAGATGTGAACGAGTTGTGGATGTGCGAGGTGTGAGCGAGTGTGTGGACGTGTGAGATCTGAGCGAGTGTGTGGACGTGCGAGGTGTGAGCGAGTGTGTGGATGTGCGAGGTGTGAACGAGTGTGTGGACGTGCGAGGTGTGAACGAGTGTGTGGATGTGCGAGGTGTGAACGAGTGTGTGGACGTGCGAGGTGTGAACGAGTGTGTGGATGTGCGAGGTGTGAGCGAGTGTGTGGGTGCATATCTCTATGTCCTCTGACTTCAGTTAATAAAGTGTGTGGGATCCTGGGCTTTATAAGTATGGGCATAGAGTACAAAAGCAAGGAAGTTATGATAAACCTGGATAAAAACACTGGTTCAGTTTCAACTGCAGTATTGTACACCATTCTCTGAGGCAACATGGGAGAAACCTTTTTTACTCAATGAATGGTTCAGACCTGGAATGCACTGGCTGAGAGTGAGGTGGAGACAGATTCAACTGAAGCTTTCAGAAGAGAATTGGATCATTACCTGAAGAGAATAAAAAAAATGCAGAGCTACAGGAAAAGGGTGGATGTGTGGGACACGGTGAATTCGTTTTGCTGAGTCACAAGGGACCAACTTCTCTGATGTAACTAGTCTTTGATCCTGTGAACTCCCACATCACATCTATTTACTTAATTTATTCTTTTGTGCCAGACAAACAGCTTTTAACTCTCTCTCAAGCTTGTCAATACTTGAACACTAAACCCAGACCTGCTGAGTATTATCTAGCTCTTTTATGCCATGTATGGACACAATCCAGGACATAACGTTGAAGCCTGAAAACCAATTATTCTCTGATAATTAAGCTCAAACCTCTCCCTTTGTTACCACCTTATTTGCCTCTGTTTTCTCAGAACTACTATGATCAGTGCTCCCTGGAACTGTCCTTCCTGGTGGTTCTCAATTGAAAAACATTTAGCCCCACACCCTCTTCCCTCCTTCCTTGTTGTGTTGAAATTGTGAGTAATCACAAACGTTCAACCCTACCTCACCCTTTCCCAGGTCCTCAAACCTGGAGAATCTTGCTTTTGATGCATTTGGCCCTTCCCTCCACCACCGCCCCCCCCCACCCAGGGTTTCTCCATAAGGAAGCAGGAAAGCAAACAGGTTGAATGATCAATGGATAAAAGCAAAGAACTGCGGATGCTGGAAATCCAAAACAAAAACAGAAACAGAATTACCTGGAAAAACTCAGCAGGTCCAGCAGCATCGGCGGAGAAGAGCACACTTGACGTTTCGAGTCCTCATGACCCTTCAGCAGAACAGTTGAAGGGTCATGAGGACTCGAAACGTCAACTGTGCTCTTCTCCGCCAATACTGCCAGACCGAATGATCAATGGACTTTGCTGTTGGCTTTTGCCCTTCAGTGAAGCCATACAGGGTGATCGGGCAGGAGTTTTAATGCCCTTCCACGACGTGGGCAGGGGGGTAAGATGCAGTGAGCCGTCCAAAAATCCATTGACATCGGTTACGAAGGCGCACTCCCGGTGTCAGGAAGCTGTTGGAACGCTCCCCATGGTTCCCTCCTCTCCACCAAGAGGCGCGCGGCTGTAACTTTACCCCTGGTATGTGAGAGTCTGCTTCAGTGAATCATTGCTTATCTCCCCAGGGTTGGTTTGCCGGGCGGAACTTGGCTGTCTCCCAGGTCAAAACGAAATATCTGCTGTGGGTCGACGATGACTTTATCTTCGCTGCAGACACCAAGCTGGAGAAAATGGTGGACCTGCTGGAGAAAACAACTCTGGATTTAGTGAGCTTGATAATGCCTCGTGTTAAACATTAACCATTGTGGGAAAAGATGCTCCCTCTTTGACAGACCCCAAATTATTCGTAAATCAAGGTCGGGGGGAGTGGGGGTGGGTTGCTATTTCTTGAAGCAGAAAATCTATCATGGGATAAATGTTTGTGGGAGTCCAACAGTCCAAACATATTTTAATACCATTAAGCCAAATACTAAACTATTTGATACTAAGGTGAATAATAAAAAATTCTATGTCAGGTGTGGCTCAGTTGGGAGCACTCTCACCTCCAAGTCCAAAGTTTGTTGGTCTAAATCCCACTCCAGACACTGGAGCACAGAATCCAAGCTGATTCTCCAGTACAGTACTGAAGGAGTGCTGCATTGTCAGAGGTACCCTCTTTTAGATGGTACATTAAACTGAGGCCCTACCTGCCCTCTCAGGTGGATGTAAGGTTAAACTGAGGCCCTACCTGCCCTGTCAGGTGGATGTAAGGTTAAACTGAGGCCCTACCTGCCCTCTCAGGTGGATGTAAAAGAAGAGCGGGGGGTGGGGGATTCACCCCAGTGTCCTGGGCAATATTTATCCTCCAATCAACGTCACTAAAAACAGATGATCTGGTTATTATCTCATTGCTGTTTGTGGGATCTTGCTGTGCACAAATTGGCTGCTGCGTTTCCTACATTGCAGCAGTGACTACATTTCAAAAAGTACTTCATTGGCTGTGAAGCGGGATGTCTGAGGTTGTGAAAGGCGTGATGTAAATACAAGTCCTATCATCTTCTATTTTTAATAGTCTGTTTGCTAAGATGGGTTTCACTGCTTTGGATCTTGGATTTGATTCTAAAAAACCTCAAGAATCTCTTGGCTATCACCACACAATTATAGACGTTACTCGACAGCCTTGGGCAAGACCAACAATCACTCCAATAGTTCATTCAGCAAGGGAACTCTATCTTTTTTAATGCTCCTGCTGTTAAGACAGTATTAGCAAACTCTTAAGGCTCTTTGTTCTCTCTTGAATCCCACAGCTCCCAACTATTTCAGAAAAGGAAACCTGTCATCCCTAACCGTTTTGACCTGCTCTCTTCTATCTCCAATAACATCGCCAATCTCTGGCTCTGTCTCAGCTCATCTGCTGCTGAAAGCCTCACCTATGCCTTTGTTACCTCTAGACGCGACTATCCCAACACACTCCCATCCTTCTGTAACCTTGGGCTTGTCCAAAACTCTGCTGCCTGTATCCTAACACACACCAAGCCCTGTTCACCTGTCCTGTGTACACAGACCTACATTGGCTCATGGATCAGTAGCATTTAAAATGTCAAATTCTCATCCTTGTCTTCAAACCCCTCCATGGCTTCACCCCTCCCTATTTCCACAAGCTCCTCCAGCCCTAACAACCCCTGCAGATCTCTGCCCTCCTCCAATCCTGGTTTGTTACTCAAGCCTGATTTCCTTCCCTCCTCCATTGCTGGCTGTGTCCTCAGCTCTCTTTTCAGGCGCTCCGTAGAACCTAACCCTTTGACCAGGCTTTTAGCCACCTGCCCTGATTGCTCCTTATGTGGCTCGGGGTCAGTGCTTACTTGGCCATGCTCTTGAAGCACCTTGGCATCTAATACTACGCTAAACGTGGCATGTAAACACAGGCTGTTGTTACACGTGACTCCAGTGTCACACCAATGTGGTTGACTCTTGATTGTTCTCTGAAATAGCCTAGCTTAGATTTTATCTAACCGCTACCAATGGTTTGAGATAAATACTCACATTGTTATGGCAAGTGGGGATGAGCAAAGTTGATTTAACTCTTTTATCCCCCCAGACTTCTACAATATGCCTTGTTAGGGCTAGTATCTAACAATGTTCAGAGCCCAGGGTTGGGGAATGTATCCGAAGGTGAGATCCACAGTCTGTGCTTAGATTATCCTCACTTCAGTCACCTATTTCCATTGTGGAGCTGTGCTGATAACAAATAGGGCCCAGAGAATGCCATCTTACCCTACGACACAACCTTGTTTTCTGGTTCATTCCAGGTTGGAGGCTCGGTGAGAGAGGTAACAACTTATTCAGCCACATATCTGCACAAACTGAGTGTGGTACCAGGTGGAGAGGAGGGAGACTGCCTCACCATTCGCAAGGGATACTACCACGCAGTAAAAGGTTTCCCTAACTGTGTCGTCACAGACGCCATAATTAACTTCTTTATGGCCCGAACGGAAAAGATGCAGCATGTTGGATTTGACCCTGATATAACAAGACAAGGGCACTTAGGTGAGTGAATGCTGGGTCAATGCCCAAACAGAGAGGTACAAGGGCCATTCTGAAATTATGCCCTGGGTCTCATCTGCATCTTTGGGCAATCACTAATGCTTGCCCAGAAGATCTGTCAGCGCCTGTAAAAGGGAGGTTATCATTTTGAATGTGCGCCTCTTCATCAGAACAAGATAAGCAGTAAGCAGATGTGTTAATAAGGCCGGAACCAAATAGGAAGAAAAAGAGGGAAAGGGTGGACAGATGCATGGAGGGAGTACATGGGCTTAATGTGCAATGAGTGGAGCGTCAGCAGATGCTGGAAAGACCCACACAAAAAAGGTGAGGTGGGGAAGAGAAAGAAAATTGTCAGTTCAGCAATTTTGACATTAAAGCAGAAAATGTGGGCAAAACGCAGCCAACATATGA
This sequence comes from Isurus oxyrinchus, assembly GCA_026770705.1. Lineage (NCBI taxonomy): Eukaryota > Metazoa > Chordata > Chondrichthyes > Lamniformes > Lamnidae > Isurus > Isurus oxyrinchus. The sequence goes on along the minus strand of JANJGN010000032.1, from coordinate 7,912,072 downwards.
GCCAACACCACTGGTTAAGAACCCTCCCAGCTGTGTTCTGATGCAAGGTCTCTACCCTGAACTTCATGCAGGCCTCTCTCTCCCCTCAATTGCAAGAGAGACACCCACACTGTCAGCCGTGGTTCAGTGGGTTGTCTCTGAGTGGGAAGATCGAGTCCTACTTTAGAGATTTGAACACGCATTCCAAACTGACGTTCTAGTGCAGTACTGAGAGGGTGAAGTGCTGTCTTTCTGAAGGGATGTGAAACAGAGGCCTTGTCTGCTCTCTCTTGTGGATATAAAAGATTCCATGGCCCTTCTTCAAAGAGCAGGAGGGGGTTCTCTCCGGTGTCCTGGCCAATATTTATCCCTCAACCAATATCACTAAAACAGATGATTTAATTATTATTATATTGGCATTTATGGGAGCTTGCCATGCACAAATTGGCTGCTGCATCTCTTATATTACATTGGCAACTACACTCTAAAATTACTTGAGTGACTCTAATGCATTTCAGGAGATCGCGAGGCGCTATATCGTGCTTTCTCATATCCTTCTGCTGGAAAGAAAACTTCAAATCAGTGTTCAGGCCAGAGGGATGTAACTTCCCTAGGAGAAGAATGAGATACTCTTCCTGAGCCTGTATTGATGGGAACAATGATGGAGAGATGAAAGGAGGGATTCAGGTGGGAAGATAAAATGGTGAACCTCAGGGAGGACAGGACCTCACCGAGATATTCAGCAACATGACAAATCTGCTTTTGGCGTTGCTGATGTACAGGAGACTCCACCTTGAGCAGTGAATATTGGACATTAGATTTCAGAAAATCATGTGAATTGCTGTTACCAAGTGCATCTGGGCCAGTGGTGTAGAAGGAGGTGAATGGGTAGGTGTTGCATTTGCTGTGGCTTTACAGGTTGGTACTGAGGGAAACTGAAAGTCAGGTCAGAAGCTCAACAACAACTTACATTTATATAGCACCTTTAATATAATGAAACACCCCAAGGCACTTCATAGGAGCATTATAAAATAAAATATGACAACGAGCCACTTAAGTAGATATTAGATCAGATGCCCAAAAGCTTGGTCGAAGAGGTAGGTTTTAAGGAGTGTCGTAAAGGAAGAAAGAGAGTTAGAGAGACAGAGTCGTTCGGGGAGTTTTTATAGGGCCTTGACAGCTTGAGGCACAGTCACTAATGGTGGAGCGATTAAAGTCGGGAATGCTCAAGAGGTCGATATTGGAGGAGCACAGATAATTTGCAGGGTTTGTGGGGCTGGAGGAGATTAGAGATGGGTGAGGTCATAGAAGGGTTTGAGAACAAGGATGGGAATTTTAAAATCAAGGCCTTGCTCAGCCAGAAGCCATTGTAGGCCAGCGAGCACAGGACTGATGGATGATCAGGGTCTTGCTGTGCAGGGGGTTCCCCTTTTCCCTCAGAGACCCTCCCCACACTCAAGTTCATGACACCAGATTCACAAGTGTATGGCTTGAACAGAATAACCAGCGAGATAGGTTTCTTCTGATAAATCACAATCGCTTTATTGAATCACCCACAATCTCACAGTGCAAAACCCCAAAATATAAAACAGCTTGTTTCCAGTACCCGACACAAAGTCACCACGACTCGGACTTATATTTACAAAAACACAGGCAAAATACCTCAAACCTCAAGAAGAAACCCTCAGACCAATATCACTACGATTTGGCTGAAACACCAACAAGATGGGTCTGTCCAGTGTTGACTATAGGCCTGAGTCAAGGTGACCAGACTCAACCCTTCTTCTAGCTGCAGCCCAACACCTTCAGGCCAGTATCGCCACAATATGGCTGAAAACACTTACAATCCCCAACATGGCTGGCCAATCCAGTGTGGAATGTAGGCCTGAGTCAAAATGACCAGCCCTGAACCTCCTTCCAACTGTGCCCCAGAAACTCAGATCTGCTCTTCTTTTATAATAATTTAACTCAGACATGTCAAAACATATTTCCTGTTGTTCCAATGTCCATTTGGTTGATTCCACGCAAAGTCCAGACAAATGTCATCAGCTCCTGCTGGTTGAACCAATACGGGGTTTTCCATGGAAGATGTATCATAGAAACATAGAAACTAGGAGCAGGAGTAGGCCATTCAGCCCTTCGAGCCTGCTCTGCCATTCATTATGATCATGGCTGATCATCCAACTCAATATCCTGCTCCCGCTTTCTCCCCATACCCTTTGATCCCTTTCGCCCCAAGAGCTATTTCTAACTCCTTCTTGAAAACATTTAATGTTTTGGTCTCAACTACTTTCTGTGGTAGTGAATTCCACAGGCTGACCACTCTCTGGGTGAAGAAATTTCTCCTCATCTCAGTCCTAAATGGTCTACCCTGTATCCTCAGACTGTGACCCCTGGTTCTGGACTCCCCCACCATCGGGAACATCCTTCCTGCATCTACCCTGTCTAGTCCTGTTAGAATTTTATAGGTTTCTATGAGATCCCCCCCTCATTTTTCTGAACTCCAGCGAACATAATCCTAATCGACTCAATCTCTCCTCATATGTCAGTCTCGCCATCCCAGGAATCAGTCTGGTAAACCTCTGCTGCACTCCCTCTATAGCAAGTACATCCTTCCTCAGATAAGGAGACCAAAACTGCACACAATATTCCAGGTGTGGTCTCACCAAGGCCCTGTACAATTGCAGCAAGACATCCCTGTTCCTGTACTCGAATCCTCTGACTATGAAGGCCTACATACCATTTGCCTTCTTTACCACCTGCTGCACCTGCATGCTTACCTTCAGCGACTGGTGTACAAGGACACCCAGGTCTCGTTGTACATTCCCATCTCTCAATTTATAGCCATTCAAATAATAATCTGCCTTCCTGGTTTTGCTACCAAAGTGGATAACCTCACATTTATCCACGTTATACTGCATCTGCCATGCATTTGCCCACTCACTCAGCTTGTCCAAATCACACTGAAGCATCTCTGCATCCTCCTCACAGCTCACCCTCCCACCCAGCTTTGTATCATCTACAAATCTGGAGATATTATATTTAATTTCCTATCTAAATCATTAATATATATTGTGAATAACTGGGGTCCCAGCACCGATCCCTGCGGTACCCCACTAGTCACTGCCTCCCATTCGGAAAAAGACCCATTTATTCCTACTCTTTGTTTCCTTTCTGCCAACCAGTTTTCTCTCCATCTCAATACACTACCCCCAATCCCATGTGCTTTAATTTTACACGCCAATCTATGTGGGACTTTGTCGAAAGCCTTCTGAAAGTCCAAATAAACCATATCCATTAGCTCCCCCTCATCAACTCTACTAGTTACATCCTTGAAAAATTCCAGTAGATTTGTCAAGCATGATTTCCCTTTCGTAAATCCATGCTGACTCTGTCCTATTCTGCCAGTGTTTTCCACGTGCTCAGCTATTAAATCTTTTATAATGGACTCTAGAATTTTCCCAACTACCGACATCAGGCTGACTGGTCTATAATTCCCTGTTTTCTCTCTACCTCCCTTTTTAAATAGTGGGGTTACATTAGCTACTCTCCAATCTGTAGGAACTGTTCCAGAGTCTATAGAACCTCGGAAGATGACCACCAATGCATCCACTATTTCTAGGGCCACTTCCTTAAGTACTCTGGGATGTAGATTATCAGGCCCTGGGGATCTATCGGCCTTCAATCCCATCAATTTCCCCAACACCATTTCCCTACTAATACTGATTTCTTTCAGTTCCTCCCTCTCACTAAACCATGTTACCCAACATTTCTGGTATGTTATTAGTGTCCCCCTTTGTGAAGACAGAACCAAAGTATGTATTTAGTTGGTCAGCCATTTCTTTGTTCCTCATTATAAATTCCCCTGTTTCTGACTGTAAGGGACCTACATTTGTCTTCACCAATCTTTTTCTCTTCACATACCTGTACCACATACATATCCAGATGAATATTATCAGTTCTCATTGTATGTGCAATCCTCCTGCTTTGTGAGGTGGCACAGTAACAGCACCTGGCTCCGAAGTTAATGAAAGATTGAATGACCCTATTCCAGTACTATTGTCTGTGGTGCAGACCTTAGTTGCATAATTCCTTGAGTGTATTGTAGTGATGATATGCGCTTTGTGCCATTGTATTGGGTAATCAGACTATTACATTAGTTGATGGAGGGTAATGGCATTTCCCTAGTACCATTGTTCTCTGAGAACTGTAAGCCAATGTCCAAATCCTTTTGATGAGGCACTGTTTTTTAAATTATATGTCTGAATTAACCCCTTGCTGCCCAGTCCTGCACTGCTGACTGCAGCTTGGCTTTTTGCAATTTATACTTCTAATCGTGAGGTCACAACATGTCCATGGGTTTGAAATTATGTTCCATAAATTTCCCAGTTGGAGGCGACTCTGATCCTACAATTTATGGCATGGGCAGCAGAGTTTTGGGATGAGTTCAAGTTTACAGAGGTTGGAACATAGACACTAAGCTCACAGTCCAATAGAGCGCCATGCTGTGAAAAACCTGGTTCAAATTAAGAGAGTGGATAAGAGAACAATTCAGGTCATCACTCATCATACCAACTGCTTTGACTCTTCTCTCCCGTTGCAGAATTCTTCATCGATAACTTGGGCCTCCTCCATATTGGCTCCTGCAGTGATGTCATGGTAGACCACGCCTCCAAAATCAAGATGCCTTGGACAAAGAAGAGTGAAACTGAGAAAATGTATTCCCAATTGCGGTATGTCCGGGGATCGGAGGTGGATAGCAACTTTCCGAACAAACTGTTTTACTTCAAAAACCGGCTTAAATGCATCAGGAGCAGCTAAGGAGGCACCATTTGGACTCTTTTTAAATTCAAATGTTTTGAAAACTCAGGTATCCAGCTGCAGGTTTAATTTCGACTGTTTTGCCTCACTTCCGCTTAAGAACTCCACCTTAAATTGTGGAAGTCACTCTCCCCCAGAATCTCAAAGATTGTGGGACTCTTTAGCTTTTCCTACCACCGCCAAACCACTGCTTCTAAACTTAGCTTGTCTTCTCTCCTCTTTACAAACCCGGGCAGTGCATCCTGCAACATGGTGAACCCTTCAGCTTCTTAGCTTACAAATACATTTCCCGTTTGATAGACTTTGAGTGGATTGTGTCGTGGTTCCTTTTTGGATCCGTATTGATTTGATAACTTTCTATCAATAAGTATTGATTTTTTTTTTTAAGAGATAAAAGCAAAATTTGGGCAGTTTGCAATATGAGAAATGAGCATTGTCTAACAACAGGCTATTTTAGTGACTAATCCCAACTGTTTGAAAGTGTGTTCACACACAGAATTCCTTAGGCTGCTTATCTTAACAAAGTTATTGACCTGGTTAAGTTTGTTCAAGGCACCAACTAGATAACCTCAATGACTGGAGCAGTTAAAGCCAACCAAAACAAGGAGCTGGAGGGGAGATTTGCCAGGATTTCATGTGAGGAACTGTCCACCTTTCAAGTGATTGGCTTTGATTCCCCCCACACCAACACCAGGTAGAAAGGTACTCAGGGATGTGCTCCTCCCTGACTTCACTGCTTTATGACTCCGTTCCCCAATACTCTGAACCATCTATTTCCCCACACCCAAGTCCTTCACCATGAGGGCAAAGCTAGAAACTCACCAATCCTGCATCCCTTCTCCAATAGCTGTATGCACAGGGGCATGTCCAGAGGGGAAGCATTTTAGATAGAATTACATGGGAGTTTACAGGCCATTCAGCCCGACAGGTCCATACTGGTGTTTAAACTGCGCACAAGACTCCTCCTATGCCTAAGATAAAAGCAAAACACTGCGGATGCTGGAAATCTGAAACAAAAACAGAAAATGCTGGAAAAGCTCAGCAGGTCTGACAGCTTCTGTGGAGAGAATCGGCATCTGTTTCTCTCTCCACAGATGCTGTTAGACCTGCTGGGTTTGTCCAGAATTTTCTGCTTTTTCTCCTCCTAGTACTCTTCATCTTGCCCTTATCATCACATCCTTTGATTCCTTTCTCCACCATGTACTTACCTAGACTCCTGTTAAATTCAGCTCTGGTATTCACTTCAACTACTCCTGGTGGGAGAGAGTTCCACATTCTAACCATTCCTTGCATTAGAGAGCTTCTCCCGAATCCCGATTGGATTTATTAGTGACCATCTTATATATATATTGCAAGCAGGGAATGGAATATCCTTGAAGAAACTGGCAGGACTAGCAGAAGGTGTGGCACTTTAAGAAATTTACAGCAAAGAAGCTTTAAATTAGGGCAAAAGGCAAGAGATCCAACATGCAATTGCTAAACAATGACAGGCTTCCTTAAGAGTTATGACCCAACATCAGGCCAGGGGTTATCCTTTGTCACTGCTAGACTGGTCACTGCACATCTCAGCATCTGTTCAGCTACTCCAGACAGATTTTATGGTTCAGTCCAATTTAAATATTTTTGTGAGGATTAACGAGCCTTTTACATACCACGCTGATGCCACCGTTAGATTGCCCACACCTGCCAACATGCCACCAAACATATGTGCCATCCCTTCCATACCTACTGGGCATTGACTATTGGAAATGGCACCTTCAGATTCCGGGTCAATGTCATAGGGCCAGGTTGCTGTGGCGTTAGGCTAACTCTAGAGGCCTTTAAAAATGAAGGGTGGGACCCTCTATTTGAAATTAGTGCTGAGTTCAAACAGACCCCATGTTTGCTGCTCCAAGGGCCTTAACCTGTATGTGAGAGTCACAAATTTATGGATGAGATGTAAACACTCTTGAAAGGCAGACAAGGTCTGTAGAAGTGTCATGATCTGAAGTTATTTAAATCCCTACCCCTTTTAAAAATGAAAAAAAAAGACAAAAGGCTAAAGGTGTCAGTTAGAGTAAAATACCAAACACCCACTGCTGGAGTGCATTGACAGGCCATCTGGTCTAGCTTAGAATAAACCAAGAGCCATCTGTTCCTGCAGTTTCAATAGACTTCATTGTTGACATTTCCTGAGGACTTTTTTTTATTCATTCACAGGATATGGGTATTGCTGGCTAGGCCAGCATTTATTGCCCATCCCTATAGCCCTTGAAACTGTCATTACAGGTGAGCCCATAATGAATACTTGGCTGAGTGTCAAAAGCTCAAAGCATCTGAGCGGGGGGCTGAGATCCCATTTTGATTTTTGAATGCATTTCATGAATGAGAGTCTTTTTCAGCATCAAGTGTGTATGAGTGAGAGCTCTCTTAGATTGTTAGAAGTTTAATTTTTTTTTTCATCTCCACATGGCTCCTGTGGTCTGTCCCTAGTGGCTAATGGGTGAGTGGCTATGGAGGTGGCATGGACAGTATGGCATGCATGGAGATGGTATGGGGGATATGAGAGAGCATGCAGGTGGCATGGGATTATGATGGGGTTCATGAGGGGCACGGGGGGGTAGATTGGGGAGAGGGTGTTGAGAGATGAGGGCTAGAGGGCCTGACAGCCTTTTATACGATTGGGCTGAAGCCTCAGAGAGCCAAGGTAGGTCTTCTAACCATCCGGCCTTGGCACTTTCCCATCCCTGTGGCTGTCACAGAACTTCCTCCATAGGTGGCAGCCCTGACTCGCTCATGCTCCCCCTCCCCCACCCTACACAACTCCCAGAGAAAAACCCATATGTATGGGGGGTCATTTCCATGGAGACTAGTCTGTCGAGTTGAGAGATTTCCTAATTCGAGCTTTAATTGGCAAAAATCTGGCCCATAGACTCCTAGAGTCATTTACGGCTCAGATGAAAGCCATTCGGCCTATTGAGTCCATGCCAGTGGAGCCACCCCTTGAAGCAATCCAGTCAGTCCCACGTCCGCTCTATCCCCGTAGCCCTACAGCTTAATTTCCTTCAAGTGCCCATCCAATTATCTTTTGAAATCATTGATTGTCCCTGCTTCCATCACCCTCATGGGTAGTGAGTTCCAGGCCATTACTGTTTGCTGTGTAAAAAAAGTTCTCCCTCACATCATGGGATGTGGGCATCGCTGGCTGGACCCAGCATTTATTGCCTATCCCTAATTGCCCCTTGAGAAGGTGGTGGTGAGCTGCCTTCTTGAACCGCTGCAGTCCATGTGGTGTAGGTACACCCACAGTGCTGTTAGGGAGGGAGCTCCAGGATTTTGACCCAGCGACAGTGAAGGAACGGCGATATATTTCCAAGTCAGGATGGTGAGTGACTTGGAGGGGAACTTTCAGGTGGTGGTGTTCCCATCTATCTGCTGCTCTTGTCCTTCTAGATGGTAGTGGTCGTGGGTTTGGAAGGTGCTGTCTAAGGAGCCTTGGTGAATTCCTGCAGTGCATCTTGTAGATGGTACACACTGCTGCTATTGTGTGTCGATGGTGGAGGGAGTGAATGTTTAAGATTTTTTGAGTATGACTGTGAGGCTGCTGTTGGACTAGTCCATGGGACAGCTCTCCTAATTTTGGCACAAGCTCCCAGATGTTAGTGAAGGGTCTGGCAAGGTGGACTGAGCTGGTGTGCCTTTGTCATGGCCAGTGCCTGGGTCAATGTCAGGTGATCCATTGTAATTCTATATCAATTGTATTCATTTTTATATTAACATTACATTCACTTGTGCTCCTATTGATAAACACAGACTAACACTGTAGTTGTTGGTTTAGGGAGAGCACGTTTTGAATGTGTGTTTCTAAATGAATGACTATAAAAGTACCTATCGTTCAGCATCTGGCATTCTGGAATAGAACAGTCAATCCAGGTTTATTCTTACTTTACTTTCTCGTTGCATTTTTGAGACAACTAAGTGGCTTGCCAGGCCATATAGGACACTTAAGCATCAACCACATTATTGTGCACCTGGATTCCCACAGACTGGGTAAGAATGGCAGATTCTCTTCCCCAAACCAAAGGCAGGTTTTTCCAACAATTCATTAGTTTCATGGACACCGTTACCGAGACTAGCTTTTTATTCCCAATTCTTCGGGAGTGTCAATTTGGGGGACACCTATGGTCGCTATTTACTATGAGTTATGGTCAGGCTGTCGAAACCCATTTCATTGAGCCCCTTTAAAGCCAGACTTTAGGAACATTAGCTTGAGCAGTGTTCAATTGTAGAATTTATTGCTACCGTTATTGCAGCTAACTGTGTCACTAAGTCCCAGGACTGTTGATGTCTAAAAGTAGTATGATTCCAAGTATATTTTAAGGGTGCAAAATAATTAGAAAAAGCTTAGCCTTGGAGCCAGTCTTGGAAACACAGGGAGAACGGAATAGTATATTAGCACGCAAGGCTCAAAATCATGTTGATATGTCCTACATAATCCGACAAAGCAAATTTAAAAAGATAACCATGAGCAGGAATGCAGTGACACATTTAACTTTCCCATTACCTCAAGGCCAGCCACAAGCCAAAATTACCAACGGTTATTTGGCTACTATAACTAGTCATCCCCACATCATGTTGCGAAAATCTGATTTCACAGTGACAATAACTCAACAGCAGCTGTGCTCTACTTAATATAAACTTCAATGTTTAACTTGGTTCAGTGACTAGCACTGTCTGAGTCAGAAATTGAACATGCGCATTAGGAGCAGGAGTGGGCCACTCACTCCTCGAGCCTGCTCTGCTATTCAATAAGATCAGGGCTAATCTGATTGTAACCCTCAACCCCACATTCCCACCTACCCCTGATAACCTTTCACCTTTTTAATCAAGAATCTATCTAGCTTTGCTTTAAAAATATTCAATGTTTCTGCTTTCAGGGAGAGAGTTCCAAAGACTCACGAACCTTTGCGAGAAAAAAATTCTCCTCATCTCTATCTTAAATCCCTTATTTTTAAACAATGACCCCCTAGTTCTGGATTCTCCCACAAGAGGAAACGTCCCCTCCACATCCACCCTGTCAAGACCCCTCAGGATCTTATATGTTTCAATCAAACTGTGCTTCTTACTCTTCTAAACTCCAGCGGATACAAGCTTAGCCTGCCCAACCTTTCCTCATAAGGTTGTGGGTTCAAGTCCCATTGCAGAGGCCTGAACACAAAATCTAAGCAGACCCTTCACTGTAGTACTGAGGGAGCGTTAGAGGTGCCCCATTTTGGATGGGATTTTCTGGTTGTCCCTGGAAGGGGCATTCTGACTTCACCTGCCTCCACACACCATTTTTGTTGCAGTCCATTCCTGGGGGCAGTTTCCAACTGATGATACTATCTTAGGGCAAAGCAATCTTGCAGTGGGGGCCTCAAGCATGCCCAAAGGCCCTAATGCCCACTTCAATCATGAATAAAGGTTGTCCTCATGTTGTTTGCCCTCCCCCCAAAATGGCGACCAGCAAGATGGCGGAATGAGCTCACACTCCCTACCTGCCATTTTGGGGCCTTTTGTAGTCCAGGTTGTGCCTGGAAATGGACTGACTAATTTCTGGATCAGTGTATAACAAAGCTATAATGACACTGTCATGATGACCCTTTGAGAATTCCCCATTAATTTTAGTGGCACTCAGGAATTCCGTAAGCAGGAACCATCTGATCTCGCCACCATTAAAGGTGAATGGGGCAGTTGCTGTCAGTAGACAAAAGGCATTCTGGAGAGCCTGCACTCAGCTACTTAACCACAGTGTCCCAGTCAGATCAGCTCATGTCAGAGGAGCTACATCAACTTGCATAAAGCAATTTTAGCTTTTTTTCTAGCTTCAAATCCTTATGGTTAAAATGTATGTTGATCTTTCTGTGTTATGCACAAAATGGAAGATGGGCATTCCATCCATATGAATCAGGCATGGGTGTTGCACAAGTGCCCTGACAACACAAGTGCCCTGACAACACAAGTAGCTGAGTCAGCATGCTTAAAATTTACTTCTTAACTTTACCAATGAACCACAACGTTTGTGAAACTTATCTGAGGGAAAATGACATCTGATGAAAGATAAGTAGAGATAAAGATGCTTCAAATGTGAATTAAATTGTGTTTTATATACTGCCTATTGTGAGGACTTTAATAAATGAAATAATTGAATCTCATGATTTGTGTTCAACGTATTAGAATTCCCTGTGATAATTTTGTAGTGTTTATTAAAGCACCATCAACTTGCATTTATGTAGCGCCTTTAATGTTGATAACATCCAAAGCATTGAAGATTAGAGACTGGGTGGTTTCAAATGGCCACCCTACCAGCCTCATTGGTTAACATCAATATCATTTAAAAACATTTCCAGGTCGGCGAGTGCCCACGAGAAAAGATCCTTTTGGACCTGTCCACATGTTGCGTGTGTCCTTATGATGCCACCTTCACATTATGTGCCTTGGTGAATGTGCAGCCATTGTCCTCATTTTTAATATATTCGTTCATGGGATGTGGGCATCACTGGCCATCCCCAATTGCCCTTGTTCAGAGGGCATTTAAGAGTCACATTGCTGTGGGTCGGGAGTCACATGTAGGCCAGACCAGGTAAGGATGGCAGATTTCCTTCCCTGAAGGGCATTAGTGAACCAGATGGGTTTTTATGACAATTGGCAATGGTTTCATGGTCATCATTATACTTTAAATTCCAGATTTTTATTAAATTCAAATTCCACCATCTGCAGTGATGGGATTCGAATCCAGATCCCCAGAGCATTAACAGAATTACCTGGAAAACCTCAGCAGGTCTGGCAGCATCGGCGGAGAATAAAAGAGTTGACATTTCGAGTCCTCGTGACCCTTCGACAGTTCTGTCGAAGGGTCATGAGGACTCGAAACATCAACTGTGCTCTTCTCCGCCGATGCTGCCAGACCTGCTGAGTTTTTCCAGGTAATTCTGTTTATGTTTTTGTTTTGGATTTCCAGCATCCGCAGTTTTTTTGTTTTTATCCCCAGAGCATTACCCTGGGTCTCTGGATTACAGTCCAGTGACAATACCAATATCACTACACCTCCCCAAATCACCATACGCCAACTCAAAATGGCTACCAGTTGTTCCCATCATGGGTACATTGGCTTTAAATTGCTGATATTATTAGTTATTAAAATACAAGCTTGGCTGCCCAGCTTATGTCTGGGAAATAAAGGGGTGAAAAGTAAAAATAAGGTTTAAAAAATAAGACAAGAAAAATGTTTTTATGGGGCTGAATTTTCTGGTTGGCAGGGGAGTGGAGTGGGTGCGAGCGGGTGCAGACACAATTGCCACCCGTGATTGGGTCTGCGCCACCATTTTACATGGTCAGGCCAATTAAGGCAGCCTAATGCGTGCCCCCCGAGGATAGCGGGAGTGGGGGGCAGTGGCAGGAGAGCACTGCCCGCTGGGTCCAATGGCGACCTGGCGGCCTGTTTATCAGAAGCGCTGGCAACCTTCGCAAGGCTGCTCACAATGGCAAGTGGAAGGGCTCAACGGAGGGCTGCTGGTGAGCAGGCCAGGCTGGAGGGTGGGGTAGTGGGACAGACCAGGCCGGAGAGTAGGGTAGTGGGACAGACCAGGCTGGAGGGTGGGGTAGTGGGACAGACCAGGCCAGAGGGTAGGGTAGTGGGACAGACCAGGCTGGAGGGTGGGGCAGAGAGACAGGCCAGGACGGAGGGTAGGGCAGTGGGACAGGCCAGGACGGAGGGTAGGGCAGTGGGACAGATCAGGCCGGAGGGTAGGGCAGTGGGACAGACCAGGCCGGAGGGTAGGGCATTGGGACAGGCCAGGCTGAAGGGTAGGGCAGTGGAGCAGACCAGGCTGGAGGGTAGGGCAGTTGGACAGACCAGGCCGGAGGGTAGGGTAGTGGAGCAGACCAGGCCGGAGAGTAGGGTTGTGGAGCAGACCAGGCTGGAGGGTAGGGTAGTGGAGCAGACCAGACCGGTGGGTAGGGCAGTGGGACAGAGCAGGCCGGAGGGTAGGGCAGTGGGACAGACCAGGCAGGAGGGTAGGGCAGTGGGACAGAGCAGGCCGGAGGGTAGGGCAGTGGGACAGACCGGAGGGTAGGGCAGTGGGACAGACCAGGCCGGAGGGTAGGGCAGTGGAACAGGCCAGGCTGGAGGGTAGGATAGTGAGACAGGCCGGAGGGTAGGGTAGTGGAGATAACCAGGCCGGAGGGTAGGGTAGTGGGACAGACCGGAGGGTAGGGCAGTGGGACAGACCAGGCCGGAGGGTAGGGCAGTGGAACAGGCCAGGCTGGAGGGTAGGATAGTGAGACAGGCCGGAGGGTAGGGTAGTGGAGATAACCAGGCCGGAGGGTAGGGCAGTGGGACAGGCCAGGCCGGAGGGTAGGGTAGTGGGACAGGCCAGGCTGGAGGGTAGGGTAGTGGTGCAGACCAGGCCGGAGGGTAGGGCAGTAGGACAGACCAGGCCGGAGGGTGGTGCTTTGGGACAGGCCAGGCCGGAGGGTAGGGTAGTGGAGCAGACCAGGCCGGAGGGTAGGGTAGTGAAGCAGACCAGGCCGGAGGGTAGGGTAGTGGAGCAGACCAGGCCGGAGGGTAGGGTAGTGGAGCAGACCAGGCCGGAGGGTAGGGCAGTGGGACAGGCCAGGCCGGAGGGTAGGGTAGTGGAGCAGACCAGGCCGGAGGGTAGGGTAGTGAAGCAGACCAGGCCGGAGGCTGGGGCAGTGGGACAGGCCAGGCCGGAGGGTAGGGTAGTGGAACAGGCCAGGCTGGAGGGTAGGGTAGTGGCACAGACCAGGCAGGAGGGTAGGGCAGTGGAACAGGCCAGGACGGAGGGTAGGGCAGTGGAACAGGCCAGGCCGGAGGGTAGGGCAGTGGAACAGGCCAGGCCGGAGGGTAGGGCAGTGGAACAGGCCGGAGGGTAGGGTAGTGGAGCAGACCAGGCCGGAGGGTAGGGTAGTGGAACAGACCGGGCCGGAGGGTAGGGCAGTGGGACAGACCAGGCCGGAGGGTAGGGCAGTGGAGCAGACCAGGCCGGAGGGTAGGGCAGTGGAACAGGCCAGGCCGGAGGGTAGGGTAGTGGAACAGGCCGGAGGGTAGGGTAGTGGGACAGACCAGGCTGGAGGGTAGCGTAGTGGGACAGACCAGGCTGGAGGGTAGGGTAGTGGGGCAGACCAGGCCGGAGGGTAGGGCAGTGGGACAGCCAGGCCGGAGGGTAGGGCAGTGGAACAGGCCAGGCCGGAGGGTAGGGTAGTGGAGATAACCAGGCCGGAGGGTAGGGTAGTGGAGCAGACCAGGCCGGAGGGTAGGGTAGTGGGACAGACCAGGCTGGTGGGTAGGGTAGTGGGACAGACCAGGCCGGAGGGTGGGGCAGTGGGACAGGCCAGGCCGGAGGGTAGGGTAGTGGGACAGGCCAGGCTGGAGGGTAGGGTAGTGGTGCAGACCAGGCCGGAGGGTAGGGCAGTAGAACAGACCAGGCCGGAGGGTGGGGCATTGGGACAGGCCAGGCCGGAGGGTAGGGTAGTGGAGCAGACCAGGCCGGAGGGTCGGGTAGTGAAGCAGACCAGGCCGGAGGGTAGGGTAGTGGAGCAGACCAGGCCGGAGGGTAGGGTAGTGGAGCAGACCAGGCCGGAGGGTAGGGCAGTGGGACAGGCCAGGCCGGAGGGTAGGGTAGTGGAGCAGACCAGGCCGGAGGGTAGGGTAGTGGAGCAGACCAGGCCGGAGGCTGGGGCAGTGGGACAGGCCAGGCCGGAGGGTAGGGTAGTGGAACAGGCCAGGCTGGAGGGTAGGGTAGTGGCACAGACCAGGCCGGAGGGTAGGGCAGTGGAACAGGCCAGGCCGGAGGGTAGGGCAGTGGAACAGGCCAGGCCGGAGGGTAGGGCAGTGGAACAGGCCAGGCCGGAGGGTAGGGCAGTGGAACAGGCCAGGCCGGAGGGTAGGGTAGTGGAACAGGCCGGAGGGTAGGGTAGTGGGACAGACCAGGCTGGAGGGTAGCGTAGTGGGACAGACCAGGCCGGAGGGTAGGGTAGTGGAGCAGACCAGGCCGGAGGGTAGGGTAGTGGGACAGACCAGGCTGGAGGGTAGCGTAGTGGGACAGACCAGGCTGGAGGGTAGGGTAGTGGAGCAGACCAGGCCAGAGGGTAGGGCAGTGGGACAGACCAGGCCGGAGGGTAGGGTAGTGGAGCAGACCAGGCCGGAGGGTAGGGCAGTGGGACAGGCCAGGCCAGAGGGTAGGGTAGTGGAACAGGCCAGGCCGGAGGGTAGGGTAGTGGAACAGACCAGGCCGGAGGGTAGATCAGTGGAACAGGCCAGGCCGGAGGGTAGGGTAGTGGAGCAGACCAGGCCGGAGGGTAGGGTAGTGGAACAGACCAGGCCGGAGGGTAGGGTAGTGGAACAGACCAGGCCGGAGGGTAGGGTAGTGGAGCAGACCAGGCCAGAGGGTAGGGTAGTGGAACAGACCAGGCCGGAGGGTAGGGTAGTGGAACAGACCAGGCCGGAGGGTAGAGCAGTGGAACAGGCCAGGCCGGAGGGTAGGGTAGTGGAGCAGACCAGGCTGGAGGCTGGGGCAGTGGAACAGGCCAGGCCGGAGGGTAGGGTAGTAGAACAGACCAGGCCGGAGGGTAGGGTAGTGGAACAGACCAGGCCGGAGGGTAGGGTAGTGGAACAGGCCAAGCTGGAGGGTAGGGTAGTGAGACAGGCCGGAGGGTAGGGTAGTGGGACAGACCAGGCCGGAGGGTAGGGTAGTGGAACAGACCAGGCCGGAGGGTAGGGCAGTGGAACAGACCAGACCGGAGGGTAGGGTAGTGGAACAGGCTAGGCCGGAGGGTAGGGCAGTGGAACAGGCCAGGCCGGAGGGTAGGGTAGTGGGACAGGCCAGGCCGGAGGGTAGGGTATTGAGACAGGCCGGAGGGTAAGGTAGTGGAGCAGACCAGGCCGGAGGGTAGGGTAGTGGAGCAGACCAGGCCGGAGGGTAGGGTAGTGGAACAGGCCAGGCCGGATGGTAGGGCAGTGGAACAGGCCAGGCCAGAGGGTAGGACAGTGGAACAGGCCAGGCCGGAGGGTAGGGTAGTGGAACAGGCCAGGCCGGAGGGTAGGACAGTGGAACAGGCCAGGCCGGAGGGTAGGGTAGTGGAACAGGCCAGGCTGGAGGGTAGGGCAGTGGAACAGGCGAGGCCGGAGGGTAGGGCAGGGGAACAGGCCAGGCCAGAGGGTAGGGTAGTGAGACAGGCCGGAGGGTAGGGTAGTGGGACAGACCAGGCCGGAGGGTAGGGCAGTGGAACAGACCAGACCGGAGGGTAGGGTAGTGGAACAGGCCAGGCCGGACGGTAGGGTAGTGAGACAGGCCGGAGGGTAAGGTAGTGGAGCAGACCAGGCTGGAGGGTAAGGTAGTGGAGCAGACCAGGCCGGAGGGTAGGGTAGTGGAGCAGACCAGGCCGGATGGTAGGGTAGTGGAACAGGCCAGGCCGGAGGGTAGGACAGTGGAACAGGCCAGGCCGGAGGGTAGGGTAGTGGAACAGGCCAGGCCGGAGGGTAGGACAGTGGAACAGGCGAGGCCGGAGGGTAGGGTAGTGGAACAGGCCAGGCTGGAGGGTAGGGCAGTGGAACAGGCGAGGCCGGAGGGTAGGGCAGTGGAACAGGCCAGGCCAGAGGGTAGGGTAGTGAGACAGGCCGGAGGGTAGGGTAGTGAGACAGGCCGGAGGGTAGGGTAGTGGAACAGGCCAGGCCGGAGGGTAGGGCAGTGGAACAGGCCAGGCCAGAGGGTAGGGTAGTGAGACAGGCCGGAGGGTAGGGCAGTGGAACAGGCCAGGCCGGAGGGTAGGGTAGTGAGACAGGCTGGAGGGTAGGGCAGTGGAACAGGCCAGGCCGGAGGGTAGGGCAGTGGAACAGGCCAGGCCAGAGGGTAGGGCAGTGGAACAGACCAGGCCGGAGGGTAGGGCAGTGGAACAGACCAGGCCGGAGGGTAGGGTAGTGAGACAGGCCGGAGGGTAGGGCAGTGGAACAGGCCAGGCCGGAGGGTAGGGTAGTGAGACAGGCCGGAGGGTAGGGCAGTGGAACAGGCCAGACCGGAGGGTAGTGTAGTGGAACAGGCCAGGCCGGAGGGTAGGGTAGTGAGACAGGCCGGAGGGTAGGGCAGTGGAACAGGCCAGGCCGGAGGGTAGGGTAGTGAGACAGGCCGGAGGGTAGGGTAGTGGAACAGGCCAGGCCGGAGGGTAGTGTAGTGGAACAGGCCAGGCCGGAGGGTAGGGTAGTGAGACAGGCCGGAGGGTAGGGCAGTGGAACAGGCCAGGCCGGAGGGTAGGGTAGTGAGACAGGCCGGAGGGTAGGGTAGTGGAACAGGCCAGGCCGGAGGGTGGGGCAGTGGAACAGGCCAGGCCGGAGGGTGGGGCAGTGGAACAGGCCAGGCCGGAGGGTAGGGCAGTGGAGCAGACCAGGCCGGAGGGTAAGGCAGTGGAGCAGACCAGGCTGGAGGGTAGGGCGGGGGGTGGGGGCAGTGTGGCCCTCGTTTTTTGGATGACTGCCTTGCTGCCCTCCTCGAGGAGGTGGCAGCACAGTGGCAGGTGCTGGTTCCCCAGGATGGGAGGAGGAGGCCCCCCCCCACATGACGCAACATGCCTGGGAGGAGGTGGTGGGGGTGTTGAGCTCCTGCGATGTGGTGCAGCGCTCCTGGGTCCAGTGCAGGCAGCGCTTCAACGACCTGCTGCACTCGGGAAGGGTGAGAACAATGTTGGCATTGGTCATGTAACCCACGGGCAGGTATTTAAGCCCAACGGTGAGGTCAGCATTGTTCTCCCAACAGCCATGGCAGTGCTGAATGTTCAGTGATTTAACTTTGCAACGTGGCTAGACCATTGGTTATGGAACGATGAGCGTGTACTGATCTGGGGGACAGGGATGCACTTTGACATTGTCTCCACGGTAACTGAGCCACTGTCCTTGTTCTTCCTTTCAGCATCAAAGAAGCAGGGCCGGGGGGAGGACCAGCAGGGGCCCCCTCTCATACCTGAGGGGCCCTGAAGTCTCACCAGTGTCACACCATCTCTGCCAGGCAGGCACCAGCGCAGATACAAGCATCTCGATGGGAATTCGAACATCGGCTAGTGTCCCGGGGCACAGCGGTGAGGGCACTTCACAGTCGCTGGAGGAGCTGGCAGAGGCAGGGAGTGCCCATGGTGCCAGCAGTCAGAGGGCTGTAGAGAACCAGGCACATGCTCAGTCGGTGCCTGATGATGTGCCTCTGGAGTCGTCCACGATGCAGCAGCTGCAGGAAATGCGGCCAGGTGTGTGGGAACATCTGGGAGTGATACATGAGGCTATGCTTGGCTTGGTCTCCATGGTGGAGGAGTCTACGTGGACAATCACTGAAGCAATGAGCCACATGTCCGAGTGCCATGGGTCCTCCATGGAGAGAGTGGCAACTCTCGTGGAGAGGCTGCTCCAGGAGACCGGTCAGGGCTTCCTGGGGATGCGCTCGGACCAGCAAGCCTCACATTGGCATTGACCTCAGCTGGTCAGTGCCAGTGTGGGAGATGGTCTGGGCACCAAGTTTCCCAGCTCGGTGCCCATCCATCCATGGTGAGCAGGGAGGTCTGAAGTGACCTCACGTTGGCACAGCAGCTGCCTGGCGTCTCTGCGAGCACCTCTCGGGACGCTCCTGATGAGGGTTACAGCCCTCTCCCTCTCCCAGTGATCGTACCATCCGGTGAGGCTGTGATGACTGGGGAGAAGCCAGCTGTGGAACTGGTGGGACCAGCACAGGCTCCACGGGCCAGAGGACGATCGCCAAGGTCATCGAGGCCAACAGGACAGCAGAGTCAGCAGCTGTCTCAGATACCACTCCCAGCGGGGGGCAGCACCAAGTCGGAGCACCCGGAAACATAAACATAAGGCACCTTAGGCACACACGGGTTTCTCACTGGTGCTTTTGTGTTGGCTCGAGATGAGGTCTTTATGACTTGTTCTGATTTGTAACACTATTGTGCCTTTGGGAATAAGTTGGTTTGCTTGACAGAATAATTTTAGATATGTCACCATGGCTGAGGGAGCCTCTTTTCTTCTGCATGTGGATGGTTTCCAAAACTGTAATGAGTGCTTTGTGGGACATTCAGCTTTATTAACAAGGCCCTTAGTGACTGTTCCTAACCTGGCAGATTTTGCACTCAGGTATCGAGTATGGAGCCTGCAGTCCAGGCTTGTCCTGGAGGTCCCTCTGTGGTGTTCTAGCTGAAGGTTCATTGGATTAAAGCCCCCCGGATGTCCCTGCCTCCCTGGAGTCTGCCCGGGTCAGTGTCTACCCCCTCAGCATTTTCCTGTGTGTGCTCATCCTCGGACTCACTGCTGGACTCATCGTGTGCAGCTGCAGCCACTGTGTCGATGTCTTCATCGTCCACTGTATCCTCCCTTTCCAGTGCCAGATTGTGGAGAGTGCAGCATGTAACCACTATCAGCGACACACGATCTGGGAGGTACTGGAGTGCGCCCCCTGACCGGTCCAGGCATTGGAAGCGCATCTTGAGAAGACCGATGGTTCTCTCCACCACAGCCCTTGTGGTGCTGTGGCTCCTATTGTACTGCTGCTCAGCCTCTGTTCTTGGATGGCGGAGAGACATCATGAGCCACCTTCTGAGGGGATAGCCCTTGTCACCCAGCAGCCAACCATCCAGCCGGGCTGGAGCACTGAACAGCCCCGGCACCTGGGAGTGTCTGAGGACGTAGGTATCATGGGAGCTGCCTGGGTACCTTGCACAGACTTGTAGAATCAGCATCCTGTGGTCACACACTATCTGTACGTTCATGGAGTGGAAGCCCTTCCTGTTGACGAAGGCACCGGGCTCACCTGCTGGTGTCTTGACAGACACATGTGTACAGTCTATAGCACCCTGGACACGGGGGAAGCCAGCAATGGCCACGAAGCCTCTGGCTCGCTGTGTCTGACTTGCCTGGTCACAGCGGACGTGGATGAAGGTCAATGCCCGTCTGAACAGAGCGTCTGTAACCTGCTTGACACAAGTGTGGACAGCTGACTGGGAGACACCACAAAGATCACCCACCGAGCCCTGGAAGGTGCCAGAGGTATAGAAGTTGAGGCAACTGTGAGCTTCAGAGCCACTGGAATGGGGTGTCCACCCACACAGTTAGCGGAGATCTCAGGCCCAATCATCTGACAGATGGAGGTCACTGTCTCCCTTGAGAGCTGGAGCCTCCTTCAGCACTACACCTCAGACATATTGAGGTAGCTGCTTCTCCGCCTGTAAACCCTGGCAGCAGGATAGTGGCGTCTTCTGCAGCCCCTTCCACCTTGGACTACCTCTTGGTCCTGCTCCCCTTGTGCCAGCGCCTGTCCTCCTACAGATAGCTCCCCTGGAGGCTGAATGTGCACTCCTGGCCTCCTCCCCCTTCTAGCCCTCCCTTCCTCCTCAGAGGAGGTGCCTCCAGTGGACAGTTCAGCTCCCATTCCCAGGCTAAGGGAAGGCTTCCTGAAACCTGCAGGCCCAGAAAAGATTCCTGACTGCAGAGTGCTGACCTGGAGGTTTAGAGTCCAGAAAAAGCAGCCGGGATGTGTTTTGAAGAACTGCAGATCACACAGGCAAGTTTCAAAAACTTTCAAAAATAAATATTTGGCTGTTCACATTCACGACCTCAGTGACCCCTCTTATCCCGCCTGTGGATGAGATTAATACAAACGTGTCTGACCCGCCTGCCCATTGTGCCCGTGTGCCAATCTGAAGATCACACGGGCGCTGAATAATCAGTGTCGATTGGTGACTCGAGGGCCTTAAGTGGCCCGTTAATTAATGACATCATCGTGCGCCCACCCAGTGAAATATCGTAATGGTGCGCGGTGATGTCAGGACGCTCACCTAACATCACCATGGCGCCATTTTACGCGCGGACATGCGTGGCCCATGCCCGCAGGCTAATGGGAAAATTCTGCCCATGAGGTAATAAACTGTGAGATACAGTCAAATGAAGCATTAAAGCTAAAAGCCAGACCATGAAAATGCTTCTATGAAGTAAATTATTTGAAGCATTCAACAGATTTCATTCAACAATTCACTGAATTACCTTCTTTCACACAATTATTTTAATTAACAATTTTAATCCCACAAATTGACGCAAAACTATTATACTCAAAAATGTTATTTGACAAAGAATGTTTCCTTTCACAATGAATAGGTTTCCATTTGCTTGACTTGGGTTGAGTCTAGCTTAATTAGATTTTCAATTTTTACCACATGATTTTTACTAATCATTTCCTACCTCCTCAGGGTCACTCTCAAAATCCTCAGGATTAAAAGTTACAGCTGCACCTATTTCATCAGCGTTTGCTGATACTGGTGCCAAAGGTAACATCTGCGGTGACACTCAACATTATACACCTCAATGTCTACATTTTCAGCCTTTGTCCAATTAAATATTTCACGCTGGACCACATTTGAAGTTCTTTCCTTCCTGAGCCAAAATAAAGAGCTTTCTTGGTGAACCTACTCTTCAGCACCTAACATCGAACAGCCCGTGTGAAAAAGCACAGGGATTTCAGGTGGGGCCCTGACGCTTTGAGGCTTTGACCTTGTTGATTCACTTTGCAAAGCAAACTTGGATCGCAAGTTGCTGATCTCTTCAACTGAAAATGGGTTGCTTGATGGGATCTTGGAACAAAAATATCTTCATCACTATGCTTTCCCCAATCTGACTGCAGCTTCCAAAATAAAGCGAATAATCTCTTCATTAGTAGCTTTGTTCCATTGTACAATGGAGGGGCAGTGAGATTTTTCAACAGGATAATTGGGGGTACCAACTTTCGATTGAGATGAGACATGTCTGTTGGTGTCAGAGATATGAGAAATTCCTTAGGGTTGTTATGTGAATAAGACATGAACCAAGTCCAAACTGTCCACAGTATTGGCCCTTTGTTCTGGAAGCGACCAACAGGAGTTATAAGAACAAAAGAATCCTCCTTTCATCATCGTGTAACCTCACGCCCAATTGCAAGAACGTTATAATCACGAAACAGGGGCCTTGCAGATTAAACTCATTGTGCCTGCAAGGTCATTAACAGACCACCTCACACCCAGGACTGTCCAGATCCATTTCAAAATAGGACCACTGAGGGGACAATGGAGGTCATTTGGGCGTTGATAAGCTTTTACCCCTCTAGTGTAGTCAGAGGGTCTGTTCAGACAATGAGGTCCTGACTCAAGAACCTCAGTACAGATGGTAACTCTTTCAAAAGCTAATGGCTGGGACATTATCAGTCCTGAAGCCAAAGTGAGTTCCAGACACTAGGGGGAAAATTTTCCACATGTCGGGTGGAACATTCGGGAATGGGTGCAGACCCGATCGCCGCCCGCAATCGGGTCCACGCCGCCATTTTACCCGGGCGGGCCAATTAAGGCCGGCCCAGCGTAGTTCACAACTCCCGTGCATAGCGGGAATGGGCAGGCGGTGACGGGCGTGCTCAGAACGCCAGGTCCAATGGTGACCTGGCGGTCTGTATAAAGGAAGGCTCTGGCAGCCTTGGAAAGGCTGCTCACAATGGCGGAGCGAAGGGCTCTGCAGAAGGGCAATGGAGGTGACGCAAGTCTGGAGGGTAGGCCATCGGAGCAGGCCAGGCCGGAGGGTAGGCCATCGGAGCAGGCCAGGCCGGAGGGTAGGCCATCGAGGCAGGCCAGGCCGGAGGGTAGGCTAGAGGGGCAGGCCAGGCCGGAGGGTAGGGCAGTGGGATAGGCCAGGCTGGAGGGTAGAGCAGTGGAACAGACCAGGCCGGAGGGTAGGGCAGTGGGACAGGCCAGGCTGGAGGGTGGGGCAGTGGGACAGGCCAGGCCGGAGGGTAGGGCAGTGGGATAGTCCAGAGGGTAGGGCAGTGGGACAGGCCAGGCCGGAGGGTAGGGCAGTGGGACAGGCCAGGCTGGAGGGTGGGGCATTGGGACAGGCCAGGCCGGAGGGTAGGGCAGAGAGACAGGCCAGGCCGGAGGGTAGGGCAGTGGGACAGGCCAGGCTGGAGGGTAGGGCAGTGGGACAGGCCGGAGGGTGGGGCAGTGGGACAGGCCAGGCCGGAGGGTAGGGCAGTGGGATAGTCCGGAGGGTAGGGCAGTGGGACAGGCCAGGCCGGAGGGTAGGGCAGTGGGATAGTCCGGAGGGTAGGGCAGTGGGACAGGCCAGGCCGGAGGGTAGGGTAGTGGGACAGGCCAGGCCGGAGGGTAGGGCTGTGGGAAAGGCCAGGCCGGAGGGTAGGGTAGTGGGACAGACCAGGCCGGAGGGTAGGGCAGAGAGACAGGCCAGGCTGGAGGGTAGGGCAGAGAGACAGGCCAGGCTGGAGGGTAGGGCAGTGGGAAAGGCCAGGCCGGAGGGTAGGGCAGTGGGACAGGCTGGAGGGTAGGGCAGAGAGACAAGCCAGGCCGGAGGGTAGGGCAGTGGGACAGGCCAGGCTGGAGGGTAGGGCAGTGGGAAAGGCCAGGCCGGAGGGTAGGGCAGAGAGACAGACCAGGCCGGAGGGTAGGGCAGTGGGACAGGCCAGGCCGGAGGGAGGGCAGTGGGAAAGGCCAGGCCGGAGGGTAGGGCAGTGGGACAGGCCAGGCCGGAGGATAGGGCAGTGGGAAAGGCCAGGCCGGAGGGTAGGGCAGTGGGACAGACCAGGCCGGAGGGTAGGGCAGAGAGACAGGCCAGGCTGGAGGGTAGGGCAGTGGGACAGGCCAGGCTGGAGGGTAGGGCAGTGGGACAGACCAGGCCGGAGGGTAGGGCAGTAGGACAGGCCAGGCCGGAGGGTAGGGCAGTGGGAAAGGCCAGGCCGGAGGGTAGGGCAGTAGGACAGGCCAGGCCGGAGGGTAGGGCAGTGGGAAAGGCCAGGCCGGAGGGTAGGGCAGAGAGACAGACCAGGCCGGAGGGTAGGGCAGTGGGACAGGCCAGGCTGGAGGGTAGGGCAGTGGGAAAGGCCAAGCCGGAGGGTAGGATAATGGGAAAGGCCAGGCTGGAGGGTAGGACGGTGGGACAGGCCAGGCCGGAGGGTAGGGCAGAGAGCCAGACCAGACCGGAGGGTAGGGTAGCTGGGCAGGCCAGGCCGGAGGGTAGGGCAGCTGGCCAGTGTGCCCCTTGTTTCTCCGATGTGCGCCTAGCTGCTCTCTTGGAGGAGGTGACAGTGTGGCAGGAAGTCCATCTTACGAGGGAGGGGAGGCGAAGGCCTCCCCACCTGACCAAACGTGCGTGGGAGGAGGTGTCCGAGAGTCTGAGCTCCTAGGATGTGGTGCGGCGCACATGGCTCCAGTGTTGCAAAAGGTTCAGTGATCTCCTGCGTTCGGGAAGGGTGAGCACCATATTGCCTCAAGTCACTTAATGCTGCCGTCACCCTTTCCCCCAAACTCCCCCCGGCCCACACCCCCGCCAACTCAGTACAGTAACAGCATTGAATCCCTCACCGCATGTATCCCCCGCTGGGTGTCACAGCAGATATTGCCCATGCCCTGTTCACCCTGAGAGGGTTGGGCTAGGATGTGTTCTACACCCACAGCATGTGTGACACTGACACCCAGAGTATAGAATGGGGGTGAAGGTCAAGGGTCTGCACCTAGGCAGAGAGCTGGAACTGTGCAGCATGTCGAAGTCAGGGTGCTAACTTGCTGGGACAGGAGCTTCCAGTTGGCGGGGCACCAATCCATCTGCTGGCGTCTGCGCTCCATGTGCTTGGCCTCCTTGCTTGGCCTCCTTGCTTGGCAACGTGATACCTTGTGGTGCCACATGTGAAGGAGGCAGCATTTGGCCAATGGTGGGGGGGCAGCCCTGGTTTGTTTGAGTGAGTGTGCAGCAGCTGTGGGGTGACCAAGCACTGGAGCCCTGCAATGTCCCACTCTGGCTGGGTTGGCAGGGATGCGATGGGAATTCCGGTAAAGGACTAATCAATGCTCTTCTCTCCTCTGCAGGAGAAGACTGCGCACCATGCTGCCGAGTGGATGTGGACTGCTGGAGGGCAGGCCCATTTGGCTATCATGACTAGATATGAGCAGGAGGCGATGGATCTGGAGAGACGCCATGCGCCCAGGTCCGCCAGTGGCAGTGAGGCTGGGGTGCCAGGGGGAGGTAAGATTGCCAAGCACTGAGGTCACCATGTA
Organism: Isurus oxyrinchus; assembly: GCA_026770705.1. NCBI lineage: Eukaryota > Metazoa > Chordata > Chondrichthyes > Lamniformes > Lamnidae > Isurus > Isurus oxyrinchus. The sequence continues at coordinate 7,887,184 of JANJGN010000032.1, read as the reverse complement.
TTTCCCAGCAGCCATGGCACTGCTGAACGCTCAGTGATTGAAGTTAGCAACATGGGTTGACCATTGATTATGGAAGGATGAGCGCATACTGATCCGGGGGACAGGGATTCACATTGACGTTGTCTCCACTTTAACCAATCAAATGTCCTTGTTCTTCCTTTCAGCATCACTGGAGCAGGGTCGGGAGGAGGAGGCAGAGGGCCCACCTCTCACCCCTGAAGCTCCAGAGCAAACGCACTCACCAGCGTCACACCATCTCTGCCAGGCAGGCACCAGCACAGTTACTAGCACCTCAGTGGGAATTAGACATTCAGCTAGTGTCCTGGGGCATGGATGTGAGGGCACTTCCCACTCGCTTGAGGTACGGGCAGAGACAGAGAGTGCCCAGGGTGCCGGCAGTCGGAGGACTGCTGGGGACTAGGCACATGCTCTGTCGGTGGCTGATGATGTGCCTCTGGAGTTGTCCGTGAGGCAGCAGGCATTGGAAGTGCAGCAGGGTATGCGGGAGGATCTGGCGGAGATACATGAGGGAATGCGTGGCATGGTCTCCATGGTGGAGGAGGCTATGCGGAGCATCGCCGATGCAATGAGCCTCATGTCCGAGCACCATGCTTCCTCCATGGAGAGAGCGGCGACTCTCATGGAGAGGCTGCTCCAGGAGACCGGTCAGGGCCTTTTGGGGATGCGCTCAGACCTGCAAGCCCTCACAGTGCCATTGGCCACAGCTGGTCAGTGCCAGTGTGGGAGATAGTTTCGACACCATGTATCCCAGCTAGGTGCCCATCCATCTACGGTGAGCAGGGAGGTCCAGAGCAACCTCACGTTGGCGCAGCAGCTGCCTGTCGTCTCTGTGGGCTCCTCTCAGGGCGCTCTAGATGAGGGCAGCAACTCCTCCGCCCCTCTGCCAGTGACCATGGCATCTGATGAGGCTGCGATGACTGGGGAGATGCCAGCCATGGCACTGGCTGCTCCCTCCCAGGCGGGGCCAGCACAGGCTCCACAGGCCAGAGGACGATCGCCAAGGTCATCGAGGCCAGCAGGACAGCAGAGTGGGCAGGCTGGCTCAGATAGCAGCGCCAGCGAGGGGACAGCACCAAGACGTAGCACCCATAAGCGTAAATGTAAGGCATCTTAGGCACACCATGGGTTTCTCACTGGTGCTTTTATGTTGGCCCATAGTACTTAGTCGAAGACTTGGTGTTATGTCCAACACCGTTTTTGTTTGCTTTATGAAGTTACTTTTGTTTGCTCAATAAATTTTGACATGTTGCCATGCCTCAGGGTGATTCCTTCCTTCTGCATGTGTACAGGAAGCCACAATGTTATGAGTGAGTTGTTTGACACTGAGCCCTATTAACAGGGCCCTTAGTTAATGTTAGTATCCAGGCTGATTTAGCACTCAGGTATCGAGTGTGGAGCCTGCAGCCCTGGTGTGTGTTGAAGGTCCATCTGTGTTGTGCTAGCTGAAGGTTCTTTAGATTAAAGCCTCGCAGGTGTCCCTGCCTCCCTGGAGTATGCCCGGGTCAGCGCCAGTTTGTGGAGAGCGCAGTATGCAGCCACTATCGGCAACACACGATCTGGGGGGTATTGCAGTGCGCCCCCTGAACAGTCCAGGCATCAGAAGCGCATCTTGAGAAGACCGATGGCTCTCTCCACCACAGCCCTTGTGCCGCTACTGTACAGCTGCTCTGCCTCTGTTCTTGGGTGGCGGAGAAGCGTCATGAGCCATCTTCTGAGGGGATAGCCCTTGTCACCCAGCAGCCACCCATCCAGCCGGGCTGGAGCACTGAAGAGCCCCGGCACCTGGGAGTGTCTGAGGATGTAGGCATCGTGGGAGCTGCCTGGGTACCTTGCACAGACTTGCAGAATCTGCAGCACCAGCATGGGGTGCCCACCCACACCATTTGCAGAGATCTCAGGCCCTATCATCTGACGGATGGAAGTGAATGTCTCCCTTGAGAGACAGAGCCTCCTTTGACACTGGACCTCAGACATATTGAGGTAGCTGCTTCGCCTCCTGTAAACCATCAAGTCATGGTGGGCTTTGAACCTGGGTCCCCAGAGCATTACCCTGAGTCACTAGTCCAGTGACAATACCACTATGCCAAAATCCCATCTTCACATTGACCGTCCATTGTGTTGTGTGGCACTACCACTGTGCTAAATGGGATATATTTTGAATAGATCTAGCAACTCAAGACTGGGTATCCATGAGGCGCTGTGGGCCATCAGCAGCAGCAGAATTGTACTCGGACACAATCTGTAACCTCATGGCCCGGTATATCCCCCATTCTACCATTACCATCAAGCCAGGAGATCAACCCTGGTTCAGTGAAGAGCGCGGGAGGGCATGTCACGAGCAGCACCAGGCATACCTAAAAATGAGGTGTCAACCTGGTGAAGCTATAACACAGGACTACTTGGTGCCAAACAGCATAAGCAGCAAGTGATAGACAGAGCTAAGCGATTCTGCACCCAACGGATCAGATCTAAGCTCTGCAGTCCTGCCACATCCAGTCGTGAATGGTGGTGGACAATTAAACAACTCACTGGAGGACGAGACTCCACAAATATCCCCATCCTCAATGACGGGGGAGCCCAGCACATCAGTGCAAAAAAGGGCATTAGCAAACCCAATGGGCTGGATTTTACCATCGGCGAGGGGGGGTGGCGGGGCCCGCTCGCCAACGTGGGATGATGTCAGGCGGAACCCCCGACATCACCCCGCCCTATTTAAATTTTCAGGAAGGCGGGGGCACAGCAAAATCAGCTAAGGGCCCATCGACCTGTCAATGGCCAATTGAGGCTATTGACAGGATCATTGAAACAATTAAAGGACCTGCCTGTCCGACCTTAAGTTTGGCTGGTCGGCCAGGAGCCCGAGCGGGGAATAGAGAAAACATGAAACCTCATCCAGCGGCAGGATGAGCTTTCATGCAGGGGTTTAAAAATTGTAATAAAGTTATTCTGTAAATTATGAACATGTCCCATCTCGTGTGACATTGTCACATGAGGGGGACATGTTAGGGAATTTCTTTTTTTTTTGTTTTTAATATTTTAGAAAGTATAGGAAATCTCCCTGAGGCTGCACTTAGCCTCAGGGAGATGAGTGCGTTTGTCCGTGTGCATGTGTCAAAGAGCGCACTCTCAGGTTTAGGCATCCCCCGCACCCGCACAGGGAGCGCATAGCGCTTCCCTACAGACATCACGCAAGGCGGGCCTTAATTAGCCCGCCCACGTAAAATGGTGCCACTCCTCCAAACAGGGGTGCCGATCAGGAGCGCACCCTCACGTGCCCACCCATCAACTTCCCCCCCCAATGGGGGGAAAATTCAGCCCAATGGGTTTTTATGACAATCAATGATAACTTCATGATCACCATTATAATTCCAGATTTATTAGTGGGATTTAAACTCTACCAGCTGCCATGGTGAGATTTGAACCCAGGTCCTCAGAGGTTTAGCCTGGGCCTCTAGATTACCAGTATATATATACACACACACATATATTATATATATAAATATACGTATATCATATATATATATAGTATGTATAATATATATGTTATTATAATACATATATTTGTTACTAGTATAATTATTATTTGTAATTATTAGTTAAATTTAATCAATGAAGTAATTGCAGTGTTCATTTTGATTAATTATACCACGGCCTAAACTCATAATCATTTTTGTGTGTGTGCATGCAGGTTTGGTGAGTGAGTGTCCAGTATTCTTAAACTCTGTCAGTGGCCACTCAAGTTTTACTCTAATATGTTGTAATGATATGCTCCCAAAAGGGTATTTTTATCCCTTGTGAACTGATTCTGCACTGCATGTTTTTGCATACAGCGCCCTCAGTATCTGTTTCTCACTGTTTCTATGCATTATTCAGTGTGTATACAATGTTAACCTATTCCATTAGTCTGGGGTATGGAATTTTCCACCTTCCAAAAATAGGGATTAGGTGGGCGTCCTCATGATTGCCAATGGTTGATACCACAATTATAGGGTATGAATTAACCGTGGGCACACTATCTGACGTGTATAAAGGTTCCGGTTTCGCTATTCAGTAAATTGCTTATGGAAGCTGCCTTTTTAGTCTTAGTCAAAGACAAGTGGTTTTCCCCCCTCCCCCATGTCGCCTCCATACCCCATTCCCCCTCATATTCCCATGCCCCTTCTATACCCCCATTTGCCCCCTCTGTACCCTCCTTGCCCACACACCCAGAATCCACTATGGACAAAACTCATAGGCCCTAGAATAACTTGGGAAGTCTTTGAGTTGCTCATGAAACTGGCAAAATAAACAAACAGCCATTCAAAGAACAGCCATCCTTCAGTAAACTTTAATCCTAGTCATAAAACTGTTAATCAAAATAAAGTTCACAATTCCCTTGACAGCTTGTCTTAGGCCCAACCATCTTCAGCTGCTTCATCAATGACCGTCCTACCATCATAAGGTCAGAAGTGGGGATGTTCACTGATGATTGCACAATGTTCAGCACCATTCACGACTCCTCAGATCCTGAAGCAGTCCATGTCCAAATGCAGCAAGACCTGGACAATATCCAGGTTTGGGCTGACAAGTGGCAAGCAATGCCCACTTGTTTGGTACCACATCCACAAACATTCATTCCCTCCACCACTGACACACAGTAGCAGCAGTGTGTGCCATCTACAAGATGCACTGCAGCAACTCACCAAGGCTTCTTAGACAGCACCTTCCAAACCCATGACCACTACTATCTAGAAGGACAAGGGCAATAGACAGATGGGAACACTACCACCCAGAAGTTCCCCTCCAAGCCACTCACCATCCTGACTTGGAAATATATTGCTGTTCCTTCACTGTCGCTGGGTCAAAATTCTGTAAATCCCTCCCTAACAGCACTGTGGGTGTACTTACACCACATGGACTGCAGCGGTTCAAGAAGGCAGCTCACCACTACCTTCTCAAAAGCAATTAGGGATGAGCAATAAATGCTGGCCTAGCCAGTGATGCCCACATCCCATGAACAAATAAAAAAAGCTGTATCAACAACCCCTGCAGGGCTCAATCCATTAGTAGGCTTTGGAACTCAGCCAAGCATTCATAGCAGGATGTGTCAATGAAGCCTCAAGAGCTGAATACATTAAAGCCTTTGAAATAGCAGAACAGGTGACCATCCGCTCCATTGCTTCAAAAGGATGAGCAAATGACTGGACTCAATCGTTCACTGAGCTTGTTCACCCACTGAAATTCCAATATCCAGGAAGGGAGAAGAGTAGGCAGATTGCCTCCCAGGAGGTCAGAACCCGAATATCTCAGGGTATTCATCTCATTTAGATTCCGATCCAAATTCCAGTTGGAGGAGTAGCCGAGTCATCTCTTCCTCCACATGTATTTGGGGGAGGGGTTTGACCAAGGAAGTTCCTGAACCACCCCAGGAATTTCACCTTCTCAAGCCTCAAAGAGACACTTGCCAGCTGACAACATGCACTATTTTCATTGAGGGGCTAATAAAGGCCCAGAACTGCATTAGAAAATGGTCATTGATTGTGGAGGGGGGTCATTCTACCCATTGATGTCAGTCCAGTTTTCCAGGCTCTGGGACAGAATCTATTGGGCCTTCCCTGATCTCCTGTTGTAAACGACACCATGAAAATTCTGCTCCTCTGTCAGGGCTGGCTCCTCTGATGTGCCTGTATGGGTGTGGGCTTATCCACTCCAACTATAACAGCGATCATATTCATGCAATTTAAGATGGAGTCTGTATCATTCTCTATGAGTGGAGTGAATTCTTTATCAATTCGTTCTCAGGATGTGAGCGTCACTGGTAAGGTTGGCATTTATTGCGCATCCCTAATTGCCCTCAAGAAGGTAGTGGTGAGTCACCTTCTTGAAGAAGCAGCAGTCAGTGCGGTGAAGTACCTCCTATGGTCTAATGGCTGTGGATGTTGGGGCTTATTTGGCGCTTTCAAGATTGAGACTGAGAGACTTTAGTTAGGTAAGAGTATTAAGGGACAGGGAGTAAAAACAGGTAAATGGAGTTCAGGTACAGATCAGCTATGATCTAATTGAATGTTGGAACAGGCTGACTGGCCTACCCCTATTTTTGAACAATTCCATTTGATGAAGGGGCAGAATAATCCCAATGCAATGACAGACAAGAGGAAATGGAAAAGAAACAGCCCCTGGCAAAGTGAGGAAGGGCAAGGGCAAGGGGGTCAAAGGTGGTGATCATGGAATCAGGAACAGGAAGGGACACCTGGAGCAGGGGAGGCCCCACGGCCTCCTTGTTAGGCTGCTGTTCCTCCAGGCCAACTGGAAACCTTTCAAACATTTAAAACATCGTTTCCCCAGGCCTCACCTGGCACCGAATCCAATTCGCAAAACCTTTTCCCAGCCTGCTTCATGCAGCCTGGGGTTAAAATTGCGTCGGAGTCCGAATGACATCATCGGACGGTGGGGGTGACCAGATTTTCAAAAAGTCAAAAACCAAGACACATTGTAAAGCCGTGAAAATTGAGATGCTGGGTGACCAATGGCAGGAGCCTGGGGGAGGGGCATATATATGAGGTGATGTGATGACATCTCCCAGAACATGTCCAGTCAGAGTTAGCAACACCTATTGAAGGCAGAAGCTACAAACCACAGACTTTAGTTTCAATGACATTTTGGCCTCATTTTCTTAAAAAGACTGAGCCAAGGCTTCGTTTGTTCCAAGATCCCAGTCAGAATCCTCAATTCCGCACTAACTTTACTGTGCACAATGGTAAGACCCATCACCATTTAATAACCTTGGCTATTTTCATGCGCACACTGGGTTCTAGCAATCGAGGTTTCCAGCCAGGAGCTGGATTTTAAACTAGTGAACGTACTTCAGGTGTGGCAGGTTTTGTTTCCATCCAAACAGCTCAAGGCCTTTCAACGAGGGGTTTGGCTAGAAGTGCCACAGCTTAACTGAACTTGCCTGCCACCTTCCTCAGCTCTTGACTGGTAGTTTATTGAAGGGATCCCACCTGAGTACCTCATCGAGTGCAGCTCGCAGTTGGCGGACCCTTGCTGCCAATCTCCAGCTGTCATCCTGAGCCTGATCCCTTCCTGGCTCCGGATGCCGGTGAGAAGGATTTCCGCATGTGCAAAAGCCTGGACACCCAACTGGACGCTATAACCTGTGAATGTTTACGAGGCCTGGTGAAGGCTTCATGTGCCTCCCAAGGCCCAGGAATAAAAATCGCGCCTGGGGAGAGCACGGAGCTAAGAACCCTGCCATGTAATTTAATCACCTTTCCCGCTAGAACTGGGGGCAATGGAGGATGGTTAAAATCAGGGGTCTCTCCTTAGACATGGCCAGTCCCGTGGTGTGGCTCTGAGTGAACCAGCTCCACAGTTGTGTGATCTGAAGAATTCCATCAGTTCTTGGCTGTGAAAGTTCTAGGTCATAAATCATACAGGTCTGAACAATTCTGATGAAGCTTACTATAATGAAGAGTCACAAAAGATACTGTGTAATTAGCAGTAACACACTTTTGGGAAACGCCCTGGAAATTGCAGTTGGCAACTTGAGATGGAACAACGCCCAACATTTTTCCAGTCTTTGTGTTTTGGCAAACATTTTAACCCATTTAAACCCATGCTTGCGTTAAAACAGTGGACAAGACTAAAAAGGCCAAGAGCACTTTTTAGGCTCATAAGCATAATGGGGTAGCAAGAAACTAATCAATGGCCTGGATTTTGTACCCCAGTTGTGGCGATGCTGAGACATTCACCAATATTGAGGGCCGCAACTGTTGTAAGGTTGCATGTTGTCTCATGGAGAGGCCTAGAGGCTTGTATGGTTGAACAATAACAGTCCTGACTAGGTGCTATCTTCATGCCACCTTCTACCTGACTCACTGCTACACTCTGCCATTCCCAAGTGACTCTCTGCATCACAATGTTTCCCCCGCCTCACATTAACCCTTTCAGTCCCGAACAGCCTATCACTACAGCAACCACACCGCAACTCCCGACGCACACACACACACTTGCACTGAAAACCCAAACTTGCGGCGCGCGCCAATGCGCTCCAGAAGACCCTGCGTTGGTGGTCTGACTGAGCTGCTCCGTAAAGCAACAGTGGATTTCATGTGGATTTTTATTGGAGCTGCTAATAGCGGATATGGGAGGCCTTGTAGCACACTAGCGCCCCTACCTCTGTCTAGACGCTCTAGGTTCAAGTCCCATTTCAGGACTTGTTGGGCACAGAAGGTGTGGCCAAAGAGGTTGATTATCAACCTGTAAACCCTTCCAATACACCTGATGGCAGGTGGTAATAGCGAGAGAGATTCCTGGTCAGCCATACTGCAGAAGGCAATGGTAAACCACTGCAGTACTTTGCCAAGAATAATCATGGGCTGATCCAATAGACATCCATGGTCGCTAACACCCTCTTAGGGCGTGGGGCCTGCAGGAGGGGGATAAGTCGGGGTACAGCTTGCCGGGGAGCTGATCCAACATGAAAGTCTGTCAGTAGAAGGGATGACAAGTGGACCTGTCTGTTTGCTGATGGACTTAGTAAAGGACAGTTTGAAACAAAACTAATCACAGCACTTGTGTTTTTCCTGCCTTTGTTTACCACAATGGAAGATCTTGATCGATTTGCTTAAAATAAAATCAATTCTATCCCCGTGAAAGTATGATGCCAAAAAATGCAGCATTAGCTACAAACTCCCAATAAATCACAACAAAGTAGAGATGGATGATAACATTTCCCTTGATTTATATGACACAAAAATATCAATGTAAATGATCGTCAGCTAGCTTAATTTTGTCAGCAACCCATGATTCTGTCATAGTTTCATATAAATTCTGCTCAGAGCTAAAGCGAGACAGAGGCCATCTACATATTAGCTCTTTGAGAAATGAGTGCAGATTGTAGCATCGTGGCAACATATTCACAGTCACTCAATAGATGATATTGCGTGTTATTAATTAAACACGGATTTGATGAAATGTTACTGTCGAGGTGAGATTAAAGCAAAAAGTGGGTGGGGGAAATATTCAGTCTCACAGGCTTCCGTTCTGGAGTCCAAGTCTGGTGCCGGGCAGGAATGTCGGTGTGATTCCAGGGACACGCACGATCTTCCATTGCTCAGCTCATTAATTATGCATTCGTGAGGGGCTCGGCCAATCTCGTGGCGGTCACCCACCCCGCCGTTACCTCATGGGGTCAAAGGTCCTGGCGCCATATTTAAAGGGCACCCGGACAGACATTCACTCACTGCCGGCCAGGAGCTCCACGTTACTCCTCCAGAGTCCGTGCGGCCGCAGCTCGTACCGGAGAAACTGGCAGATGTGAGCAACCACATCCCGGGACATACGAGGGAGCCTCTGGCATTGCCTCTTGTTCACCTCCAGATAAGAACCACGCCAGCGATACACCCATGGTCGGGCCAATTCTCACCGTCTCAGTGGCCCATGTTAATCTTGACCTTCTAGAGGCCCCGCTGCCTCTTGCTGCTCAGGCCCTTGCTCCTCCTGGCCCTGTGCCAACCTGCGATGGGCCCTCCTTCTCCTCATCTGGATGAGAGCCATTCCCAAGGCAGAGTTACCTGCTGCCCACATCATCGACACCTCAGTGGATGTGTGAACGAATTGAAGTGATACGTTTAGTGAGTATGTCCTTTACAGGTTTCCCTCCATCTCAAAGCCAGCAGGAAAGTGCTCAGCCCTTCACCTGGCCTCTGTCTAGACATGGCCTCCCCACCCCACCCCTTCCAGGTAAAGGACATCCTGGAAGACCAGAGTTGGGTGTTCCTCCTGTTCATTCATGAACCCGTATGGAGACATTGCTCTTTGACCAGGGTGATGAGAGCCGTGTGCAAGAAGCCTCACCTGGACAATTTTCTGCTTGTCTCCATCACCCTCGAGAATCTATAGAGAGCCCATTGCCTTAGCAGCATAGAAAGACTAAGTGCATGACCCCTTGTCAACCAAGACCATTCACCCAGGAGGATGGAGGTTTGGAGTCACGAGTTGACTGCCCTCCACCAGCCGTGCTCCCTGGAGGCATTCACCTCCCTCCCTCCCTTCATCCCTGCCTCTGACTGCAGCCGATGGCAAATGGCACAGAATGAATGGCAGCTCCACACCTTGTTGGGATCTCGAGGTTGTGAGACCCGTGAGTTGGGGACAAACCTGCTGCAATGTGGGCTTCAGCAGAGAGAGGAGAACACACCTGAACATGGTTCTCATGCCCTTTCCTCATGATTATTAGTGTGTCCCTTTCGTCGGCCACATGTGCTGACCTTGAGCTCCACCCACCCAAAAAGACCCTCCTCCCACTTCAAGATATTGCAGTCTTATATCGAATGCTTTGCATTGCTGTAACTGGGAAGAAGTGCACATCACCTTTCAGGCTCTCTCCACCACCTTCTACCCTCCCTCCGTCACCCACTAACCTCCCCCCATCACCATAGACCCACCCAATAGCAACATCCCTCTCCCCACTGTCACCCTCCACCACCTTCTACCCTCCCCCTGTCACCCACCAACCTCCCCCCATCACCATCAACCCATCCAATATCACCATCCCTCTCCCCACTGTCACCCTCCACCACCTTCTACCCTCCCTCGTTCACCATAGACCCACCTAATATCACCATCCCTCTCCCCACTGTCACCCTCAATCACCTTCTACCCTCCCCCTGTCAACCACCAACCTCCCCCCATCACCATAGACCCACCCAATATCACCATCCTTCTCCCCACTGTCACCCTCCACCACCTTCTACCCTTCCCCCGTCACCCATCAACCTCCCCCCATCACCATAGACCCACCCAATATCACCATCCCTCTCCTCACTGTCACCCTCCACCACCTTCTACCCTCCCCCCATCACCGTAGACCCACCTAATATCACCATCCCTCTCCCCACTGTCACCCTCCACCACCTTCTACCCTCCCTCGTTCACCATAGACCCACCCAATATCACCATCCCTCTCCCCACTGTCACCCTCCACCACCTCCTACCCTCCCTGTCACCCACCAATCTGCCCCCATTACCATAGACCCACCCAATACCACCATTCCTCTCCCCACTGTCACCCTTGAACCTCCCCCCATTACCCTAGACGCTATGACAATCCACCTCCACATGCCTTCCCTCCCCTCAGAGCCAACACCTGTTACCATCCCCGTGCCCACCCTGACCCTGCCCCCTCCTGTTATCCAAGTCATCTGTCTGGTTCCCCTCCATGACCCACCCGATGAGACCTTCACCTACCAGACTCTCACCTTGGACCTGCCACTGTACCTCATCCCACTCCCTCTCTGACTGTGACTGTTCCCTCCTAACACCAGTACCCTGAGTTCATCCCCCTCAGGACACCACAGTCCACACCACCGACTCCACCCTTGAAGACACTTGCACCACCCCCACCCCAATGCCCACGCCTTCCGCCGGTTACTCTCCTCTCTTTCCCCGGTAAGCCTGCATCCCTTGTCTGGCCCTGGTGCAGCATTTTCTAATGGCACTCGAGTGAAGCTGTGCGAGGTGCCTAAGAAAGAGAGAGCAACATCTACGGACCTCAAAGCCGCGGAGGAAGTGACACTCGCCAGGTGCTCGCCACTTATCTACAGTCGTAAAACTGAATGTTCTCCGTGCTCACTGGAAGACGAACTTAATTCCAGCAAGACGGCCTCTTAATTAGCGCTCATGAGATGCAAATGAATGCAAACTGGTGGGGGGGAGGGAGTTCCCGACTTTTATCAATCACGCCAAAGTATCTACCCCCACCCACCGCAAATCCCACCGTTGGTGGGAGCAGAGAATTCTATCACGCCTCTGAGCGGGTAGCTAGCTTTTTGGTGTTTAATAAAACACTGGAAAAATCCACCTTTATAAATGATTGTTTATTTACAGATACGAATTTTCGAACAGAATCATATCAGCAAATCAGATATAACAATGAAGGATCGGTAGAATCGTGATTGGTTTAAACACACTGCCAGCGCTAAGTATCGAGAGAGAGAGAGAAACTATTTCCTCTGGTGTGGGGGTGGTGAGTGGGGTGCGGGGTGGGAGGGGAGGGGTGGGGGTGTGGGGAGAGGGGAATTTCAGATAGCCTTAAAATTCGAGCCAAGCTGTTCAGGGGTGATGTCAGGAAGCAATTCTTCACACAAAGGGAGAGGGGAAATCTGGAACTCTCTCACCCCCCACCCCTCCAAAAAAAGCTGTTGAAGTTAGGGGGTGAATTGGAAATGTCAAAGCTGAGATTGATATTTTGTGTTGGGTAAGGGGATTAAGGAACTCTGGAACCAAGGTGGACAGAGGGAGTCGAGACACAGATCAGCCTTGATCAATTTGAATGCAGAAACAGGTTGAGGGGCTGAACGGTCTTTTCCTGTTCCTATGTTCCATTATGGGGACATACAGCAGAAGCCAAAACTGCTCTTGGCAAAGTCCAAGGACACAAGCGTTTTGCAGCAGGCGTTACTGCAGAGTGATCAGGAGCAGGATGATTGGACGATATTTCTCTTCTGAGCTTAAGGGAGCTCAGACAAACTAGCAACCTTGCCTCCTCTTGCCGTGCTCGTCAGCTAACTCAGCAAGTACACGTGAGGTGGGGGTGGGTGGTGAAGAATGGAGTGTGTATGGGCGGAGGGTGGGGTGTGATAACTCCCCGGCCTCTTTGATTCTGTGACACAGCGCAGGATAGGGGAATCTTGGCATTGATTATTATTTGAAAAAGGATGGGGAGATGTGGTGTAGCTGTCGCATCCCTGGGCTAGTAATCCAGCAGCTACCCTGGGGACATGGGTTCAAATCCCACCACGGCAGCTGGTGGAATTTAAATTCAATTAATAAAATCTGGAATTGTTAATGGTGATCATAACAACTATGATCAATTGTAAAATTCCATCTGGGTCACTACTATCTTTAGGGGAAGGGAAATCTGCTGTCCTTACCTGCTCTGGCCTACATGTGACTCCAGACCCACAGCAATGTGGTTGACTCTTAAATGGCCCAGCAAGCCCCTTGGTTCAAGGGCAGTTAGGGATGGGTGACAAGTGCTGACCTTGCCAGTGACACCCACACCCCATGAAAGAATAAAGATTTGAAAATTGGTGGGGGGGGGGGATTTAAAATTTCGAGGAAACAATTAAAGGGAGTGAATTTCCTGCTAAACAGGGAGCCATTCTGGGAATAAACAGCCAACTGTTACAACAGACCCAGGAAAAAGCAGCTTATCAAAGATGTTCCTTTGTAAGATGAAAAGGGTAATGCCTTCATTAAAAAAAATACTTTGGGAGGGCGGGGTGCAGAAGAGCGAGGACATGTTACTGTTTCCAATAATGTTCAAGGCAAGTTTCTACCTGCTTTGGTGCCATTGCATTTTATCTTTGGAAACAAAGGAGGCTCCTTCCAGCAGTGAGCAGCCTGGAACAACACTGTTGGCATCAATGATGCCCAGCTTAGTCAAAGTTCTCAGCTCAATCGCCCTAATTGTGCAGACATGGGCATCACTCTTCTCAACCCCAACTTCACCTTCATCTCCAATCCTCTATGTTGTATTACCAAACACTTTCATGGAGAAGGACGTGCCCCTAATTCCCAAACACTCATTCGATGTTTATCTCATTCACTGTGACAGCCCAGGTACACTCGACACAACTATACAACAATCCCAACTTAATGGCAAATGACAACTTCAGTTAAAGCTGACTTTCTGGCTTTTAAGGTGTGACCTTTCACGCAATTTGCTTTCGGCAGCCATTTTGATTCAGTCGCTAAGAAGCCATTTTGTGCAGCTTAATCTGTAGCTGTTCTGTTAGCAAAATGCTACACGTCTTTGATTAGAAAATAAGTCACATTCTGCGATCCAGCTTGGACAGAACTTATTTATTTCATTTCGAGTCTCCTTGAAAGACAATTGTGGCTGTGCAGGACCTTGTGACTGTCCTTTAAGTGTTTGGTGGCAGCGATTATTGAGCCGAAAGTCCAGGGCAATCTTTCATACCCAAATTGTAGTGCTTTTCTGTGATGATGCTTCCTAAAAAAAGAAAAATAATCAAACAGACACTTTCAAATCTCGTGGGATTGCTCTTCAGTGATTTAGTCTCATAACTGGCCATCCATTTACTATTCCTGTTTAAGTTGAGTTTGCACACCGTCTTGCTTCCTGTTCACTGAATGTGACCATGGTGACTTCTGGCTGGAACTTGCTCCTTTCAGAGGGAGCTGCTTCCCCATTGTGGCATCTTCACTTAATTCCTTTGCTTTCTTGACACACCTGATTCCCTGTGGTTCACTGCAACTCTTCACTACCTCATAGGCTAACTCCTTGCACTAACAAATGGAGTCAATCAGGAGAGAAGGACCGGACATGATAGTTGACCAAGCGTCGCAAGAGTAAAGCAACAGTCGGAACGTTGGGGTGCGTTAAGCGGACCGGAGTTCAGAAAGGATGAAGGTGAACCAGGTTACCCGAAACGTGAGGTGGGATTTTCCAGCCCAGCCCACCCAGGATCATCCAGTCCCGCCGAAAGCCAACGGACTTTTGGCTGGGCCGTTGAACCTCCTGCGGTGGGTCCCAACACAACAGGGCCAGGAAATCCCGGCCATGGAAGCTGCGAGAAAGGTTCAAGGAGGGAAAAAAGGAGTTTGTTTTTAAGTTGCTCACATAATCGTGGAAAGCAGCTGAGGAAGTGGGAGGAAGCACAGGACACGAGCAAGTGATTCGGCCTGAGGAGATTGTCTGGCCTACTGTCCGCATTCAGCCTGCACCGACGCGGGCAGTTATCATCCTGATCCCCTCAGGAATGGGCGCCTTCACCCCCATGTGGCACGTTTCAGGCAAAAGCGTTCTACAGTCAACGGATTGTGTAACAGCGTGGCAGGTTGTTTGCAGAGCTTTGCGCTGCAGCGAATCAGCTGCCCCCCCCCCCCACCCCAGCAACACATGCCCCCTGCCCCGCCACCTCCCCCCCACCAAGTACTGATTGCAGGTTTAGCACCTCCAGAAGGATCCCAGTATGGGTTGTAAATTGCCTTTTTTTCTCTCTGCGCTTGATACTCAAGCACTTGCCTCAAAGGTTGCGCACTACAAAGCTGGGTTAGCAATTCGCCATTTTATGCTGGTTGAGTCGATCAGTAGCTGCTTGGGAAGTGTCACCATTGCAGGTGGCTCACAATTTGCTCCTCATTGTTAGGGGCAACACACTTTGCACCCAATCACGCAGCCTCTTATGTTGAAGACAGGCCATTCTTCTGTTTGCCCGCCAACCCGTTCAATCCTCTTATTCCAGCGAGAGTGAGTTGAGCTTTGCAAGGGTGTCCTCATACCTTTGTGTCCCAAGTCCTGGAATCATTCCTCACCTATCTCCTCTGAACCCTTTCAATGTTTTTATAGCTTAGAAAAGCCTTTCAGTTCCAGTGACAATGCTATGGAAATACGGCCTGAGTTTTGACGAGCTTTATTGACAATAGCTTTGTACTGACTCAAGTGAAGATTGGGCCTATTCTACTCTCCACCGATACTGAGGGATACCCTTTCATTGTCTTTCTCTGATTGTTTGCCTATGTTTATGCACATGTAACCCTTAAATGTCAGAACTGTCTACCAGCAGTTGGGTTTCTTATACAGTTCTGGTTAGGCCCCATCTGGAGAACTATGTTCAGTTCTGGGAGCCGCAACTCAGGAAGGATTACTGGCTTTGGAAGGGGTTCAACACAGAAACACCAGAATGATACCAAAGTTAAAAGGGTTGATTTTTAAGGACTGGTTGCATAGGCTAGGCTTGTATTCCCTTGAATATAGAAGATAAAGGGGTTATTGTAGTTGATTAAAGGATTTGAAAGGTAAACAGAAAGAAACGTTTTTCTGGTGGGGGGAGTCCAGGACAAGGGGGCAGAACCTTAAAACTCGAGCCAGGCTGTTCGGGGGCGATTTCAGGAAGCACATCTTCACACAAAAGGGAGAGGAAATCTGGAACTCTCTCCCCTCACCCCCGCCAAAAAGCTGCTGAGTCTGGGGGTGGAAGCAGGGGGGGTAGGGGGGGGGGGGGGGGGGCGTCAGTTGAAAATTTCAAAACTGAGATTGATAGATTTTTAATGGGTAAGGGGATTAAGGGTTACAGAACCAAGGCCGATAAAATTAAGGTACAAATCGGCCATGATAGAATTGAACGGCAGAGGAGACTTGAAGGGCTGAATGGCCTCCTCCTGTTCCTATGTTCTGTCGCCAATTGGCACTGGGTGGAATTTCTGGTTTTGTTTTCTCCTGGCCTCACCGTTTAAATGTGTTAGTTTTTCTTTTTAAAAAATCAGTTTGGGCCGACCTTGGAGGGGTCTCCTTTTCTGAGGCAGTTCCTTGGGATCGAGGATGACTTGATTCCACTCGCGTCCGATGGGTTGTGAGGTGATTGATAAGTCCAACGTGCGACCTGCAGACTCTGCCACACGTGAGGCAGGTAGCGCTTGGAGGATTGGGTACATGGCTTGTTTGGAGGTTTGAGTGCTCCCTCCAACTTCACCTCTTCACGTTCCCAACGGAGTCTCCCACGGTGTTCAGTGCCTTCCCGAGTGAGTCCCCTCCATTTTGGGTCATTCACGAGCCAGGGGGTCCCCATGAGTCGGCGGGGACCTTTGACCTCTTCAGGGTTTGAGAGGTCCCTGTGAGGTAATAGTGGGGTTGACACTTTAAGGGGGAAGTATTGTCAATCATGTTCCTAAGGGGGCGGGGCTAGACAGCCCCAATTTGTTTTCCCACTGGCCCATCTCAGAGTAGGCATTGGGGATCATTTTAATGTAACATTCCCAGCAGCAAGTTGAAGGGTCATATCTGCCGCTCATAAATCGATGGAACGTAAACTCAGGCAAGATGAAAAATGGGTAGCAAGACCCAATCACTTCCGTTTCCTGCTGGGTGGGTTAGGTTGAAGTTATTTCCCTTAATATTTCCTCTGGCTTCTTTCCTATATTTTAAGCTTTTGATTAAAATAAGGAGGAATTCAGAGCTCAGCAGTCAAGAGGTGGCTATTGTGTGAGCCTGGACTTCAGGTGGTTTAAAGCTGAACAAAGCCTGAGTTGAGTTAAGTTGAACATGCTTTTATATGACACGTGCAGGGATTCTTACAGATCGTGTAGGAATGGACATTCAAGATTGTTACCTTCAGTTGCTCTACATAGACGACAGCATCGTGAACCGTCACAAAGATCTGCTCTGGGCGAAGGTGGTTGAGTAGGCCGCTACATGTCAATATTTTCAAAACATCTTCTAGAAAATGCAAAGAACAAAGAGATTTGTAACAACGGAAGGATCAACGAACGCTTCTTTAGAAACTAGCCTCTGTACTTGCTTAAGCTGTTCACCCTCCAACTTCTGCCAGTTGTGATGCAAGGTCAAATTGACCAGAGCCTGTTTCTTGCTCTCTCCGCGAGCTGCTGAGTATTTTCAGCGCTTCCTTTTTTCATTTCAGTTTCTAGGGGTGGAATTTAATGGAGACAACGGGGGTCTCAGCAGAACCCGCACCACCTACTTTCGGGAAGGCCCGCTGCACTAACTGGGCAGTAGCGGGCCTTCTCTGGGATCAAGGATCCCGTGGGGGGGGGGGGGGGGGGGGGGGGGGGGGGGGGGGTGAAATCCCGCCCCCAAGAGGTGCCAGCCAATCAGATGCCAGCAGCTGGGCGTTGCTCGGCAGCGTCACCAGGAAGGTGGTGGGCGCTATCGGTAATGAGCCCACCTGAAGCCCAGGATCGTTGAGGGACCCAGGCCACAAATGAGTGATGGCAGCAGGGGCAGCGGGCTGGCTCTTAGCAGGTGCCCCCTTCCCCATGCCAGGTCCCTTGATCGGGCACTGAGTGCCTTCAAAGAGGGAGCATCACCCCCATCCCCAGAAGCCTGCAAGCAACTCTGAGGCCCTTGCTCTTTTAAGGGCCTCAATTGACAGCAGGGTGGGAAGGCCACACACACCGGCCTTCCTGCCCCTGAACTTAATCAGGGCACCTCCCACCACCTAACTCACCTCGGGGTGAGCATTAGTCCAGGCCTCTAGATTGCCAATCCGGTAACATTATCGCTTCATGTCGTGGATTTGTCACGTGAAGGGCACAGCATAGTATAATAACCCAGTATATCCCAAACCAAAACTCAACTGGCACCAAAAGGAAGGCATCTGAATAAATAATATGGCATGGAGACCACATTACTGTCATACTTACTGTTGCATTCTGCTAGATAGACCCACATGTCGGCTTTCTGACACTCCACACACATCTGGAAAATAAGACCCATTGGACCAAATTAAGACTAACTGTTTCTTTTCTGGAGCATTACATTTGATCGAGACACCCAATGGCACCTTAAGGGGAAGTTGGATAAACACATGGGGGAGAAAGGGATAGAAGGATATGCTGGATACCGTGAGGGTGAAGTGTGGTGTGGGGAGGCTCATATGAACCATAAGCACCAGCATGGACCACTTAGGCTGAATGGCCTGTTACATGGGTTATTAGGCACAGAAACAGGCCATTCAGCCCATCCAGTTCATACCGGTGTTTATGCTCCACTTGAGCCTCCCCCCTTCTTTCCTCATCTAAATCTCCCATTGTCACCCTCTATTCCCTTCTCCCTCATATACTTGTCTAGTTTCCCCTTAAATACATCCATATTATTCATTTCAACCACTCCCTGTGGTAGCAGGTTCCACATTCTCACCACTCTCTGGGTAAAGAAGGTTCTTCTGAATTCCCTAGGATTTCTTGGTGACTATGTTATATTGACGACCTCTAGTTCTGCTCTTCTCCACAAGAGGAAACATTCTCTCCGTATCCACTCGATCAAATCCTTTCAGAATTTTAAAAATCTCTATTCGGTCACCCCTTCTGTTTTCAAGAGAAAAGAGACCCAGCCTGTCAATCCTTTTTTGATATATAAACCCACACATTTCTCGTATATCATTGTAAACCTTCTCTGCACCCTCTCCAGTGCCTCTAGATCCTTTTCATAATATGTCAACCGGAACAGCACACAGTGTTCTAAGTGTGGTCTAACCCAGGTTTGATACAAGTTGGGCATAACTTCCCTAATTTTCAATTCTATCCCTCTAGAAATAAAGCCTAGTATGTGGCTTGCTTTCTTTTTAATCACTTTGCTAACCTGTGACACAAGGTTACTATCAATGTCACTGGCAAGACCATCCCTAATTGCCCCTTGAGAAGGTGGTGGTGAGCTGCCTTCTTGAAGCGCTGCAGTCCATGTGGTGTAGGTACACTCACAGTGCTGTTAGGGAGGGAGTTCCAGGATTTTGACCCAGCGACAGTGAAGGAACGGCGATATATTTCCAAGTCAGGATGGTGAGTGACTTGGAGGGGAACTTTCAGGTGGTGGTGTTCCCATGTGTCTGCTGCCCTTGTCCTTCTAGTTGGTAGTGGTCGCGGGTTTGGAAGGTGCTGTCAAAGGAGCCTTGTTGAGTTGCTGCAGTGCATCTTGTAGATGGTACACACTGCTGCCACTGTGTGTCAGTGATGGAGGGGAGTGAATGTTTGTGGATGGGGTGCCAATCAAGCGGGGTGATGGTGTCAAGCTTCTTGAGTGTTGTGGGAGCTGCACTCATCCAGGCAAGTGGGGAGTATTCCATCACACTCCTGACTTGTGCCTTGTAGATGGTGGACAGGCTTTGGGGAGACAGGAGGTGAGTTACTCACCACAAAATTCCCAGTCTCTGAGTCTCTACAAGATGCTTTGTGCTAGGTATGACTCCAACCAGCGGAGAGTTTTCCCCCTGATTCCCATTGACTCCAGTTTTGCTAGGGCTCCTTGATGCCACACTCGGTCAAATGCTGCCTTAATGTCAAGGGCAGTCACTCTCACCTCATTTTTTGAGTTCAGCTTTTTTGTCCATGTTGGAACAAGGCTGTAATGAGGTCAGGAGCTGAGTGGCCCTGGCGGAACCCAAACTGAGCATCACTGAGCAGGTTATTACTGAGTCTGTGCCGCTTGATAACACTGTTGATGGCACCTTCCATCACTTTACTGATGATGGAGAGTAGACTGATAGGGCGGTAATTGGCCGGGTTGGATTTGTCCTGTTTTTTGTGTACAGGACATACCTGGGCAATTTTCCACATTGCTGGGTAGATGTCAGTGTTGTAGCTGTACTGGAACAGCTTGGCTAGGGACATAAATAGCTCATCGCTGCATCATTTGCTGGGAGTCAGCGGTTGAATCCATTTCTCTGGCAGGGTGAGGCAGGTGGAGCTGGAGAAATTCTCCCAACCTCCAGGAAGATTGTATTTGTGTCCCTTAGTCCCACCTTCAAAGTGGAGATTCAATAACCTGCTTATATTTATATTAACAGCTTCTTTTTGTCATTTTCAATCCTTGGGTCACATTTCTTCTCCAACTTTTTCTTTCACCTAAGGCCAATGATACTAGCTCAATGAACTTATTAGGATATAGAGAGTCATGAATGACCATACCAAATTCGTGAGTTCAAATCCCACCTGCTGCCATGATTAAGTCTAAGAGCTCTGGGAAACACTGGCCATGAGAGATTGACGAATACCTTAAGCGTGACTCCAGTTCCATTTCATGGTTGACTCTTTAATGGTTTCTGAACATACATACAATCATACAAATTAGGAGCAGGAGGAGGCCATTCGGCCCCTCGAACTTGCTCTGTAGTCTAACAACCTAAGAGGTTCAGTAGCGGAGCTGCACGAATTCAAGCAAAAGGCCGACCATCACCACGGCAACTAGATCTGGCCTTGCCTGCATTGCCCATATCAGAGGAAAAAAAATCGAAGGCGGTTTTCTCTGCGCCCTCCCAAGATCCCTCATTTTGAAAGTCAGATATCCTTGAAGCACCTGCTTCACCTTGTAACAAGATAGCAACAGCATCCTTTCTGGTACTGTTACAGTTCAATGAGGAGCACTCTCAGCTCTGAATCACAAGGTTCTATGTTCAAGTCCCACTCTTGTGCTTGAGCACAGAAATCAGGGCAGATGTTCAAGTGGAGCATTGAGAGAGTGTCGCACTGTCAGTAAGCACTGATGTTGGGATAAGATGTTAAACTGAGACCTCTGGTCCATGTTAAAGATGTGGTGGCACTATTTTGAGCAGGGGTGTTCTTCCTGGTGTTGTGGCCAATATGGTCCCTCAATCAGCATCTTGTCATTGGCATATTGTTGTTTGTGGGAGCTTGTTGTGTACAAATTGGCTGCTTTGTTCCCTACGTTACAACAGTGATCACACTCCAAAAGCACTTCTTTGGCTGTAAGTTGCTTTGGGGCACCTGGTGGTTGTGAAAAGCGCTATATAAATGCAAGTCTTTCTTTCTTTTGCTGGGTAAACAGTTTCATGCTAACTGGGCATGCTCATCGAATGAGACGCTATCTTTCTTTGGAAACTGTGATTTCTGACATTCTCACATGGAACTGTTGTACAGAATTTGACCTCTGAACTTTGCATCTTGCTGCGTGGGTGCTATAATCAGTTACCTGAACAAACAATCTTGCTCCAGCTGTGTCAATGAATAAGACGCTACTGCAGTCAATAACTACTGACTGAATCTTTTCATCCTGCGTACCTATCGGACAAAGAACAACATTTACATTAGCACTTAAAAAGGCGTTGGAATGAACTCACCACTCCCAATTGTGTTACAAAAGACCTTCTGCAAATGATTGAGCAAACAACTGAAAGATTGGCAAGCAATTCCTCAGACGTAGGGGCCAATTCTGGGCACTACCAAAGTCCAGTGAGGGCAGGGATTGGTGCCAGCTATGGCTCAGTGGGTAGCGCTCTTGCCTCAGAGTCAGAAGGCCATGGATTCATGTCCCACTCCATTGACTAGAGTACAAACATCTAGGTTGACATTGCAGGGCAGTGAAGGAGTACTGCATGATTAGACGTGCCATTTTACTATTGGACGATATATTAAACCAAAGCCCAGTCTGTCCCTCTCAAGTGAATGTAAAAGATCCCATGGCACTATTTCGAAGAAGATGGGGGGAGTTCTCCCTGGCACCCTGATCAATATTTACCCCTCAATCAACATCACAAAAGCAGATTATCTGGTCATTATCACATTGCTGTTTGTGGGAGCTTGCTGTGCGCAAATTGGTTGCCCCCGTTTCCTACATTACAACAGTGGCTACACTTCCAAAGTGCTACATTGGCTGAAAAGTACTTTGAGATGTCCTGAGGTTGTGACAAGTGCTATAGAAATGCAGGCCTTTCTTTTGGCTCTACTGCCCCCTACCCACCCACCCACGCCAAGACCGCCTGCTAGCAGAGGTGGGACACCACATTTGAGAACAGGAAACTGGGAGATTTTAATCAGCCATATATAAATTGGGAAAACCTTGAGCAGTTTAGAGTTGGAGTTGGTGAATGTTATGTGTGACAGTTGCTTCTTAAGCCAGAACATTGAGAGGCACAAGAGGCGATGCCTATCTTCAGCTGGCATTTGTAAGCGGCCCAGAACATAAAATAGAAGCTGCAGTGCACTTGGTGGGAGGTGGTGGTCAAGAGGGCCGGGCACAGTGGCCATAAGTGGTAAAGTTTGACACAATCTGGGAGGCTGAAACACCCAAGAACCAGCCACCAAGTGTAGCATTTTAAAAGAGCTAAATTGAATGCAATAAGGGAACAATTGAAGAAAATAGTTTGAAGTAGGATGTTTCCTGTGGATGGCATGGTGGCACAGTGGTTAGTGCTGCTGCCTCACAGCTCCAGGGACCTGGGTTTGATCCTGACCTCAGGTGTCCTGTCTGTGAGGCGTTTGCATGTCCTTCCCTGTGCTGCACCCCAGTTTCCCCTCACCGCCCAAGGATGTGCTGGCTAGGCGGATTGGCTATAGCAAATTGCCTCTCAGCGTGTGCCCTCAGTGTGTGCCCTGTGGCGTCCTGTCCTGGGTATACCCTGCCTAACGCCCATTGCCTGTTGGGATAGGCTCTGACTCCCTGTGACCCTGATATTGGAGGAAGTGGCGCTGAAAAAGCGAATAAGTGAGGATGTTCCCTGCCTGTAGAAGACGAGCGGAACATGTAATCCTGAGCATATAGGATCAATACATTCTCAACACCAACAGATTAAACATGTGTGAAACAAAAACAGAATTACCTGGAAAAACTCAGCAGGTCTGGCAGCATCGGCGGAGAAGAAAAGAGTTGACGTTTCGAGTCCTCATGACCCTTCGACAGAACTTGATTTCGAGTCCAAGAAAGAGTTGAAATATAAGCTGGTTTAAGGTGTGTGTGTGGGGGGGGCGGAGAGATAGAGAGAGAGAGAGGTGGTTGTGTAGACAAACAAGCAGTGATAGAAGCAGATCGTCAAAAGATGTCAGTGACAATGGTACAAAAGAACACATAGGTGTTAAAGTTAAAGTTGGTGATATTATCTAAACGAATGTGCTAATTAAGAATGGATGGTAGGGCACTCAAGGTATAGCTCTAGTGGGGGTGGGGGGAGCATAAAAGATTTTAAAATATTTAAAAATAATGGAAATAGGTGGGAAAAGAAAAATCTATATAATTTATAGGGGAAAAAAAGGGGAAAAAAGGGGAAACAGAAAGGGGGTGGGGATGGGGGAGGGAGCTCACGACCTAAAGTTGTTGAATTCAATATTCAGACCGGAAGGCTGTAAGGTGCCTAGTCGGAAGATGAGGTGCTGTTCCTCCAGTTTGCGTTGGGCTTCACTGGAACAATGCAGCAAGCCAAGGACAGACATGTGGGCAAGAGAGCAGGGTGGAGTGTTAAAATGGCAAGCGACAGGGAGGTTTGGGTCATTCTTGCGGACAGACCGCAGGTGTTCTGCAAAGCGGTGGCCCAGTTTACGTTTGGTCTCTCCAATGTAGAGGAGACCACATTGGGAGCAATGAATGCAGTAGACTAAGTTGGGGGAAATGCAAGTGAAATGCTGCTTCACTTGAAAGGAATGTTTGGGCCCTTGGACGGTGAGGAGAGAGGAAGTGAAGGGGCAGGTGTTACATCTTTTGCGTGGGCATGGGGTGGTGCCATAGGAGGGGGTTGAGGAGTAGGGGGTGATGGAGGAGTGGACCAGGGTGTCCCGGAGGGAGCGATCCCTACGGAATGCTGACAGGGGGGGTGAAGGGAAGATGTGTTTGGTGGTGGCATCATGCTGGAGTTGGCGGAAATGGCGGAGGATGATCCTTTGAATGCGGAGGCTGGTGGGGTGATAAGTGAGGACAAGGGGGACCAAACGTAAACTGGGCGACCGCTTTGCAGAACACCTGCGGTCTGTCTGCAAGAATGACCCAAACCTCCCTGTCGCTTGCCATTTTAACACTCCACCCTGCTCTCTTGCCCACATGTCTGTCCTTGGCTTGCTGCATTGTTCCAGTGAAGCCCAACGCAAACTGGAGGAACAACACCTCATCTTCCGACTAGGCACCTTACAGCCTTCCGGTCTGAATATTGAATTCAACAACTTTAGGTTGTGAGCTCCCTCCCCCATCCCCACCCCCTTTCTGTTTCCCCCTTTTTCCCCTTTTTTTTCCCTATAAATTATATAGATTTTTCTTTTCCCACCTATTTCCATTATTTTTAAATACTTTAAAATCTTTTATGCTCCCCCCACCCCCACTAGAGCTGTACCTTGAGTGCCCTACCATCCATTCTTAATTAGCACATTCGTTTAGATAATATCACCAACTTTAACTTTAACACCTATGTGTTCTTTTGTACCATTGTCACTGACATCTTTTGATGATCTGCTTCTATCACTGCTTGTTTGTCTACACAACCACCTCTCTCTCTCTCTATCTCTCCGCCCCCCCACACACACCTTAAACCAGCTTATATTTCAACTCTTTCTTGGACTCGAAATCAAGTTCTGTCAAAGGATCATGAGGACTCGAAACGTCAACTCTTTTCTTCTCCGCCGATGCTGCCAGACCTGCTGAGTTTTTCCAGGTAATTCTGTTTTTGTTTTGGATTTCCAGCATCCGCAGTTTTCTTTGTTTTTAAACATGTGTGATCCTTACAAAAGACAAAGGGGGGAAAATGGCTTGGAGAAAGCTTGCAAGAACAAAGGAGAAGTAAATAAATATGATCTGATAGCCATCATGGAGACGTGGCTGCAGGATGACAAAGATTGAATCCTGAATATTGAGGGGGTGTATGACATTCGAGAAGAGTAGGGAACTAAGTAAAGGTAGAGGGGTAGCACTGTTAATCAAGGAAGGAATTGGCAGAGTAATTAGAGATGACCTTGGTTCAGGAGATCAGGATGTAGAGTTAGTTGGGTGGAGATGAGGAATAGTAGTGGAAAGAAGTCACTAGTGGGACTAGTCTACAGGGCCCCTAGCAGTAACCATAATGTATACAAGAAAAAATATTGTATGTTTTGATAAAGGCACGGCAATAATCATGAGTGATTTTAATCTACACACAAACTGGAAAAACCAGACTGGCAGTAGTAGCCTGGATGAGGAGGAGGTCACAGAATGCTTTTGGGATACATTTTTAGAGCAGCACATCCAGGAGCCAACCAGAGAACAGGTTATATTAGGCTTGGTACTGTGGTAACGTGACAGGATTAATTAATGACCTCAGAGGAAAGGCACCACGAGGTAGCAGCAACCACAACATGATTAACTTGTACGTCCAGATTGAAAGGGAGAAGAGTGGGTCTAAGACTAGTATCTTAAACTTAAATAAAGGCAACTACGTGGGCATGAAAGCTGAGCTAGCTGAAGCGAACTGGGATACTAGGCTAGGGGATAGATCAATAGCGAAGCAGTGGCAGACATTTAAGGGGATATTTCAGAATACTCAGAATAAGTATATTCCTACTATAAAGAGAAATTCTAAAGGGAGGACCCACCATCCATGGTTAACTAAAGAAGTTAAGGAAAGCATCAAACTTAAGGAAAAAGCATATAATTGCACAAAGATGAATGGCAGGTGATGATTGGTCAGAATATAAAGAAAGGCAGAGAATGACTAAAAGGTTAATCATGAGAAAGAAGTTAGAGTATGAGAGGGAGCTAGCTAGAAATGTAGAAATGGATAGTAAGAGCTCCTGCAGGTGTTTAAACAGGAAATGAGTAAGCAAAGTGAGTGTTGATCTTCTAGATAGTGAGAATGGG
Organism: Isurus oxyrinchus; assembly: GCA_026770705.1. Taxonomy (NCBI): domain Eukaryota; kingdom Metazoa; phylum Chordata; class Chondrichthyes; order Lamniformes; family Lamnidae; genus Isurus; species Isurus oxyrinchus. The sequence continues at coordinate 7,861,095 of JANJGN010000032.1, read as the reverse complement.
GCATTAATAGCAGATAATAAAGGAATGGCAGATGGCATAAACAAATATTTTGTTTCTGTCTTCACCATAGAGGATACAAAAAACATAGAAACATAGAAACTAGGAGCAGGAGTAGGCCATTCAGCCCTTCGAGCCTGCTCTGCCATTCATTATGATCATGGCTGATCATCCAACTCAATATCCTGCTCCCGCTTTCTCCCCATACCCTTTGATCCCTTTCGCCCCAAGAGCTATATCTAACTCCTTCTTGAAAACATACAGTGTTTTGATCTCAACTACTCTCTGTGATAGCGAATTCCACAGGCTCACCACTCTCTGGGTGAAGAAATTTCTCCTCATCTCAGTCCTAAATGGTCTACCCTGTATCCTCAGACTGTGACCCCTGGTTCTGGATTTCCCCATCATCGGGAACATCCTTCCTGCATCTACCCTGTCTAATCCTGTTAGAATTTTATAGGTTTCTATGAGATCCCCCCTCATTCTTCTGAACTCCAGCGAATATAATCCTAACCGACTCAATCTCTCCTCACATGTCAGTCTCGCCATCCCAGGAATCAGTCTGGTAAACCTCTGCTGCACTCCCTCTATAGCAAGTACATCCTTCCTCAGATAAGGAGACCAAAACTGCACACAATATTCCAGGTGTGGTCTCACCAAGGCCCTGTACAATTGCAGCAAGACATCCCTGTTCCTGTACTCAAATCCTCTGGCTATGAAGGCCAACATACCATTTGCCTTCTTTACCACCTGCTGCACCTGCATGCTTACCTTCAGCGACTGGTGTACAAGGACACCCAAGTCTCGTTGCATCATTCCCCTCTCTCAACTTATAGCCATTCAGATAATAACCTGCCTTCCTGGTTTTGCTACCAAAATGGATAACCTCACATTTATCCACGTTATACTGCATCTGCCATGCATTTGCCCACTCACTCAGCTTGTCCAAATCACACTGAAGCATCTCTGCATCCTCCTCACAGCTCACTCTCCCACCCAGCTTTGTGTCATCTACAAATCTGGAGATATTATATTTAATTTCCTATCTAAATCATTAATATATATTGTGAATAGCTGGGGTCCCAACACCGATCCCTGCGGTACCCCACTAGTCACTGCCTCCCATTCAGAAAAAGACCCGTTTATTCCTACTCTTTGTTTCCAGTCTGCCAACCAGTTTTCTATCCATCTCAATACACTACCCCCAATCCCATGCTCTTTAATTTTACACGCCAATCTCTTATGTGGGACTTTGTCGAAAGCCTTCTGAAAGTCCAAATAAACCACATCCACTGGCTCCCCCTCATCAACTCTACTAGTTACATCCTTGAAAAATTCCAGTTAATTTGTCAAGCATGATTTCCCTTTCATAAATCCATGTTGACTCTGTCCGATTCTGCCACTGTTTTCCAAGTGCTCAGCTATTAAATCTTTTATAATGGACTCTAGAATTTTCCCCACTACCGACATCAGGCTGACTGGTCTATAATTCCCTGTTTTCTCTCTACCTCCCTTTTTAAATAGTGGGGTTACATTAGCTACCCTCCAATCTGTAGGAACTGTTCCAGAGTCTATAGAATCTCGGAAGATGACCACCAATGCATCCACTATTTCTAGGGCCATTTCCTTAAGTGCTCTGGGATGTAGATTATCAGGCCCTGGGGATCTATCAGCCTTCAATCCCATCAATTTCCCCAACACCATTTCCCTACTAATACTGATTTCTTTCAGTTCCTCCCTCCCACTAAACCCTGTGTTCCCCAACATTTCTGGTATGTTATTTGTGTCCTCCTTTGTGAAGACAGAACCAAAGTATGTATTCAGTCGGTCAGCCATTTCTTTGTTCCCCATTATAAATTCTCCTGTTTCTGACTGTAAGGGACCTACATTTGTCTTCACCAATCTTTTTCTCTTCACGTACCTATAGAAACTTTTACAGTCAGGTTTTATGTTTCCTGTAAGTTTACTCTTGTACTCTATTTTCCCCTTCTTAATCAATCCCTTGGTCCTCCTTTGCTGAAATCTAAATTATTCCCAATCCTCAGGTCTGTTATTCTTTCTGTCCAATTTGTATGCCTCTTCCTTGCATCTAATACTATCTCTAATTTCCCTTGTAAGCCATGGTTTGGTCACCTTTCCTGTTTTACTTTTGCGCCAGTAACATTCCAGTAAAAGCTATAAATCAGGAGGTGGAAGGGAGAGGGGAACTTGGTGAAATTGCAATCACTAGGGAACTGGTACTGAGCAATCTGATGGAGCTGTGGACTGACAAGTCTACGGGTTCTGATGGACTTCATCCTAGGGTCTTAAAAGAGGTGGCTAATGAGGTAGTAGATGCATTGGTGTTAATTTTCCAAAATTCCCTAGATTGTGGAAAGATTTCAACAGACTGGAAAGTAGCAAATATAACCCCTCTATTCAAGAAGGGAGGGAAGCAGAAAACAGGAAACTATAGGCCAGTTAGCCTGACATCTGTCGTGGGGAAGGTGTTAGAGTCGATCATTAAGGAGGTTATAGCTGGGCACTTAAAGAAACTTAAAGAAAAGTTATCAGGGAGAGTCAGCATGGCTTTGTGAAAGAAAAATCGTGTTTAACCAATTTATTGGAGTTCTTTGAAGGAGTAACATGTGCTGTGGATATAGAGAAGCCTGTAGATGTGCTGTACTTGGATTTCCAGAAGGCATTTGGTAAGGTGCCACATCAAAGGTTATTGCAGAAAATGAAAGGGGGGTAACATATTAGCATGGATAGAAGATTGGCTGGCTGGCAGAAAACAGAGTTTGCAGAAATGGGTCTTTTCTGCTTGGCAGGATGTGACGAGTGGAGTCCCACAGGGTCTGTACTGGGGCCTCAACTCTTTACAATTTACACCAATGGTTTAGATGAGGGGAGCTAAATTTGGAGATGACACAAAGATGGTTAGGAAAGTTTGTTGTGAAGAGGACATAGGAGGTTGAAGATGGACATAGATAGGTTGAGTAAGTGGAGTATAATGTGGGAAAATGTGAAATTGTTCACTTTGGCAGGAAGGATAAAAAATCAGAGTATTACTTAAACTTGAGCTGAATAAAGAGACATGTCAAAGCTTTTCATCTTGCACTCATCAGGACACTTTGCAAGTATACCAATATAAGGGGAAAACAACAATTTATACTGTATGTGAAGAGAGTGCTGATTGGTTGGCAAGTGGTGTTGCCATGGAGAATTGCTGTTTTCCCCTTATATTGGTGTTCTTGCAAAGTGTCCTGATGAGTGCGAGACGAAAAGCTTCAACGTCTCTTTTTTCAACAATACTCAAGTTCTGCACTACCAAGTGACTATTCATTACTTAAGCAGAGAATGGCTGCAGACTTCTGAGGTGCAGAGGGATCTAGGTGTTCTAGTACATGAGTCACAAAAAGTTAGTATGCAGGTACAGCAAGTAATTAAGAAGGCTAATGGAATGTGATCCTTTATTACGAGAGGAATTGAACATAAAAGTAAGGATGTTATGCTTCAGTTATACAGACCATTGGTGAGACCACATCTCGAATACAGTATGCAGTTTTGGTCTCCTTATTTAAGGAAGGATGTAAATGTTTTGGAGGCGGTTCAGAGGAGGTTTACTAGATTGATACCTGGAATGAGCTGGTTGTCTTATGAGAAAAGGTTAGACAGACTGGGCTTGTTTCCACTGGAGTTTAGAAGAGTGAGGGGTGATTTGATTGAAGTTTACAAGATCCTGAATACAGTCTTGACAAGGTGGACATGGAAAGGATGTTTCCTCTTGTGGGTGAGTCCAGAACTAGGGGGCACTGTTTTAAAATTAGGGGTCGCCCTTTTAGGACAGAGATGAGGCGAATTTTTTCCTCTCAGAGGGTTGTGTGACTTTGGAATTCTCTGCCTCAGAAGGTGTGGGGGCGAGGTCATTAAATATTTATTAAGGCAGAGGTAGATAGATTCTTGTCAGACAAGGGAATCAAAGGTTATCTGGGGTAGATGGGAAAGTGGAAATCAAAACACAAATAGATCAGCCACGATCTAATTAAATGGAGAGCAGGCTCGAGGGGCTGAATGGCCTACTCGCTCCTATTTTGTATGTTCAGATGGTCTGACCAGAATGGATATAAGAAAAGACAGAAGCATGTTAAAAAGGTAATCAGAAAGGCAGCGACAGACCTGGAAATTGGCCTGGCAGCTAAAGTTAAACATGACAGGGAAACATTTTGTCTGTACCCCAACAGCATGAGAAGAGGTTAGAACCATAAAGATGCAAATGTGCTTGAAACTGGGGATGACCGCCAGATAGTAAATATTCGGAGTATAAATATTTCTCACAAGCAAGATAAGAGCAACCTGGCCCCCTCCAAATAAAAATTTCCAAAGTATAATTAATGACATTACTATAAATGCGATGGAATCCTAGACAGGCTAACTGGGCTTAAAATGAATAAACCTCCAGGAGTGCATGATATTTATCCCAGAGGTCTAACAAAACACTGGCAGGGCAGCTCACAACAGTGACTACAGGAATGAAGCACTACATAACTTAGGAGAGAAGGAAACAAAGGTTTATATTAAAGACTGAAATAGATGGCATCCCAATGACCTCAGCTATATTCCACAATCACAGCATCATCACACTTCCACTTTCCATCGCAACACTGCTTCCATATGGATATATCTTTCCATACTTGTTTTTAACTTCTTTTTAGTATACCAACATCACTTCTCTCTATCTTTGCCTTAATTCCTATCTCTGCCTCTCTCTCTCCATCTTGTTCTCTCTTTTTAGCTCTGTTTTTGTCTATTACTGTCTGTCTTACTCTCTCTGTGCCTCTCTATCTCAGTCTCCTCTCTCTCCCCATCTTTTTTTCTCTGCTCTGCCTCCCTCCATCTGTCTCTTTTTCTGTTTGTGTATCTCTATCTTTATCTCTCTCTGTGTCTGATCTGTCTTTTTCTCTCTGTCTCTCTCTTTGGCTTTCTCTCTCCCTGGCTCTCTTTCTCTCTCTCTCTCTCCAGTTCCTTTGTTTCTCTCTCTCCCTGTCACTGCTACTTCTCTCTTTGTCTCTGATCCTCTCAAATGTCAGCAAACCACATTTAAAAATAATTAATAATAATAAATAAATAATTAATAAATAATAATTTTTTTTCCCTATATATTTTATAGATTTTTCTTTTCCCCACCTATTTCATTATTTTTAAATATTTTAAAATCTTTTATGCTCCCCCCACCCCCACTAGAGCTGTACCTTGAGTGCCTACCATCCATTCTTAATTAGCACATTCATTTAGATAATATCACCAACTTTAACTTTAACACCTATGTGTTCTTTTGCACCATTGTCACTGACATCTTTTGATGATCTGCTTCTATCACTGCTTGTTTGTCTACACAAGCACCTCTGTCTCTCTCTCTCTCTCCGCCCCCCCACACACACACCTTAAACCAGCTTATATTTCAACTCTTTCTTGGACTCGAAATCAAGTTCTGTCGAAGGGTCATGAGGACTCGATACGTCAACTCTTTTCTTCTCGCCGATGCTGCCAGACCTGCTGAGTTTCTCCAGGTAATTCTGTTTTTGTTTTAAAAATAAGTTTGGTTGCCACAGAAGTGCTTTCATTGAGTCTAGGCCTAGGCAGCTGACACCAAATAACTGCCCCTCCGGTGAGACGATAGTTTTCTATAGATCATAAAACAAAAAACTAAAGGATTAAACCAACAAAATAATTAAGCAATGGAAAATTCCAAGTGCAAACATTATTTTCACATATCAGTACCTGAAGGTGATGAGGTTTTATCTGCTGCGTAGTTAGATTGGGTAAATCCACTATCCTGTAAAAAATATTATATCCTGAAATGTTATACAGCTTCTACAAAAGTGTGTATTGCAACAGGTCTTTATTCAGGCACATACATTGAGGTTAATATCTGTTCTGAGATGAACCTTCTATCTGTGGACTTTAGGCGTGGTTCTTGGTTACGGGACAGACCGGTCATGCCCTGGTACTTTATTAACACTTGTTTATTAGTACTACATCTAAAGAGTTACAGAGTAAGCATGTTGCTCCTAAGCATGGTGGTCGTCATCTATATCATATATTAGCATATCCTATCTGTTCACCCTTTATACCACAATATCATCTTTCACTCAAAACCAAAGAACCACTTTGAGAATACAAAATGTGCTGTACCTGTCTGGAGTGTTTGATGGGGACAGTGTAGAGGGAGCTTTACTCTGTATCTAACCCCGTGCGGTACCTGTCCTGGGAGTGTTTGATGGGGACGGTGTAGAGGGAGCTTTACTCTGTATCTAACCCCGTGCGGGTACCTGTCCTGGGAGTGTTTGATGGGGACGGTGTAGAGGGAGCTTTACTCTGTATCTACCCGTGCTGTACCTGCCCTGAGAGTGTTTGATGTGGACAGTGTAGAGGGAGCTTTACACTGTATCTAACCCCGTGCTGAACCTGTCCTGGGAGTGTTTTATGGGGACAGTGTAGAGGGAGATTTACTCTGTATCTAACCCCGTGCTATACCTGTCCTGGGAGTGTTTGATGGGGACAGTGTAGAGGGAGCTTTACTCTGTATCTAACCCTGTGCTGTACTGTCCTGGGAGTGTTTGATGGGGACAGTGTAGAGGGAGCTTCACTCTGTATCTAACGCCGTGCTGTACCTGTCCTGGAGTGTTTGATGGGGAAGTGTAGAGGAGCTTTACTCTGTATCTAACCTGTGCTATACCTGTCCTGGGAGTGTTTGATGGGGACAGTGTAGAGGGAGCTTTACTCTGTATCTAACCCCGTGCTGTACCTGTCCTGGGAGTGTTTGATGGGGACAGTGTAGAGGGAGCTTTACTCTATATCTAATCCTGTGCGGTACCTGTTCTGGGAGTGTTTGACAGGGACAATGTAGAGGGAGCTTTACTCTGAATCCAACCCATAGTAAGGCAGTACATTCTACAGTCTGCTATTCTGTTACATTGCTGAAAAGAGAATAAAATCTAGTTATTTGATTGTCTGTCTGACCTGTTGCATGAATTATTTTGATTCCATTGGGGTAATGCAGAAAGACATCGAAAATGGCTAGTCAGTAATCATTGACTGTACTTGTGTGGAATCAGAGGCAAGGACCCTGTTGTTTCACAGCTACAAAACTTTCTGTAACTTTGATAAGCATGTACAGACACACACACATAGACATGCAAATGGGCACATACACACAGACACATACACTCAAGCAGACACACATACGGACACACACACATGCGCATATAGACACGCACGCATATAGACACACAGACACAAATTGACACAGAGACACGCACACGTGTAAGTAGACACACACTCACGCGCTAATAGACACATACACACAGACACACACAAATAAACACATACACACAGACACACACAGACACACGTGTAAATAGACACACATAAACTCACACGCAAATAGTCACAACACACACAAATATACAAATGCACACACACAAATCCATATACAACATACATATACACACATGCACATAAGCACACAGTCAGACAAGAAACAAAGTGCACATATACACATACAAGTAAGGAATCTAAGCAGACGTACGATGGTGGTAATGGCCATTTTGTTGGCACTTGCCAGTGCTTTCTTTTTCTTCTCCCTCTTTTTGATCTTGTCTGGGGTCAATCCAATCAATTTGGCCATGGTGTCCCGGAAGAAGTTTTTGTTCCCGTAGTAAATGGGAGCGTTGTAAGCCAAGATCTTCAGGCCAGGAATCTCATGGCACTGGAATGGAATGAGAACAGCTGGAGTACGTGAGGCAGAATTGACATTCATGAGCTGGGCAACAGGAGCGTTAAACTTAAGCAGCTACATCCTTCGTTGGAACCAAAAGACGACAGGGTACTTGTTTACATCCACAGACTGGAAATAATGAGAAAGATGAACTAAAGAAAGTGGAAATGATCATAGATGGTGGGGAAGGACCAATGGACCAATGTGAGGATGGAATTGGACATGGGCCGTGATGTAAATCAGGGAGCTGCACCACTGCCTCTTATACCCCCTGCCCCATATCCAAATCCATTGATGCAATAGAACCCAATTATCAAGCGTGTCATATATAACATCAACAACTTATATTTATAAAGCTCCATTATGTAGTGAACGTCCTGGGAGTGATCACCAAACAAAATTTGACACCAAGACAGCTTGGTCAAAGAGGTCAGTTTTAAGGAGGGTCTTAAAGGAGGAGAGTGAGGTAGAGAGGTGGAGAGGGATAGGGAGGGAATTCCAGAGCTTCGGGCCCAGGCAGCTGAAGGCACGGCCGCCAATGGTGGAGTGATTAGAATCGGGATTGCACAAGAGGCTGGAGTTAGATGGGTGCAGAGATCTCGGTGGGTTGTGGGGCTGGGGGAGATTACAGAGATAGGGAGGGGGTGAGGTCATGGAGGGATTTGAAAACAAGGAGGAGGGAAAGGTCCAGAAGAGCGATTCCGTCTGTTTTGCATCTGTGGCCAGGGCCAACTTCACCCTCCACAGTGACGCTGGGCTGTCCGGGTCAGAGAGGTTCCAGGTCAGTGCTGATTTAGCTGATCTGTGCCAGGCCAAAAGATGCCAAATTGGCTGCAGTGTTCCTGGGCTTGGGAGACGAACGGGGTTGGGGAAGTCACACAGTATTCCAGCTTCTGATCACTCGGAGAAACTCACTGGGTAGGGAAGCGCCACCATGGACTGGCATCCCATCTCTCTTGGGCACCAGCAACTGGTACCTCAACTTAGCCATGTCTGTCAAGGTGCCCTTTCACTAATTCTGAGGACGGTCATTGATTCTATTAACAAATCATCTGGATCTATCAATATGAAGCAACTAACTTGAAACAGTGCTTTGCTTGTGAGTGCCTGTGTGCATGTTTGTGTGTTATGATCTCTGCCACTGAAGGTAGATGTAATGTTTTCACCCCTGTTTGTTAGTCTGCCTGTCTGTAAACAACAATCTTCAAAACTAATGGGCAGATTTCGATGAAACTTGGTACATAGATAGGGCATGACCCAAGAGAAAACGATTAGTTTTTGACGAAGATGCAAGTCTAGTTCCTGGAACTCTTTAAAGGATCCGTTAACATTGGGAGATGGAGGAGAATTGACTTTTCTTTTTAGAATGCTTGTTTTATTTAGAACGCTGTGGATTGTCTCAGCTGCTGTGGTGGAATTTGTCACAGCTGTCAAAATCTGAGCAGAGTTTTCAGAGCAGGTTGTTGGATTGGCCTGAAGCCTCCTCTGTGAGATGGAAGCTCGGAATAAAAAGATTTTTTTTTCCAGCTTTGTAGTTACAGAGCATCATCCAGGCAGGGGAACAGCCTCAAGGAAGATCTGTGTAATCGTAATAACGTTGAGTTAATGCGGAGTAATGTGAACTGCCATGTGTCATTAGAGGTCATTACTTCAAAATGACCCGGAACTTGCGCGGAGTGGCGATTACCACCGCATGGTACTCCACTCATTTTACTGCACATTTCTTCTGGTTAGGAGATGAGGGGTAGTTTGGAGGGTGGTAGTCGGGGTGATGGAGGGGTAGTCGAGGGTGGGGTGTGGTCTGGGGCAGTGAAATAGTTGGCGGATCAGAGGGTTGGGGGTGTATTTGGGTGTGGGGGGCGATCGGGGGTTTGGTGGGTAGGGTGCGGTCGGGGGGGGTGGGGGTTAGTTGGGGGGTCAGGAGGGTGGTTGTGGGGGGGGTAGTTGGGCAGGGGTGTGGGGGTGCATAGTCGGGAGTGGGGTGGGGGTTGTGGTGGGTAGCCGGGGAGTTCGGGTGGGTGGTCAAGGGGGGGGGGGATGGTTGGGGGGTAGTCAGGGGTTGGGGGACGGTTGGGGCATGAGGTGGGGGTGGGCGGATGCTCGAGGGGTTGGGGGTGGTCAGAGGTTGCGGGGGGGGGGGGGTTCAGGGTGGGAGGGGGTAGTTGAGGGAGTAGGGGGATAGTCAGGGCATAGCTGGTGGATTGGGAGGGTAGTTGGGGGTGGGTTGGGGGGGGTTTGGTCTATGGGAGAGGGGGCGTAGTCTGGGGGTCCAGTGGGTGGGTTCAGGGTGGTTTTGGCAGGGGGGGGGGGGTGGGGGGGGGTGGGGGGGGGGGCGGGGCGGTGGTGTAGTCAGTAGTATAGTTACCCAGGAGTTAGAAGTGGTTTTAATCTTTCTAACTTTTCCTGGGTAACCATTTGCTAAGATAGTCAGCACCATCCAAAGTCTCCGATTTAAATTAGAGTTTTGGATCGTTCCAGGTGCCCATCGGAAGTCACTGCTGGAGGTGTTCACAGCCCCTTGCGATGTCAGCATCCCGGTCTGGACCAGTCTCCCCCATGGTTCAAGCTAACAGTGCAGCCTTGCAGTGAGGGTTAGGAGAATGCCTGTGTCTGAGCTGAGAGCACAGCATGCAGTCCAATGGGTAAAAATGCTGCTGCCAATCGGTCAGATGGAGAAGGGCAGAGGTGGGTGAGGTTTCAGGCAGCCATGCAGGGCACTAATCTCTGGCCATCCAAGTGGTGACCTGCACTCTCCGGGGTGTGTTAAGGGGCCTTCGGACTTAACCAAGAGAGGTTCTTACTACACACAAGCATCTGTCTCTTTCGTCCTACTGGAGGAGTACATCAGGATCATGGAGACTGGTGAGCTAGCTGTATGCCTCGTGGCTTACAGAGAGCAGAGACGATGGAGCAGAGAGTGACGGAGGTGCCTGGCTGTGCAGAGGGAGGTGCAGCACCCTGAGGAAGAAGGGGTGGCTGGGTCTCCCACACACACCACCCAAGAGCCACAGCGAGCGATCACTGGTCGGTGTCTGGCTAGACTCAGGGTCTATAGACACTGCCTTTCATTCCTGCAGATGATCGAGAACCAGTGTCAGCAAAGACTGTGCATGTCTAGGGAACTGATGGCTCACATCTGCCACCTGCTGCAGGACTTGGCGCCAAGGGGACATGGAGGGCATCCACTACCAGTGGCTGTGAAAGTGACCATGGTGCTCAATTTCTATGCCAGTGGCTCCTTTCAGGGCTCCACCTGTGACCTCTGTGGGATATCACAAGCCGCCACCCACAAATACATCCATGAGGTCATGGACACCATCTTTGTGAGGGCACAGGCAGGTGGAGGGCACACAACTTTGTGCATTTCGCCCAGGACCAGAACAGCAAGATGCAAGATGCCTGGTGAACTAGCTGTGTGCCTTGTGGAGTACAGAGAGCGGAGACAACGGAGGAGAGATTGGGGCCAGCCCCATCTTAATGATGCTGAGAGCACACAGAGAGAATGAGGGAACTCTGTGATGCCTGCCCACTACATTCTGGCAGCAATGACCAGCACCATCGAGGTTCAGGCATCAGTAATGTTTCCAGGGAGTGTGAGGCTGGAGCATCACTGTGGTCTGAAGGTTACACGGACACAGGGAAGAGGCCCTGACTGAGACACCTGCCTTTATCTTGTGCAGAAACCAAGGTTTCACATCTGAGCAACAAGAACACTGCTCATCACAACAAGGAGCCACAGGCAGGGAGACATTCTTAGGAGTTTATTGACAATAGTGAACATTATGTACAAGTGATTAACACCCGTGCCCAGGCTGTGCAACTAACTCTCCTTAACTTTCCTAACCCTGCCGCTATGTCTTGGTGCTCCCCGGACGTCCACAATGGAGGTGGAGGCAGCCTGCTGACTGTGACACCCTGTCTGTGATGACCTTGGTGGGTGTTCTCTGGAGAGCTGAGACCTGGTGGGCCCCGGCCTGCTTTCAGGGTCCTGCTGTGTGGCAGTGGCTCCCTCCTCGGCCTGTGGAGCTGGAGCTGCTGGGGTCACAGGAAGAGGGGATTCGGATGGGCCGGACACTCCCGGAGTCACCTGGGTGGATGACCCTGTAGGCGACCACTTAAAGTTTGTGAACTATACATGACATGACTTACAGCATTGGGAGGGGATTTAAGAGAAACAAGTGCCTGAAGGGGAGAAACGGAACTTGCTGAGTTGACAATAGTGTACAGTGAAGTGGGACAGGAAATGGGGAAGTAAGCACACTGGAGTCCAGAGGTCTGTAAGGTGAAGGGCTGCTTGACAATTACGTTAACAATGTAACTGGTTGCTTGGAGACCTGAGAGGCCACAGGATGAGGCAATGTCCTTCTCACTTTCCTGAGAGACAATAGCTAAGGGAATTAGCTGCCCTGTGCGGTCGGAACTGAGAGATAAGACCCTTCAAAAACAGGCAGATGTTTGGACTGGTGAAAGGTCAACCGACTGTGGTGGACATGGCATATTTGTGACGCCAGCCAGTGGTCAACAGACCAATCATCAAGAACTGGACACTGGGGTCAACCTATCAAAGCCTGATCATGCAGGATGCATGTGGAGAACGGGGTATAAGAAAAGGTGCACCGAAGGTGATAAGCTAGTTATCTTGGGAACGAAGTAGTTTGATCAACTACTTGGAGATCAGAATGAGGAGGACTAATCATCACCTCTGATCTGATTCTCGGACTTTCCAAGCAACCAGCAACCTGATCCGCATGGATACGTGAGTATATAGTTGTGTTAGAGTCGTGACACACTAAATAAGCTGGCTTGGTGTGGACAAACTTGGCAGTTTTGAGTTATTGATACCCAGAGTAAGCCTACAAACCAGGGGTAGGAATGGCTTACTGCCCCAGTGTGTGCACCTGCTGATCCTCCTCCCTATGGGTGTCTGAGGGCCCCTGGCTGACTCCTTGAGGAGAAGGCGGAGCTGGAGTGAGATCGAGCTGCCCCACACCCCTCTCACCTACACACTGTTGGAGGCCAACTATGGCATCAGTGATGGGGTTAAGCCCACGCAGCAGTGCAGGAGCAATGTCCTGGACTAAGGTTTCCATGGCAGCCGCCATCCTACCACTGTTGACCTCGGTGCGTTGCAATGTCGGCGCTATCACCTCAGACTGAAGACAGACAGACTCCTCCATCGTGCCTTGCAATCTGAGGAGTGCAGCAGACATCCCTTCCTGATGTTCCCGAGTTTGTCTTTGCAGCTCCAGCAACTGAGACATGACCGAGTCCAGAGGCTCCTCATCTGACTCGGACTCAGCAACGTTCTAGCCTCCAGCAGCTCCTCCGAGTGCCGGGGACCTGGGAAGTCCCTGCCTCCGCCTGCTGTGGATCAGACAGTGCGATGTGCTCACCAGATTGTGACCCTGAGGCTACTCTAAAGCTCGGTCTCACCGAGGTGTGTGTCTCTGCGCTGGTGGAGGGTGCGGGTGAGAGCTGTGATGGGACTTCAGGGAGGGCGCCTTCAGATTCCTCTCCAGAGGTTTCTGTGGAGTTTGATTGGAGGCCCTGGGTCATGGACTCTGTCGGCTGTTTCCCAGATGTGCCTGTGAAAGCAAGGGGAGATAATCAGTGCATGACAGTGGCCTGTGAAAGAGGACATATCACTCACAGCATGGTTATCTGATGGATGTTACACTGCTGGATCCTCACTTGGTAGAGCAGCACCGACCTCACAGGACCGGTCCCGGTCATCGCCGGCCAGCTGGATGGCTCTGTTTTCAAAGTCTGTGAGGACCTTGATCTCAGGAATTCCCCCACCGGTCTGTGACCTCTCCCTCTTCTTGTGAGCCAGCTTGTCCTGCATGGACAGAGATGGAGAGAGTGTAAGCAGGATGCCTGCCGGGCCAGATGATAGATGTGCCTGGCCTGTGTGGGTGGCGAGTGGTCCCATGGACAGGATGAGGACAATGACGGTGAGTGTGAGAGAATGAATGGTGATGTCCCTCGCACTGGCAGTGAGTGAGGTCCCCGTGGGTGTGTGCTGGGTTTGTGAGTGTGTGAGTTGAGAGAGATGTGAAGAGTGACTTACCCCGGTGGAACGGAGGAGATCATTTACCCTCTTGCAGCACTGGGTGTCTGTCCTCTTCTGAAGGGCGTTGGCACTGACCACCGCTGGCACCACCTCCCAAGCCGGATTGGTGACGTTGCTGCCCATCCTGCGGCCAGAGCGGGGGTACAGGACATCCCAGCGGGACTCGACTGTGTCCAAAAGGCGCTCGAGGGATGCGTCATTGAAGCTGGGAGCTGCAGTCTTTTTGGCTTTTGGGACCATGTTGTTTTGCAGCAGTCGTGGGCTGGAAGCACGAAGAGGAGTGCACGCGGGGTGGACTTTAAATATGGCGGCCGGCGTGGTGAAGCGGGGAGGTGATGGTGTGGTGGGCGAACGCGAGCCCACCCACCATGGAAACACCGTGTTCCCCGGGAATGTGTAGATAATGCAGCAGCTTTGGGACAAGAGACCGGCAGGTAAAACATCGTTTTTACTCACCCGCTACCGCACTTAGCGCAAATCTGGGGAAATACTGCCAAATGTCATTGAAAGGACATGTAGAATGGGTGCTACTGGTGCCAGGGAGAGCATTGCACCTCAACCTAGCACCTACGAGTTAAATCTTCGGACAGTTATGCTCAAAATATATTCACTAGGATCACATAATCGCACTGGGATCACACCACTGATTCTTCACTGTGCCACTAACACCATGGTCTGTTTATGGAGTGGCACTGTGACATCTTAACCAAGGAGTTTTTAAAATTCATTTATGGGATGTGGGCGTCGCTGGCTGGGCCAGCATTTATTGCCCATCCCTAATTGCCCCTTGAGAAGGTGGGGGTGAGCTGCCTTCTTGAACCGCTGCAGTCCATGTGGTGTAGGTACACCCACAGTGCTGTTAGGGAGGGAGTTCCAGGATTTTGACCCAGCGACAGTGAAGGAACGGTGATTTATTTCCAAGTCAAGTGAGTGACTTGGAGGGGAACTTCCAGGTGGTGGTGTTCCCATGTGTCTGCTGCCCTTGTTCTTCTAGATGATAGAGGTTGTGGGTTTGGATGGTGCTGCTGAAGGAGCCTTGGTGAGTTCCTGCAGTGCATCTTGTAGATGGTACACACACTGCTGCTACTGTGTGTCGGTGGTGGAGGGAGTGAATGTTTGTGGATGGGGTGCCAATCAAGCAGGCTGCTTTGTCCTGGATGGTGTCAAGCTTCTTGAGTGTTGTGGGAGCTGCACTCATCCAGGCAAGTGGGGAGTATTCCATCACACTCCTGACTTGTGCCTTGTAGATGGTGGACAGGCTTTGGGGAGTCAGGAGGTGAGTCACTGCAGGATTCCCAGCCTCTGACCTGCTCTTGTAGCCACAGTATTTATATGGCTAGTCCAGTTCAGTTTCTGGTCAATGGTAACCCCCAGGATGTTGATAGTGGGGGATTCAGTGATGGTAATTCCATTGAACATCAAGGGGTGATGGTTGGATTCTCTCTTGTTGGAGATGGTCATTGCCTGACACTTGTGTGGCACAAATGTTACTTGCCACTTATCAGCCCAAACCTGGATATAGTCCAGGTCTTGCTGCATTTGGACATGGACTGCTTCAGTATCTGAGGAGTCACGAATGGTGCTGAACATTGTGCAATCATCAGCGAACATCCCCACTTCTGACCTTATGATGGAAGGAAGGTCATCGATGAAGCAGCTGAAGATGGTTGGGCCGAGGACACTATCCTGAGGGACTTCTCCAGTGATGTCCTGGAGCTGAGATGACTGACCTCCAACAACCACAACCATCTTCCTTTGTGCTGGGTATGACTACAACCAGTGGAGAGTTTCCCCCTGATTCCCATTGACTCCAGTTTTGCTAGGGCTCCTTGATGCCACACTCGGTCAAATGCTGCCTTGATGTCAAGGGCAGTCACTCTCACCTCACCTCAGGAGTTCAGCTCTTTTGTCCATGTTTGAACCAAGGCTGTAATGAGGTCAAGAGCTGAGTAGCCTTGGGGGAACCCAAACTGGGCATCAATGAGCAGGTTATTGCTAAGTAAATGCTGCTTAATAGCACTTTTGATGACACCTTCCATCATCTTGCTGATGATAAAGAATAGGCAGGAAGGAGAGGGGGCGATAATCAGCCGGGTTGGATTTGTCCTGCTTTTTGTGTACAGGACATACCTGGGAAATTTTCCACACGGCCGGGTAGATGCCAGTGTTGTGGCTGTACTGGAACAGCTTGGGAAGGGGCGCAGCAAGTTCTGGAGCACAAATCTTCAGTACTATTGACGGAATATTTTCAGGGCCCATAGTCTTTGCAGTTTGTATGTCAGATGGGACCCATTTTGGGCTTAGTTGTGATGCCCTCTATGGTTGAATTGCCTGTTGATACTATTGCTGAAAAAAGAGACATGCTGTCAAAGCTTTCCGTCTTGCACTCATCAGGACAGATTCACAAGAATACCAAATCTCAAAGGAACAATAATTTATACTGCATGAGAAGAGAGTGCTGATTGGTAGAGGCATTGCCATGGAGAATAACATTCTGGGTGCCGTGCAGCAGGTAAGTTTAAAGGTCCAGTGAAGTTTCAAAGTCCATGACAGGCCAGGGAGAAAGTAAGTGTATAAGGTAAGTGTGTAGGATTTGGGGATTGGGGGTGGGGGGTGGGAGACAGGCCTCGGTGGTGGGGGGAGTCGGGCTTCAGGACGGTCAGGGAGTTGGGCCTCGGGCTGGGGGGGGGGCAGTTTGGGGCAGTCGGACCTGTGGGGGGGTGGGGTCAAGCCTCAGTTGTGGTGGGGGAGGCACTGTCGGGCCTCTAGGAGGCTGGGGACAGTCTGGCCTCTGGGGGTTGGGGGCAGTCGGGCCTCAGGGGTGGGGGAGGTGAGAGTTGGGGGTGAGAGTCGGGTCTGGCAGGTGTGGTGGAAGAGTCCCCCCCCTGGGTGTGAGGGGAGTCCCCTGGGTGGAGGTAGTCAGGGGTGGGGGTGGGGGGGTGGTCTGGGTGGAGGGAGACCCTAGGAGTATTGGGGGAATCGGGGGATGTGGGAGTCCCGTTGTGGGGGGGGGGGGGGGGGGGGGGGGGGGGGGCGGGTGTGGGACCCCTGGGCTATCGGTGGGGGTATTGTCCAGTGGGGGGAGACCGGAGAACCCTGGGGTGCTGGGAGGGTGGGAGGAGTTGGGATGTTTTGGGAGTCCCATGGGGGTCTGTACAATAGTTACCCAGAAGTTAGGAGTGGTTTTAATTCTTCAAACTTTTCCTGGGTAACTGTTGGAACCGTCTGAATTTTGTAGTTTAAATCACATTTTTTCAGAAGGTTCCCATCGGAAGTGTGCACTTCTCGGGCGATTGCTGTGCAAACCTTACCTGGTAACCTCTGAAGGGGATTCCGCAGCGCGTCTTTGGTCTGCCCCCCAATCTGACCCTGGGGAGTTCGGAAGTCACGTCCCACAATCGCTTTTGCTGTCTAAAAATGATCATAACAGCAAAGACTAGGTGGTACGGAACTGCGTGAACATCTGTGATTTACCTGCCCTGGCTCCCATCAAACATTGCTTCATTCGGCCTACCTTCCTTCCATAGCCCTGACGCTCAGCAAGGGATACTCCTGAGCCTTGACAGCCCTGTAATTTATAACTTACCATGCTGCTCTCCACCGGTCTGTATATCTCTGTATTCGAAGCTCGTCCCAACACAGAACAACCAGCTCTGGAAAAAGCCAAGTAAGAAAGGTTATCAATGGACGCTTCCTCTATGGCAACCTTCAGCAACAGCACCCCCTGCTGTTAATCTTTATTAATGCAGGGGCCAAAGATTCTTTCTGGGGTATTGGCTGGTACACTCGTTTGCTACCCTTGCCCCCTTGTTCCTGGGAAATGGGTCAGACCCAGCCCAGGTTGTCAGGGTGCCAATCTTCTCTACCCGTTGGCTGCAAGGGCTCCAATTGGGACAATCAGTCCCGAATTTGCATTCCATTGCCAATCTCACTCAAGGCCATGGATTGGCTGGCATGGCGCAATTTGGGAGTCATTTTACCTTCTCTCATGCGTCTCCTGGCCACAACCAAATCATTTCTTTCGGAAGCAGCTAATCCAATTCTAATACATTCTAAACTCATAATACTGGTTACTTTGAAGCAAGTCAGAGTTTGCCTCCAAATATTCTAAAGTAACAAAAGAATGACTTTATTAATAGGGACATAGAGTACAAGAGCAAGGAGGTTATGTTAAACTTGTATAAGACACAAGTTCGGCCTCAGCTGGAGTATTGCATCCAATTCTGGGAGCCAGACTTTGGGAAGGATGTGGAGGCTTTGGAGAGAGTGCAGAAAAGATGCATGAGAATGGTTCCAGGGATGAGGAACTTCAGTTATGAAGATAGATTGGAGGAGCTGGGACTGTTCTCCTTGGAGAAGAGAAGGTTGAGAGGAGATTTGATAGAGGTGTTCAAAATAATGAGGGGTCTGGACAGAGTAGACAGGGAGAAATTGTTCCCACTGGTGGAAGGATCGAGAACCAGAGGGACACAGGTTTAAAGGACATGCAGGTACCCTCTCTCAATACCTGCAGCCGTGGGACTGAAGGCATGCCAGCTTTTGGACTTTGCTGAATTTTGGATCAGACGTTTTAGGCAGTTTGAGCTAATCTGGGTCGGGTGGAGTCAAGGATCACTTGGAGCACAGGAATAGACCAGTGTGCAAGCAGCGAATGGGGTAACAGGTCCAAGCTGTGCCTAGCTGAATTGCCTAGGTACGTTTGAGCTTTCAAAAATGACGCACGGCACATTCTAAAAAATTTCTGGCTTTTGGATAGCTCTGGTTTTCAGACAGTGTACCTGGAATTGGCAAAAGTGATATGAGTGAAATCTTTATCAAGCAACGAGTGGTTAGGATCTGGAATGCACTGCCGGACAGTGTGGTGGAGGCAGGGTCAGTTGAAGCTTTCAAAAGGGACTTCAACTGTTACCTGAAAAGGAAGAAGGTGCAGGCTTACAGGGAGAGGGCGGGAGAATGGCACTCGGTGAATTGATCATTTGGAGATCCAGTGCAGAGACGAAGGGCTGAATGGTCCGTGCTGTAACAATTCTGTGATTCAGTGTCGGCTTTTGCATTTATATAGCGCCTTTCAAGGCCTCAGGACATCCCGAGTACTTTACAGCCAATGAAGTACTTTTTTAAGCGCAGCCACTGCCGTAATGTAGGGAACGCGGCAGCCAGGTTGTGCACAGCAAGATCCCACAAACATCAATGTGAGAATGACCAGATCATCTGTTTGTGTGTTTTTGTTGAGGGATAACTATTGACCAGAACTCAGCTGCTGTTCTTTGAAATAGTGCCATGGGATCTTTAACGTCTGCCTGATAAGGCAGACAGGGCCTTAAGTTAACATTTTGACTGAAGTAACAACAACAACTTATATTTATATAGCACCTTTAACATAATAAAACATCCCAAGGTGCTTCACAGGAGCGATTATAAAATAAAGTTTGACCCCGAGCCACAGAGGGAGATATTAGGTCAGGTGACCAAACACTTGGTCAAAGAGGTCGGTTTTAAGGAGGGTCTTAAAGGAGGAGAGTGAGGTAGAGAGGTGGAGAGGGATAGGGAGGGAATTCCAGAGCTTGGGGCCCAGGCAGCTGAAGGCACGGCCGCCAATGGGGGAGCGATTAGAATCGGGAATGCTCAAGAGGCCAGAATTAGAGGAACGCAGAGATCTCGGAGGGGTGTGGGGCTGGAGGAGATTACAGAGATAGGGAGGGGGTGAGGTCATGGAGGGATTTGAAAACAAGGAGGAGAATTTTAAAATTGAGGTGACACCTAAACGGGATTTAATGTATGTCAGCAAGCACAGAAACGATAGCTGGACAGGACTCAATGCAAGTAAGCACATGGGCAGCAGAGTTTTGGATGATCTCAAGTTAATGGAGGGTAGAATGTGGAAAAACATCCAGGAGAGTGTTGGAGTAGCTGAGTCTAGAGGGGATGTTGGCATAGTGGTAATGTCACTAGACTGGCAATCCTGAGGCCTGGGTTACTGCTCTGGGGACATGGGTTCAAGTCCCACCATGGCAGTTGGTGGAATTTAAATTCAATTGAATTTAAAAATAGCAAAGGCATGAATGTGGGTTTCAGCAGTAGAGAAACTGAGAGGGGGTGAAGACAAGTGATGTTACAGAGGTGGAAATGGATGGCTTAGTGGTGGTGTGCAATATTTTGTTGGAGATTCACCTTGGGGGCAATTGTGACACCAAGTTTGTGAAGATTCTGGTTTAGCCTCAGACTGTTGCCAGGCAGGGAGATGGACTCGGTAGTTAGGGAATGGAGTTTGGAGTGGGGGTCAAAAACAATGGCTTCAGTCTTCCCAATATTTAATTGGGGGAAATTTCTGCTCATCCAGTACTGGATGTCGGATAAGCAGTCTGATAATTTACTAACAGTGGAGGAGTTGAGAGAGGTGGGGGTGAGGTAGAGCTGGGTGTTGTCAGCGTACATGTGAAAACTAACACTGTGCTTTCGGATGGTGTCACTGAGGGGCAGCATGTAGCTGAGAAATAGGAGGGGGCCAAGGATAGATCCTTGGGGGACACCAGAGGTAACGGTGCAGGAGCAGGAAGAGAAGCCATTTCCAGTGAAAATCAGATTATGCTCATATACATCATCATTGACTGTCACTCCTCATAGCTGGAATATTGTACCATTGAGGTATAGTCTGTCGAAATGAATTCTAATGAGGTGGAAAAGTAATGATAACGTTTATGATTGAAATCAAGGTGAGGTGACCTCACACTAATGTTCCCTTTTATTAGCCTACTTGTTCTGAAGAGTGTCACATTTTCTTCACATTTATCAGGTTCCCCTATAATTCATTGAGCAATTCTGACTGAATAATGAGTGTTTTCATTTCAAATGGAGTGCAATATTTATCATTGCAGCCCATTAGTGTTCAATATTTCAGTCAGTTAGTCATAGATCAAGTCAAAGATCTACTAACACTATAGTAACACACTCCTGTCTGAATTCAAAAGTTATTCGATTAAGTCCCACCCCAGAAATTTGAGCACATAATTTCAGCTGATACACTCAGTGCAGTCCTGAGGGAGTGCTGCACTGTCGGGGGGGCAGTACTGAGTACTGAATTTTTGGACAGGCAGTGCTGAGGGAGTGCTGCACTGTCAGAGGGGTAGTACCGAGTACCGCATTTCTGGACAGGTAGTACTGAGAGAGTGCTGCACTGTCAGGGGGGGCAGTACTGAGTACTGCATTTCTGGACAGGCAGTGCTGAGGGAGTGCTGCACTGTCAGAGGGGTAGTACCGAGTACCGCATTTCTGGACAGGCAGTACTGAGGGAGTGCTGCACTGTCAGAGGGGTAGTACCGAGTACCGCATTTCTGGACAGGCAGTACTGAGAGACTGCTGCACTGTCAGGGGGGGCAGTACTGAGTACTGCATTTCTGGACAGGCAGTACTGAGGGAGTGCTGCACTGTCAGAGGGGTAGTACTGAGTACTGCATTTCTGGACAGGCAGTACTGAGGGAGTGCTGCACTGTCAGAGGGGTGGTACCGAGTACCGCATTTCTGCACAGGCAGTACTGAGGGAGTGCTGCACTGTCAGAGGGGTAGTGTCGAGTACCGCATTTCTGCACAGGCAGTACTGAGGGAGTGCTGCACTGTCAGAGGGGTAGTACCGAGTACCGCATTTCTGGACAGGCAGTACTGAGGGAGTGCTGCACTGTCAGAGGGGTAGTGTCGAGTACCGCATTTCTGGACAGGCAGTACTGAGGGAGTGCTGCACTGTCAGAGGGGTAGTGTCGAGTACCGCATTTCTGCACAGGCAGTACTGAGGGAGTGCTACGCTGTCAGAAGTGCTACCTTTCAGATGAAACATCAAACCAATGCCCTCTCGGGCTTGCATGAAAGGTTCCATGGGGCTATTTTGAAGAAGAGCCGGGGCGTTCTCCCTGGTGTCCTGGGCCAATATTTATCCCTCAACCAACATCACAAAAACAGATGACCTGATCATTAGCACATTGCTGTTTATGGGAGCTTGCTGTGCACAATTTGGCTGCTGCATTTCCTACATGATAAGAGTGGCTGCAATGTAGAAGCACTTCATTGGATATAAAGCTCTCTGTGACATCCTAGTGTTGTAAACAGTGCTATAGAAATGCAAATCTTTCTTTACAATGCCACGCCATTCCCAAGGGCAGTTAAGAGTCGACCACACTGCTGTGGTTCTGGAGTCACATGTAGGCCAGACCAGGTAAGGACAGCAGATTTCCCTTCCCTAAAGGACATTAGTTGACACTAGTGAACCAGATGCCATATTGGCGAGGGCACACAACTTTGTGCATTTCGCCAGGCATCAGGAGAGCCAGGAAGCGAGAGCGCTGGGATTTGCCCAGATCTCTAGTTTCTCACAGGTGCAGGGTGCCATCGGCTGCACTCATGTGGCGCTCAGATCTCCCTGGCAACAAGTGGTCAACTACGTCAACTGCAAGGGCTTCCACTCACTGAATGTGAAGCTGGTGTGCGATCACCACAAACACATCCTGCAGGTCTGTGCACGGTTCCCAGGGAGTGTGCACGATGCCGACATCCTCAATCACTCGCAGATCCCTGACGTCTTCCAGGGTCCACAGAGGCTGCAGGGTTGTCTCCTGGGGGACAAGGGCCACCCACAGAGGCTGTGACTGATGACACCCGTGCGGTAGCCTCAGACTGCAGCAGAGCGAAGGTATAACGAGGCTCAATCTGCAACTCACAACTTGGTGGAGCAGACCATCGGGATGCTGAAGATGTGGTTCCAGTGCCTGGACCGGTCTGGTGGACACAGAGGGTGTCACACATCGTCACCGTCTGCTGCACCCTTTACAACCTGGTGCTGCAACAGGGAGAGGAGCTGGCTGAGGAGGAGATGGAGGAGCTGGAGGTCTCCAAAGATGAGGAGGACGCTGACGGGGATGAGGGTGAGGAGGTCCTCGGAGGCGATGATGACGGGGATGAGGGTGAGGAGGTCCTCGGAGGCGATGATGACGGAGATGAGGGTGAGGAGGGTCCTCGGAGGCGATGATGATGGGGATGAGGGTGAGGAGGTCCTCGGAGGCGATGATGACGGGGATGAGGGTGAGGAGGTCCTCGGAGGTGATGATGGGGTTGAGGCCCTCACACTGGCCAGACGAGGCAGGTGCTCGGGGGGCCCTCATAGCTGCCAGATTTGTGGAGGATGATGATGAGATGCAGTGAGGTGTCCCCATAGATCCTCACATCACAGTTGTGAATGTTTGACTCCAGTCTGGCTTATGGCAGCACCAATACCCTCTGTGAGAATGCCCCTGTCATGGGGACGCAGTGGAGGCCCTAATAGTCACTCGATCACAGGAGGATGATGATGACATACAGTGAGGACACTCCATAGATCTTCACACAGCCTCTGAGACTGTCTGACTCCTGTCTGGCCGAGGGAAGCTCGCTTGCGCCTGTGATCAGGGTCATATCATAGAGACGCAGTGGGGAAACTTTAACTTCTCCTGATCTTATGGCATCCTTCATGAACTGACCCCTCCAGGACTGCACTGTCACTGGACACAGATGCTGAAGAGATGGGGGCCAGCCCCACCTTAAAGGTGCTGAGAGCACACAGAGAGAATGAGGGAACTCTGTGATGCCTGCCCACTACATTCTGGCAGCAATGAACAGCACCATCGAGGTGCAGACATCAGTAATGTGTCCAGGGAGTGTGAGGCTGGACCATCACTGTGGTCTGAAGGTTACCCTGGACTGAGACACCGGCCTTTATCTTGTGCAGAAAGGATTCACATCTGAGTGACATGAACACTGCTCATCAGAACAAGGAACCACAGGCAGGGAGACATTCCTGGGAGTTTATTGACAATAGTGAACATTATGTAAATGTGATTAACACCTGTGCCCAGGCTGTGTAACTACATCTTCTTAACTTTCCTAACCCTGCCGCTATGTCTTGGTGCTCCCCAGACATCCACAGTGGAGGTGGGGGCAGCCTGCTGACTGTGACACCCTGTCTGTGATGACCTTGGTGGGTGTTCTCTGGAGGGCTGAGACCTGGTGGGCCCCGGCCTGCTTTCAGGGTCCTGCTGTGTGGCAGTGGCTCCCTCCTCAGCCTGCGGAGCTGGAGCTGCTGGGGTCACAGGAAGAGGGGATTCGGATGGGCCGGACACTCCCGGAGTCACCTGGGTGGATGGCCCCGGAGTGTGCACCTGCTGATCCTCCTCCCTATGGGTGTCTGAGGGCCCCTGGCTGACTCCTTGAGGAGAAGGCGGAGCTGGAGTGAGATCGAGCTGCCCCACACCCCTCTCACCTACACACTGTTGGAGGCCAACTATAGCATCAGCGATGGGGTTAAGCCCGCGCAGCAGTGCAGGAGCAACGTCCTGGACAAAGGTTTCCATGGCGGCCGCCATCCTACCAGTGTTGACCTCGGTGCGTTGGCATACCGGCGCTATCACCTCAGACTGAAGACAGACAGACTCCTCCATCGTGCCTTGCAATCTGAGGAGTGCAGCAGACATCCCTTCCTGATGTTCCCGAGCTTGTCTTTGCAGCTCCAGCAACTGAGACATGACCGAGTCCAGAGGCTCCTCATCTGACTCGGACTCAGCAACGTTCTGGCCTCCAGCAGCTCCTCCAAGTGCCGGGGACCTGGGAAGTCCCTGTCTCCGCCTGCTGTGGATCAGACAGTGCGATGTGCTCACCAGATTGTGACCCTGAGGCTACTCTAAAGCTCGGTCCCACCGAGGTTTGTGTCTCTGCGCTGGTGGAGGGTGTGGGTGAGAGCTGTGATGGGACTTCAGGGAGGGCGCCTTCAGATTCCTCTCCAGAGGTTTCTGTGGAGTTTGATTGGAGGCCCTGGGTCATGGACTCTGTCGGCTGTTTCCCAGATGTGCCTGTGAAAGCAAGGGGAGATAATCAGTGCATTGCAGTGGCCTGTGAAAGAGGACACATCACTCACAGCATGGTTATCTGATGGATGTTACACTGCTGGATCCTCACTTGGTAGAGCAGCACCGACCTCACTGTCAGCACAGGACCGGTCCCGGTCATCGCCGGCCAGCTGGATGGCTCTGTTTTCAAAGTCCGTGAGGATTTCAGGAATTCCCCCACTGGTCTGTGACCACTCCCTCTTGTTGTGGGTAGAGATGGAGAGAGTGAAAGCAGGATGCCTGCCAGGCCAGATGATAAGTATACCTGGCCTGTGTGGGTGGTGAGTGGTCCCATGGACAGGATGAGGACAATGGTGGTGAGTGTGAGAGAGTGAATGGTGATGTCCCTCGCACTGGCAGTGAGTGAGGTCCCCGTGGGTGTGTGCTGGGTTTGTGAGTGTGTGAGTTGAGAGAGATGTGAAGAATGACCTACCCCGGTGGAACAGAGGAGATCATTCATCCTCTTGCGGCACTGGGTGGCTGTCCTCTTCTGAAGGGCGTTGGCACTGACCACCGCTGGCACCACCTCCCAAGCCGGATTGGTGATGCTGTTGCCCATCCTGAGGCCAGAGCGGGGGTACAGGACATCCCAGCTGGACTCGACTGTGTCCAAAAGGCGCTGGAGGGACGCATTATTGAACCAAGATCTGCAGTATTCTTGCCTTTCGGGGCCATGTCTTCCAAGCTGCAGTCCTGGACTGGAAGCACTGAGGGGTGTGCACGCGTGGTGGACTTTAAAATGGTGCCCATCGTGATGAAGTAGTAAGGTGATGACATGGCGGGCGAATGCGAGCCTGTCCGCTATCGAAACGCATGTTCCCCGGGAATGCGCAATTACTGAGGCGGGATTGGGATGATACGGCGTGAAAAGCCACCATTGCGGCCTGGCGGGTAAAATCTGGGACAATGTGTTAGTTGAGAAGATATCCTGTCCTGAAATTCTTCATCTGGTCACAGGGGCAGCAACGCTCTTTGAAATGCAGCCGGACACAGTTAAGTGAAATCTAAGATATTAATCGGCCAGCAGATTGTCAACAGTTCCTGGTAATGATGCTGCACTGGAAAAACTTTTAAGAAGATATATATCTCCAATTGCGGAACATCAATGCAAATTATATACAATGGAGGCCTGATTATTATTCATTATGGAAGACACAAATCCCTAATTTCTGTTGTTTTCCAAAGAAAAATCTATGACTCCTGCTAGCATGTAGACAAATCCCCACAGTGCTGCCCTTCTCCTGACCTGAAGTCGAGTATCAGTGAAAACTCTTCCTACTGCTGCACATCCAGGTTATATCAATGCTTGGTGCTGAATCTCAGACCCAAGAATTTGTGACCAGTCAATTTAAAACGCTTAATTACATTCAAGCTTGTGTTTAAAACACTTAATCTGGCTCGCACAAAATCTTCCAGCAGCTATATAACAACGCCTGCACACTGGGGCTTGTGTTCCCTCACTCACACACTCACTCACCCTTCTAGAACCGCTTCATCCAATCCAGGGTTATGGGGAGTCGGACCATATCCCAGCAGGCAATGGGCGCTGGGCTTATATTCAGCATGGGGTAAGTTCATTGCTTCTGCAGTGTTCGATTGTTCTGTGTGTGATTATGTGCGTCTGGTAACTGATGTATGCTCACTGTGCTTGATTGGTTAAGCCTGGGTGTGGACTCAGAGCAAAGTAAACCGAAGCGATGAGAAGCCTGAGCTGGGTTAAGCATGAGTGTGGACATTTTGTGATTGCAGAGATATTTTAAAACTCTTGTAAATAAGCCTATTGCACACTTAGAAGCTAGTGCCTTCCCTTGCATAGCCCTGAAATATATAAAATATACCACGGATTCATGTGGGTGGGTTCATGCTATAATACCGTAATACTGATTCTCCTCACCTCCTTGAGTATGTCACCTCCCACCCCACTTGCAGCATGGATTGGTCAATTTGCCCTTACATCAACTAGTATGTATTTCAGGATCGAATCAACTGGGTACCAAAGGAGATCAGGTTCAGTTGTGAACGAGCTGTTCATTAACGTATCTGGTACTAATTGTGCCGCAGTACCTCTGAGTTCGACAAATCACAGTCATCATCGAAAACACTACCCCCACGGCGAGTCCGAGGTCCGCATTCAGCATGATGACAGCCAGCCACGTGACAACCCAGACCACCTGGAAGAAAGGAGAAGCAGGCATTGAGGTGTATCCAGCAGTTAGAGGGGAGGCCGCGACGATGACTTTGTGTCATGGGGACTGTGCAGAAGGGAAAGGTTCCAGGTCTAATGCCAGGTCTCTGCTGAGTTAGTCGAGACGGACTGGCTAAAGATCAACCTGCTCCTGATTGCTTGCACGCTTGTTATTGGGCTTTTTAAAACGAGCCTACCACATTGACAAAGTCACAAAAGAGGCCTAATTTGGCCAACTTACAAAGTCCATCTTGCTGACTCTCCACAGCTCTGGAAGATCCTGAAACTGGAGGAACATCTGGCGCAGGCTGGTGACGTTGATACAGGCCAGGACTGCCTGAGAAGACAGGTTATTTTATTAACGTTATCTCTGATCGACATTCCTCACTTCATCTCTCACAAGAGGAGCCCTAACAAAACTGGAGTCAATGGGAATCAGGGGGAAAACTCTCTGCTGGTTGGAGTCATACCTAGCACAAAGGGAGATGGTTGTGGTTGTTGGAGGTCAGTCATCTCAGCTCCAGGACATCTCTGCAGGAGTTCCTCAGGGTAGTGTCCTCAGCCCAACCATCTTCAGCTGCTTCATCAATGACCTTCCTTCCATCATAAGGTCAGAAGTGGGGATGTTCGCTGATGATTGCACAATGTTCAGCATCATTCGCGAATCCTCAGATACTGAAGCAGTCCATGTCCAAATGCAGCAAGACCTGGACAATATCCAGGCTTGGGCTGACAAGTGACAAGTAACATTTGTGCCAGGCAATGACCATCTCCAACAAGAGAGAATCTAACCATCGCTCCTTGACATTCAATGGCATTACCATCGCTGAATCCCCCACTATCAACATCCTGGGAGTTACCATTGACCAGAAACTGAACTGGACTAGCCATATAAATACTGTGGCTACAAGAGCAGGTCAGAGGCTGGGAATCCTGCAGTAAGTAACTCACCTCCTGACTCCTCAAAGTCTGTCCACCATCTACAAGGCACAAGGCCGCAGTGGCCACATCTGCAGCAAGTGTTGGTTGCTGGAGGAACTCTGGCTCAGAATTGATGAGCTGGAGTCCGAACTCCGGACACTGTGGCACATCCGGAGGGGGAGAGTTACCTGGACGCTTTGTTTCAGGAGGCATCACACCCGGTAGATTAAGTACCTCAAGTTCGGTCAGTGGTCAGGGTCAGCAGGGTGTGACTGCACGTGAGGCAGGTAGAGGGATCCTGTGTTCAGGAACAGAGGAGCCTCAGATCTTGACCCTGTCCAACAGGTACGAGGTACTTGCTCCCTGTGTGGATGAGGAACAGGGCTGTAGGGAGGATGAGCCAGCTGACCATGGCACCGTGGCACAGGAGGCCATTCAAGAAGGGGGAGCAAAAAGACGTGGTAGTTGTAGGGAATTCTATAATTAGGGGAATTGATAGCTTCCTTTGTAAGCAGGATCGAGAGTCCCGCATGGTATATTGCCTGCCCGGTGCCAGGGTGAGGGACATCTCTGATTGGCTTGAAAGGATATTGGAGAGGGAGGGAGTGGATCCAGTTGTTGTGGTCCACGTCAGGACAAATAACATAGGTAAGACTAGGAAAGAGGACCTGTTTGGGGATTATCAGGAACTAGGAACTAAATTAAAGAACAGGTCCTCAAAGGTTATAATCTCCAGATTACTACCCGAGCCACGTGCAAATTGGCATAGGGACACGAGAATAAGGGAAGTCAACACGTGGCTAAAGGAGTGGTGCGGGAAAGAGGGGTTCCATTTCGTGGGGCACTGGCATCAGTATTGGAACAGGAGGATCTGTACCGTTGGGATGGTCTCCACCTGAACTGATCTGGGACCAATGTTCTAGCGAAAAGGGTAAATAGGGTGGTCAACAGGACTAGAAAGTGGGGGGGGGGGGGGAGGGTAAAATTCCAAGAAATATGACTAATGGGAAACAAAGCAGCAGGTTAGCGTGTGGGGGCGTGGATTCAACTTCATGGAAAATTATGAAAAAACTGAAAAGAAAGGAGAGCCCAGGAAAGGTTATTAAAGTCCCCAGAACACACAAGAGGACAGAGTGTTTGGAAGGGGCTAGGAATCTAACTTCAAGCACATCAGATAAATAGACGACAATGAGAAAGGGGACGGGAAATACAGGACTGAAGGTGTTGTATCTGAATGCACACAGTATACGAAATAAGGTAAATGAGCTTGTGGCGCAGATTGAAATTGGCAGGTATGATGTGGTGGGCATCACGGAGACATGGCTGCAAGGGGATCAGGACTGGGAGCTAAATATCCACGGATATACATCCAATCGAAAAGATAGGCAGGTTG
Organism: Isurus oxyrinchus; assembly: GCA_026770705.1. NCBI lineage: Eukaryota > Metazoa > Chordata > Chondrichthyes > Lamniformes > Lamnidae > Isurus > Isurus oxyrinchus. The sequence goes on along the minus strand of JANJGN010000032.1, from coordinate 7,831,866 downwards.
GCAGAGGGGGCGGGGTTGCTTTGTTAGTAAGAAATGAAATTAAATCAATAGCAAGAAACGACGTAGGGTCAGATGATGTAGAATCTGTGTGGGTAGAGTTGAGGAACTGCAAAGGTAAAAGAAACCATAATGGGAGTTATGTACAGGCCGCCGAACAGTAGTCAGGACATGGGGCACAAGATACACCAGGAGATAGAAAAGGCGTGTAAGAAAGGCAAGGTTACAGTGATCATGGGGGATTTCAATATGCAGGTAGACTGGGAAAATCAGGTTGGTAGTGGATCCCAGGAAAAGGAATTTGTGGAATGTCTAAGAGATGGCTTTTTGGAGCAGCTTGTGGTGGAGTCCACTAGGGAACAGGCAATTCTAGATTTAGTGATGTGTAATGAGGCAGATTTGATAAGGGAGCTTAAGGTGAAGGAACCCTTAGGAGGAAGTGACCATAATATGATAGAATTTACCCTGCAATTTGAGAGGAAAAAGCTGGAATCAGATGTAACGGTATTACAGTTGAATAAAGGCAACTACAGAGGCATGAGGGAGGAGCTGGCCAGAATTGACTGGGAGATAAGCCTAGCAGGAAAGACAGTGGAACAGCAATGGCAGGAGTTTCTGGGAGTAATTTGGGAGACACAGCAAAAATTCATCCCTAGGAAGAAGAAGTATACTAAAGGGAGGACGAGGCAACCATGGCTGACAAGGGAAGTCAGGGACAGCATAAAAGCTAAAGAGAAAGCATACAATGCGGCGAAGAGCAGTGGGAAACCAGGGGATTGGGAAACCTACAAAGACCAACAGAGGACAACTAAAAAAGAAATAAGGAGGGAGAAGATTAAATATGAGGGTAAACTAGCCAGTAATATAAAAGAAGATTGCAAGAGTTTTTTTAGATATATAAAGGGTAAGAGAGAGGCAAAAGTGGACATTGGGCCACTGGAAAATGATACTGAAGAAGTGATTGTGGGGAACAAAGAAATGGCGGAGGAACTGAATAGATACTTTGCGTCAGTCTTCACAGTGGAAGACACGAGTAACATCCCAAAGTTCAAGAGAGTCGGGGGGGCAGAGGTGAGTATGGTGGCCATTACCAAGGAGAAGGTGCTAGGAAAACTGAAAGGTCTGAAGGTGGATAAATCACCTGGACCAGATGGATTACACCCCAGAGTTCTGAAGGAGATAGATGAAGTGATAGTGGAGGCGTTAGTGGTGATCTTTCAGGAATCACTGAAGTCAGGGAGGGTCCCAGAGGAGTGGAAAATTGCTAATGTAACCGCCCTGTTTAAGAAGGGAGTGAGGCAAAAGACAGGAAATTACAGGCCGATTAGCCTGACCTTGGTCGTTGGTAAGATTTTAGAGCCCATTATTAAGGATGAGATTTCAGAATACTTGGAAGTGCATGGTAAAATAGGGCAAAGTCAGCATGGTTTCATCAAGGGGAGGTCATGCCTGATAAATCTGTTAGAATTCTTTGTGGAGGTAATGAGTAGGTTAGACAAAGGAGAGCCAATGGATGTTATCTACTTGGACTTCCAGAAGGCCTTTGACAAGGTGCCGCACAGGAGGCTGCTCAGTAAGATAAGAGCCCATGGTGTTAGAGGCAAGGTACTAGCATGGATAGAAGATTGGCTGTCTGGCAGGAGGCAGAGAGTGGGGATAAGGGGGTCCTTCTCAGGATGGCGGCCGGTGACTAGTGGAGTTCCGCAGGGGTCAGTGTTGGGACCACAACTTTTCACTTTATACATTAATGATTTAGATGAAGGAACTGAGGGCATCCTGGCTAAGTTTGCAGATGATACAAAGATAGGTGGAGGGATAGGTAGTATTGAGGAGACGGGGAGGCTGCAGAAGGATTTGGACAGGTTAGGAGAATGGGCAAAGAAGTGGCAGATGAAATACAACGTGGGCAAGTGTGAGGTCATGCACTTTGGTAGGAAGAATAGAGGCATAGACTATTTTCTAAATGGGGAGAGAATTCAGAAATCTGGAGTGCAAAGGGCCTTGGGAGTCCTAGTCCAGCATTCTCTTAAGGTTAACTTGCAGGTTGAGTCAGTAGTTAGGAAGGCAAATGCAATGTTGGCACTTATTTTGAGAGGACTAGAATATAAAAGCAGAGATGTGCTGCTGAGGCTTTATAAGGCTCTGGTCAGACCACATTTAGAATATTGTGAGCAATTTTGGGCCCCGTATCTCAGGAAGGATGTTCTGGCCCTGGAGAGGGTCCAGAGGAGGTTCACGAGAATGATCCCAGGAACGAAAGGCTTAACATATGAGAAACATTTGAGGACTCTGGGTCTATACTCAATGGAGTTTAGAAGGATGAGGGGGGATCTGATTGAAACTTACAGAATACTGAAAGGCCTGGATAGAGTGGACGTGGGGAAGATGTTTCCATTAATAGGAGAGACTAGGATCCAAGGGCACAGCCTCAGAGTAAAGGGAAGACCTTTTTGAACAGAGATGAGGAGAAACTTCTTTAGCCAGAGAGTGGTGAATCTATGGAATTCATTGCCACAGAAGGCTGTGGAGGCCAGGTCATTGAGTGTATTTAAGACCGAGATAGATAGGTTCTTGATTGGTAAGGGGAACAAAGGTTACGGGGAGAAGGGGGTTGAGATACTTAACAGCCATGATTGATTGGCGGAGCAGACTCGATGGGCTGAATGGCCTAATTTCTGCTCCTATGTCTTGTGGTCTTATGGTCTAAGTCAGGAATGTGATGGAATACTCCCCACTTGCCTGGATGAGTGCAGCTCCCACAACACTCAAGAAACTCAACACCATCCATGACAAAGCAGCCCGCTTGATTGGCACCACATCCACAAACATTCACTCCCTCCACCACTGACGCACAGTCCCAGCAGTGTGTACCATCTACAAGATGCACTGCAGCAACTCACCAAGCCTCCTTAGATATCACCTTCCAAACCCATGACCACTACCATCTAGAATGACAAGGGCAACAGACACATGGGAACACCACCATCTGCAAGTTCCCCTCCAAGCCACTCACCATCCTGACTTGGAAATATATCACCATCTATGGGTCAAAATCCTGGAACTCCCTCCCTAACAGCACTGTGGGTGTACTACACCACATGGACTGCAGCGGTTCAAGAAGGCAGCTCACCACCACCATCCAACAGATGGCGGTAGTGAGAAGTGACTGAGAAGCATTCTGGGAGAAGTCAGCACAGTCACCACAATGCAGAAGGGGATCGAGGTCGACTCACTGTCAAAGAACAGAATAGCCCCAAACATTACATTGCTGTAGTGTTTCCATCCCTCTCTCCTCCTCTAAGTCCTGGTGAGAGTTTTTTTTCAATCTATTAAAGTAATGCATTGCTTAATACTGAAGTGGGAGCTAAAAAAATGTATAGAGTAGTACTGTACAAGTATAATTGGTCAAGAAATAAGGTTCCTAACTAACATAAATAAGGCCCCGAGCTAGCATATTTTTAAGGGAGTAACTAACTTAATCGAGAGGAACGTCATGGCAGGAGAACTCAGACCTGTGATATGCTCCTCCTGCAGGATGTGGGAAGTGAGAGACGCTTCCAGCGTCCCTGGTGACCATGTGTGCAGAAGGTGTGTCCAAATGCAGCTGGAGCTGCAGGTGGACTCATTGTGAAGCATCCGCGATGCTAAGCAAGTCGTGGATAGCACGTTTAGCGAGGTGGTCACACCGCAGGTGAAGATTACACAGGCAGAAAGGGTGACCATCAGGAACAGTAAAAGACTCAGGGAAGTAGTGCAGGAGTCCCCTGTGGTCATCCACCCTCTCTAACAGATATACGGCTTTGGATACTGTTGGGGGGGATGGCCTCTCAGGGGAAAGCAGCAACAGCCATGTTCATGGCACCGTGGGTGGCTGTGCTGCTCAGAGGGGTGAGAGGACAACAAGTGGCAGGGCTTTAGTGATAGGGGATTCAATAGTTAGGGATGCTTCTGTGGCCACAAACGTGAATCAAGGATGGTATGTTGCCTCCCTGGTGCCAGGGTCCAGGATGTCACGGAGTGGCTGCAAGACATTCTGGGGAGGGAAGGTAAACAGCCAGTGGTCATGGTACACATTGGTACCAATGACATGGGTAAACTAAGGGATGAGGACCTGTAAACTCAGTACAGAAATTTAGGAGATAAATTAAAATGCAGGACCTCAAATGTAGTAATCTCAGGATTACTCTCAGTTCCACGTGCTAGCGAGAGCAGGAATAAGAGGATAGACCAAATGAACACGTGGCTGGAGAGTTGGTGTAGCTGGGAGGGATTCAAATTCTTGAGGCACTGGGACCAGTCTGGGGAAGGTGGAACCTGTACAAACCGGATGGGCTGCACCCAGGCAGAGCTGGGACCAGTGTCCTTGCGGGGGCTTTTGCTAGTTCTGATGGGGAATATTTAAACTAGAGTGGCAGGGGGATGGGATCACAGGAGTAGGATCAGATAGGTCAGATTCAGATCAGAAAAATGGAGGTAGAACATTAGCTAGGGACGTTGTGATAGACATGGAGTTACAGGAGAAGCAAGGTTTAAAAAGTGTCCAGCAAGGGAAATTGACGGGATTAAACTGTTTATAATTCAATGCAAGGAGTATTACAAACAAGGTAGATGAGTTAAGGGCACAGGTAGACACATGGCAGCAGGATGTCATTGCTATAATGGAGACCTGGCTAAAGGAGGGACACTGGCAGCTAAATATCCCTGGTTATAGAGTCTTCAGACCCGATAGAGTAGGAGATAAAAAAGGAGGGGGGTAGCACTAATGGTTAAAGAATCAATTCCAGTTGTGAGAAGGGATGATATACTAAATGGGTCAACAAACGAGGCTTTATGGATTGAGCTTAGAAATAAAAAAGGGGCAGTCACACTACTGGGAGTATACTACAGACCCCCAAATAGTGAAAGGGAGATAGAAGAACAAATATGAAGGCAAATTTCCACTTGTTAAAACAAGAGGGCAATAATAGTAGGAGACTTCAACTATCCTAACATCAAAAGGGATTCAAACAATCTAAGGGGCACTGAGGGAGAAATATTCATGCACTGTGTGTCCAGGAAAATTTTTTCACCAATTAGTGACAAACCCAATGAGAGGAGATGCAATTCTAGACCTAGTCTTGGGGAACAAAGAAGGGCAAGTGGGTGAAGTGACAGTTGGCGACCATATCGGGGACAGTGATCACAATTCAGTTAGATTTAGCATTACCATGGAAAAGGACAGAGATAAGGCAGGAGTAAAAGTCTTGAACTGGGGGAAGGCAAATTTTGCAGAAATGAGAAGGGACTTGGCTGAGGTGGACTGGACAGCACTGCTGGAGGATAAAACAGTGGCAAACCAGTGGGAAGCACTAAAAAGCGAGATCCTAATTGTACAAAGTAGACATGTCCCCTACAAAAATAAGAGTGGTACTGCCAAGTCTAGACCTCCCTGGTTGTCTAGAGGAATACAGGGGAAGATCAAACAGATAAAGAAAGCGTAAAATAGGCACAAAGAACGAAGCGCTGCAGATAGCCTGGACGAATGTAGGAAGTGCAGGGATGAAGTAAAGAAGGAAATAAGGAAATCAAAGAGGGCATGAAAAAAGATTAGCAAGTAAAGTTAAAGATAACCCAAAGATGTGTTACCAATACATTAATGCTAAAAGGTTAGTTAAGGAAAAAATGGGACCTATCAGGGATGAAAGATGGAAACTTGTGTGTAGATGCAGAGGCTGTGGGAAGGGTTTTAAATTAATATTTTGTCTCCGTGTTTACAAAGTAAAAGGAGGATGTAGATATAGTAGTCCAGGAGGAACACTGCGAGATATTGGACGGGATAGTCATAAAGAGAGAGGAAGTACTCGAGGGGTTGAAATCCAGGGCCAGATGGATTGTTTCCGAGGCTGCTGAAGGAAGTCAGGGAGGAGATAGCAGATGCTCTGAGGATGATTTTCCAATCTTCACTAGATACAGGGGAGGGACCGGAGAACTGGAGAAATGCAAACGTAGTTCCATTGTTTAAAAAGGGATCAAAGGAAATGCCAAACAATTATAGGCCAGTTAGTCTTACATCGGTGGTGAGCAAATTAGTAGAATCAATCCTGAGAGATAGGATTAACTGTCTTGTGGAAAGGCATGGACTAGTCAGGGATGGTCAGCATGGATTTGTTAAAGGAAGGTCTTGCCTCACAAACTTGATTGAATTCTTTGAGGAATTGACAAGAAGGGTTAATGAAGGTAGTGCAGTGGATGTTGTGTACATGGATTTTAGCAAGGCATTTGACAGGGTTCCACTTGGCAGATTGGTCAGGAAAGTGAAAGCCCATGGGATTCAGGGTAATGTGGCAAACTGGATAAAAAGTTGGCTTTGTAACAGGAAACAAAGGGTAATGGTCGATGGATACCCTTGCGAATGGAAAGTTGTCTCAAGCGGTGTTCCACAGGGCTCGGTGTTGGGACCCTTGCTGTTTGTGTTATATATTAACGATTTGGACGTGAATGTGGGGGGGCACAATTGGGAAATTTGCAGATGACACAAAGATTGGCCGAGTGGTGGATAGTGTAGAGGATAGCCATAATCTCCAAAGCGATATAGATGGGTTGGTGGAGTGGGCGGTAAAGTGGCAGATGGATTTTAACACAGAGAAGTGTGAGGTCATACATTTAGGGAGGTCAAACAGTTACAGGGATTACACAATAAATGGAATATACTAAGAGGGGTAGATGAAGTGAGAGATCTTGGCGTACAAGTACACAGGTCCCTGGAGGTAGCAGTTCAAGTAGACAAGGTTGTAAAGAAGGCATATGGAATGCTCTCCTTCATTGGCAGAGCTATAGAATATAAAAGTAAGGATATAATGTTGGAATTGTATAAAACACTGGTGAGGCCACAACTGGAATATTGTGTGCAGTTCTGGTCACCACATTACAGGAAGGATGTAATAGCTCTGGAGAGAGTGCAGAGGAGGTTTACAAGAATGTTGCCAGGGTTAGAGAAGTGTAGCTACGAGGAGAGATTGGATAGGTTGGGGTTATTTTCCTTAGAACAAAGAAGGCTGAGAGGTGACTTGATTGAGGTGTATAAAATTATGAGGGGAATAGATAGAGCGGACAGGATCAAATTGTTTCCCTTGGTGGAGAATTCTAGAACCAGGGGACATAGATTCAAGATAAGTGGCAGAAGGTGTAGGGGGGACATGAGGAAGACCTTTTTTACACAGAGGGTAAAGGATTAGAAAGGGCACCCGGGTGTCCTCGGGCTGGCATGGACAAGATGGGCTGAATGGCCTCCTTCTGTGCTGTAACTTTTCTATGGTTCCATGATTCTCAAGGGGCAATTAGGGATGGGCAATAAATGCCGGCCCAGCCAGCGACAGCCACGTCCCGTGGGTGAATAAATAAAAAAGAAAATGACAAAATATTCACAAATAAAAGCAGACTGAATTTCCTCCCCCTTCTCTTTCAACTCCACGTATTTCCTTCAGGTCCAGGATATCATTCTGGAAATATGTACATGCCTTGGCATCTTCATGGGCTCTGCTGCTGCTGCTTAGGCCTCCTCGTCAGAAACTCTGCTGCCCATATCTGTCATGGCACTGGCCAGTGGCATATCTGAGGCTGTGCCAAGCCCCAGTGACTCCAGACCCATAGCAATGTGGTTGGCTCTTGAAACAGTCACCCACGTTGCTGTGGGCCTGGCATGTAGACCAGACCGGGTAAGGGTGGCAGATTCCCTTCCCTAAAGGGCATTAGTGAACCAGATGGGTTTTCACAACAATCGATGATAGTTTCATGGACACCATTAATAAGTCCAACTGCTGTGGTAGGATTTGAACTTGTGTCTCCAGGGTATTAGTCCAGGGATTTGGGATTTGCAGGAAAATTGTAAGAAAGTGGGGTCTTTAATAAGCGGGTATTTTCTGCATTTTACGGGATTAGCTAAACAACCTTGATTCTCTCTCTGGAAAGAGGATTTCTAAACACTTTGACCTCTAAACAGTCTTAATTCGGGCTGCCACGTTGACATTCCTAAGGTGGTATGATGGCATCTTCTGAACCTCCTTATCTATGTAAGTGTTTAGAAAGGGCCAGGATATGACCCTCGGCAAACTGTAAACTAAAAACCTGACTTTAAGCAGGGTGACACACAAGGGAGGTGGTAACCATCCTGATGCTTTGAGTACCTGCTCTGTATCCATTGGTCGGAATAGTTAGATAGATGATTGACACTGGGTAAACTACCAGCTGCCAGACAGGGTATATAGATTGGCATCAAGCTGGTGGTGAGGGGCTGGGGTGCTGGGGAGGCGGCTGTGCTCATTGGGTAGCTGCCTTCCTCAGATGGAAGATGGACCAGAGGAGGAGGAAGACCGAGAGATAGAACCATAGAAAAGTTACAGCACAGAAGGAGGCCATTCGGCCCATCTTGTCCATGCCAGCACAAGGGAAATTTTTCCTAACACTTCCACTCGAGAGCGGGATGCTGTTATCACAAGCTGTTATGGGTTGTATACTTTTTCTGTCTAATTAGTCAATAAATCATATCTAAACTGCTGTTTCTTAATAAACCATCTTAAAATTACTTATGGCTGGTTGACAGCCTATTTAGGTATCCGTGGCTCTGAACCCAGGAAGTCTTACAAGATAACCACTACGCTAAACCCCCCTCAAGGGGAAGGGTTCAGGGGCACCTTTCCATGTCAGGTTTGAGGCAGCAATGCAGAACAGTACATTTTCCTTTGCTCAGTGCCCTTACATGGCCAGTAGTTCAGAGGGTAACCCAAGCTACAGATTTCCCTGTCTCATCTGGGCACTCAAGGATGGCGACACTCTTACACACTTGCTTAACGATCACTGTTAACCTGCTGGTGAGGAGATTGCCAGCAGTGTGGGGGAGAAAGAAGTCCATCATTAGGGAATCTCCACCTTGGGCCTGCCATAGGCCCTGAACTTTTACACTTTGGGGTCATTCTATGTAATTCTTCCCAAAATGCATTGCAGAAAGGACAATTAATGGCATTTCTTCCCTCTCCAGTGGTGGCTAACACATTGTATCTGCATCTAGAATTCTCCACAACAGCACAACTAAAGCTGAGAATATTTGACTGATCGTAGATAAATAATATAAGCAAATGACTCCAATGCATTTTGGGACAGTTCAGTAGAAGCCATTTTGTGCTCTCTGTAAAATATTAGATTTGGTTTATATCACTCACCTTGGGCAAGAAGTAAAACAGTGGACCAATCAAAAGTAAGACCATCAAGACGACAAAACAGGTAAAAAGCCCAGCAAGCTGCAAAATAGAAATAGGAAAGATGGATTAAGTGAGGTTCATAGTAACTTCCATCTATTTTAGTAGATCAGTGCTACCACCTCTCATCTCTGAAGGTCTAAGTCCCACTAAAGAGTTCTCAAGCACAAAACCTAGGTTGACACACCCAGTGGGGGAGTGCTACACTGCCGGAGGTGCTGTCTTTCAGGTGAGCTGTTAAATCAAAGGCCCTGTCTGCTCTCTCAGGCGGAAGTAAAAAACCCCAGGGCACTATCTGGAGAAGAGCAGGTAAATTCTCTAAGAGCCCTGGCTGACGTTTATTCCCCAACCAACATCACTACAACAGCTTCGCAGGGCAGTTATCTCATTGCTGTTTGTGGGAGCTTGCTGTGCACAAATTGGCTGCTGCGTTTCCCACAATACAACAGTGACGAGACTTCATAAGTACTTCATTGGTTGTGAAGCGCTTTGGGAGGCCCCAGAGTTGTGAAAGGTACAATAGAAATGCACATTTTTCTTTTTACCAGCCCCCTAAGTTAGTGTCCTCCATGTTTGGTGGAAAAGTGGGATCATCTAGGGTTAGAAAAGTGTAGCTACGAGGAGAGATTGGATAGGTTGGGGTTATTTTCCTTAGAACAAAGAAGGCTGAGAGGTGACTTGATTGAGGTGTATAAAATTATGAGGGGAATAGATAGAGTGGACAGGATAAAATTGTTTCCCTTGGTGGAGAATTCTAGAACCAGGGGACATAGATTCAAGATAAGTGGCAGAAGGTGCAGGGGGGACATGAGGAAGACCTTTTTTACACAGAGGGCAGTGGGTGTCTGGAATTCGCTGCCCAAGTTGGTGGTAGAGGCAGAAACTGTAAACTCTTTTAGAAAGTACCTGGATCTGCACCTTAAGTGCTGTAAGCTGCAGGGTTATGGGCCGGGTGCAGGAAGGTGGGATTAGAAAGGGTACTTGGGTGTCCTTGGGCTGGCATGGACAAGATGGGCCAAATGACCTCCTTCTGTGTTGTAACTTTTCTATGACTCTGTGGTCTAATCCATAAACATCTCCACACGCATTCCTGATGCCAGTCTTTAGTCAATCCAATAGAACTGGAGACTCTGAGGTAACTCTTACATTAGTTTGAGGTGAGGCTCAGCTTTTCTTTCCTTATTGAATCTCTGGGCTGAATTTTTGCTTTGGGGGAAGGAAGCAGGAGCTGAGACTGTTTCTGGGACCCCTCAGGGTGGTGGTGGGGGGGTACACTGTCACTTTTTGGGATTTTGACTGGGGTGCCCCCTTTATGAATTGGTACAGAGACAGGTTCTCCATCCAGTTGAGGTCAGCATGCCACCTCCCATCATGCCACAGCTGAAGCTGCCAACTCACCAAGAATTACCAACGTGGAGTTGTAAATTCACAGAGTGATACAGCACAGAAGGAGACCATTCAGCCCATCATGCCTGTGCTGGCTCTTTGAAAGACGTATCCAATTAACCCCACACCCCTGCTCTTTCCCCGTAACCCTGCAAATTCGTTTTGTTTCAAGCATTTCTCCAACCCTCTTCGGAAAGTTGCTATTAAATCTGTTTTCACCACCCTTTCAAGGGATATATTCCAAATCACAACAACTTGGTGCGTAAAAAAAATTCTCTACATTTTACCTCTGTTTCTTTTGCCAGTCACCTTAAACCTGTGTCCTCTGGTTACCGACCCTTCTTTCAAAACAGTTTCTCCTTATTTATTCTAGCAAAGCTATTCAGGATGTTGAGTGCCTCTTTGGGGAGGTGGTGGTGTAGTGGCATTGTCACTGGACTAGTAATCCAGAGATTACTGCAGGTAATCCAGAGATTACTCTGGGTAATTACCCAGGGTAATTCGATGGGGACCTGGATTCGAATTCTGCCACAGCAGATGGTAACATCTGAATCCAATAAAAAATCTGGAATTAAAAGTCTAATGGTGACCATTGTCAATTGTTGTAAAAAACCCTTTTGGTCACTAATCCCCTTTAGGGAAGGAAGTCTGCTGTCCTTACCTGGTCTGGCCTACATGTGACTCCAGACCCACAGCAACGTGGTTGACTCTTAACTGCCCTCTGAAATGACCTAGCAAGCTACTCAGCTCTCAAGGGCAATTAGAGAGGGGCAATAAATGCTGGCCCAGCCAGCGACTCCCACATCCCATGAGTGAATAATAAAAAAAAACCTCCCCTTAACCTTCTCTGCTCTCATGAGAGCAATCCCAGTCTCTCCACATTAACTTCAGTCCCTGGTACTAATCTAGTAAATCCCCTCCACACCCTCTCTAAGGTCTTGATGCCCTTCCTAAAGTGTGGGGCCCAGAATTGGACACAATACTCCAGCTGGGGCCTAACCAGGGACTTATAAAGGTTGAACACAGGTTTATGAACTCAAGCCTTCTGACTTGACAATTTCTCTTAAACAAGAGCCTATTTTTAGTTCAGCTCACCGATATTTTCTCCCTCCTCTGAACCTTATCGAAGTTTTAAATGTTGGAGTATCACGGCATAGTTAAGCAATCCAAAAGAACACTCTGGGACTCTATTGTGGTCCCCTTGCTAATACTCCTACCTGTGTATGGCTGCCCGCACTCTCTAGGATGTTGCTAGTAGCCAATGAAGCCGAACTTGGGAAGCAGGTAAAAAGGGAAGAGATGGTGTTGGAAAGTCCATGAGCCAATAGTTCCTAAGAAACAGTGACAAAAATATGTTATTTGAGATGCATGGGGTAGGAGGGAATCAAAACCTGTCCTCATTGGCCACTTTTCCTACTGAAATGGGCCTAACCAGGATTTAAGGTCAGTGACTAAAATTCCCTTTGGGCTTCTCACCCCCTGCTGCTGTAACTCCAGTGGGAGTTCAGTGGAAACCCTGTCTTGAGTGCTTTGTGGCAAACCTCTGCTGGTGGAGTAGGAGAAGCCCTGAGGAAATTCGTCCCCTTTTTAGTTTACAATGGGGGGGAGATGTTGGTCTAGTGGTAATATCACTGGACTAGTAACCCAGAGGCCCAGGCTGATGCTCTGGGGACATGGGTTCAAATCCCACCACAACAGCTAGTGGAGTTTAAATTCAATTAATAAATCTGGAATTATAAAGCAAGTCTCAGAAATGGTGACCATGACAACTGTCATCAATTGTCATAAAAACCCATCTGGGTCACTAATGCCCTTTAAGGAAGCAAATCTGCCATCCTTATCTGGTCTGGCCTACATGTGACTCCAGATCCACACATGGTTGACCCTTAACTGCCCTCTGATATGCCACTCAGTTCAAGGACAATTAGGGATGGGCAACACATGCTGATCTTGCCACCAACCACCCACATCCCATGAAAGAGTACAGGCAAAAAAGTTTCTTGGGTATTTTTTTAATTCATTCACAGGATGTGGGCATCTTTGGCTGGGCCAGCATTTATTGCCCATCCCTAATTGCCCTTGAGAAGGTGGTGGTGAGCTGCCTTCTTGCAGTCCATGTGGTGTAGGTACACCTACAGTGCTGTTAGGGAGGGATTTCCAGAATTTTGACCCAGTGACAGTGACAGAACGGTGATATATTTCCAAGTCAAGATGGTGAGTGGCTTGGAGGGGAACCTCCAGGTGGTGGTGTTCCCATCTAGCTGCTGCCCTTGTCCTTCTAGATGGTAGAGGTCATGGGTTTGGAAGGTGCAGTTGAAGGAGCCTTGGTGAATTCCTGCAGTGCATCTTGTAGATGGTTCACACTGTGCGTCAGTGGTGGAGGGAGCGAGTGTTTGTGGATGGGGTACAAATCAAGTGGGCTGCTTTGTCCTGAGTGGGTGAATGCCTGGCCGTGTAGCATAAGACTGAGAATAATTAACATATTTGAGGCTGATTTTCGATTGATTCTTGCTGGCTAGGGAAGGGTTTAGGGACATTAGACCAGGAGGAGCCATTCAGCCCATCGAGCATGTTCTGCTATTCAATTTGACCAAGGCTGATCTGTATCTTAACTCCCTCTGTCCACCTCGGTTCCATAATCCTGAATTCTCTAACGCAACAGAAGTCTACCAATCTTAGTTTTGAAATGTTCAATTGACTTCCTAGCCTCAACAGTGGTTTTGTGGGGGAGAGTTCCAGATTTCCCTTTCCCTTTGTCTGGAATGCTTTCTGATATCACCCCAAAATAGCCAAGCTGTAATGTTAAGGTTATACTCCCCTGGTTCTGGACTCCCCCCACCACCAAAGGAAATAATTTCTCTCCCTGTCTACCCTATCAACTCACCCCTTCAACTAGCTGTATTCAAGGGAATACAGGGCCTAGTTTATGCAACCAGTCCTCATAATTTAACCCCTTTTGGCCTCAGTATCATTCTGGTGAATCTGCACTGCAGCCTCCCCTCCAGGGATAGTATATTCCTCCCAAAGTGCAGCGCCCAGAACTGAGCACAATATCACAGAATATGGAGCAAAAGCAGGTTCATGGAGTTAAGATACCGATGAGCCATGATTTCTTTGAATGGCAGAACAGGCCCAAGGGGCTAAATGGCCTCCTCCTGTTTCTGTAACAGAGGCGTGGAGGAGAACAATGGACATGTGCACAGCGATGGTATACTTGGCCTGCATGGTTATTCAGATCTGTATCAGGAGTGAGAGAGCAAAGCTCTGATTATATGGCTCGTAGCCACATTAGGTTGTGAGGTAGGAGTGAAATACTGAATCTGCTGACAATATTTAACCAGTGGCTGTGTGGGTCAGTGCAGCAAAAGCCAAGAGGGAGGATAATTCATTGACAACATTTTAACTGGCTGCGGTGGTTCCAATGGGAAGCTGGCAGAGTCCAGTGTGCAAGGATGCACTTTAAATACTCAGTTAGCTTAATGGCTCAGTTGGTGAAGGTACTGCCTTCATCCCCGTGTGGAGGTGAGCCAAACAGATTTAGTCTGATCCCTGGTTTATGCCAAGTAGCTTCACCAGAACTGGCTTCAGTGCCCCTATGCACCACGGGGCAAACGTCAGCCAGAGTTCTTGCGTCTGATGATACCCCAGCGCTGGAAGACATGTATGTGAACATCAAGCAAGGACTAAAGTGGTGTGGTGCCCTGTCGGAAAGACAGCCTGCCAACAGTCACGATGAATGAGAATGGGCCTTTTCCTCAGGGCCTGACTATTCACAGTGACCAACTGGGACCTGCGAAACAAAGGTGCCAACAAGCTCTCAAGGGATGGTCTGCTTTTTGACGTTACAGACCTGGTTGGGGTCAATCTTGTATCTGTGCTTGTCCGCATAGATCATAGCCAGTGATACAGACACAGCATAACCAACAAAGGTAATCGCAATCGTATCTCCAATTATACTCGGGATGCTCCACAAGGCTGGCAACTGAGGGTTTGGAAATCTGAGGGAAAAAATGCAGAAAATAGGTTATTTCATTACCTTTCGAGGTAGATTGTGACAAATAGCAACTAATAGTGAAGATAAAAAGGTACCAGCTTAACATGTGTTTACAGGGTGTTAGAAGCTGGGTGAACTCCCTCAGGTAGTGGTTACAAAGAGGTTTCCTTTCCCTCCCTCTTCAGACAGATTCAAAGACTTCCTATCCATCAATTCCAGCTAACTCTTTCATTGAAAAGGCAAGGGGGTGGGTGAGATTGGTATTCAGGAGCAGGGTTTAATTGGAGATGGTGGATCAGCCACCCATTCTGCACTGCAACAGATCTTATTGGAAAAGGAAGACAAATGTGGCGTAAAACAAGCTGCCATTTCATCATTGCCCATTTCACACTGCTACCCAAGACCAACTTCACACTCGATGTCACTTCTCTCACCAACATTACCAACTTGGCACTTCTTAAACTTCTCCCATTTTATAAACTGACTGCATCAAAAGCCATCCTGACAAGGACCTGGCACCTAAATCTTCCCTCGACTTCCCCTCCCAGGTTGTCTTCCCTTCAATTCATCTATAGCCCATGTGTATCTCCCTGATACCTTGAGTGACTGACTTACAAGTGCCTTAGGCTTGAGCAATGTCTAAACAGACGCTTCCTCGGAGAATTTTTTTTGCGCCCTCCCCAAGGCAATCCCATCATGATTGACAAAGTTGGGATGTTGAAGGATATCTCCATTGGAAGCCCAGTTGTTGAACACTGTGGTCATGTTAGTATTTTGATAGACTTGGTGGAGCAGAGGCATAGTGACCATTTCAGTCCCTGTCCCGCACACTTCAGTCAAAATTTCAGAGTCAGTTCTTGTGGAGAACTACTATGGGTGAGAAACATTCCAGAATCTTCTACTCCTATTCTATTTGCAGCAGCATGATCCTTTATTAAAGAGTTTTAGGGAGTAGTTATAACAGCAACATGGGTGTCTCAATGGCTTCTAGTTGCAGTATATATCCTGCCTGAGGGCCCAGTGTAACTGGGAGCGGAGGGCAGAGGGCAATTTGGGAGACCCCTGGAGGGGGTAACGTGGGGCTAACACCATTAGGGTTTGACATGTCCTGGTACATAACTCCAGCATAGCAATAGACTGAGTTTAAAAAGAGCTCTGGGCATCTGCTGGACCCTTATTGCCACGTTTTAAAACCTATTTTATTGAAGGTTTCTTCGATTTAAATTTAATTTAAAAACTAAACAAAAAATTTAAATGATTTTTAATTTAAAGACTTAGACAATGTTGGGCTGCTGCCCAAGGCATTCCAGCCTCAAAAAGTCATGGACCATTAATTCTGACGTAAGGACTAACTGTTCACTAGTAACACCTGACCTTATGGCAAAGCTGACAGGGCCAGGAGCTGTCTTATTTAAATAATGGTGGTAAGCAGTCATGCCACTGGGGGGCACATCTCAGGTGCCTGAAGGAGGTTGGAAATTACGGTGTACAGTACTAAGCTGAGGGTCTTTCCCCCCCCCCAACCCCCATCATCCCTTTCCCTGGTGAAACATTGCAATGATCCTCAAAAAAAAAGGCCTCAAACCTTTTTTGGCCTTTTAGGGCTTAGGTCATGACCCAGCCCTGGGCTCTCAGGTGAGGTTCCACACAAACCTAGGCCAAGGGCAAGCAAACTCCTACTCTGGGATATCCCTCCCCTGGTGGTACCCCTGCCAACGCTATTGATCTTGTTTTGGGGTGGAGGCAGGCTGTACCCCTAAGCCCTGTGGAAACTGAGAGGGTTTGTCCACCCAACCACCCTCACCACCCGACAGGCACTAACCTCGCCCGGGTAGGGGTTAGGGGTTCCAGGTAAGCTGTGTAACAGGGATATACCTGACTGAAGGCTGAACTCCCGGTCTTAGACCTGAAACTACGGCCTCAATGATAAGAATGATAGAAACTCACACAGGTAACGTGTTATTGCCTAGAAATTTTGCAAGCTGGCAAAGTGTGCATCTAGGAGCTTTCGATTGTACATCACTTGCAAACTGGACCCGCTTTCACGGAGGCAAAAAGACCCCCAACTGGGCAGGAGTCACAAAACCCAATTCACAATAACTCACCCCCTTTCCAATCCCCCTTTTTCCAATAATTTATATTTTTTAAATATATTTTTCTTTTCCCACCTATTTCCATTATTTTTAAATGTATTTCCATCCATTGTTTTATCTCTACCTTTTAGCCTATTTCAATCCCTTCCCCGCACCCTACCCCTACTAGGGCTATCTGTACCTTGCTCATCTTGCTTTCTACCCTTAATGTCCCCATTAGCACATTCCTAAGATAATATCATCACCTTCAACACCTCTTTGTCCTTTTGTCTGTGACATCTTTGGCAATCTCTTCTTTGCCTCCACCTATCACTGGCGCCCTATCCAGCTCTACCTGTCCCACCCCCTCTACCAGCTTATATTTCACCTCATTTCTATATTCCCTTAGTTCTGATGAAGAGTCATATGAACTCGAAACGTTAACTGTGTTCCTCTCCGCAGATGCTGTCAGACCTGCTGAGTTTTTCCAGGTATTTTAATTTTTGTTTCACAATTATTCAGGCTAGTCCCTTGTGGTAACTGTCGCACCCCATCCCTTACTGTGCTTTTAATCATCTTGAGAAAGATGCACTCACCCTGTGGGGACATTTCCCACTACCTGGACATCGCAGCATTCATCAAGGGATGTGGCAAAGGTGATTGCAGTGGCCGCTATAATCTAAAAAGCAAAGTGCATAGTTAGATCTGGCACTTTTATTCATTTCAGAACTTCATACTTTCAACACATGCATCAGAAGCTAGCAAAAATATCGCTTAGCTTTCTGATTCACGCTTGCCATGACTCAGTGGTTGACACTCTCGCTGCTCAGTCAGAAGGATGTGGGTTCAAGTCCCGCTACCAGAGACTTGAACTCACAAATCGAGGCTGATGCTCCAGTGCTGTACTGACGGGAGTGCTGCATTGTTGGAGTGGCAGCCTTTTGGATGAGCCATTAAGCCAAGGCTCCTCAGGCAAATGTAAAAGACCCTCTGGCACAATTTCGAAGAGCCATTACTGTCACCTTCTCTGACCTGATCGAATGCAGACCAGCGCAGTTGGAGTGCCAGCTTGCAGAGGTGGGCTTCATAAACCTATCTGTCTGCAGTGGACTGAAGACTGGATCCCACACTCCAATAGGGCACTTGTGTGTTATTGTGGGGAATAGACTTAAAGAGTTAAATTATGGAGTAGGCTCGAGCATAGATGCTTGAGGGTGAATTGACAGGGGTGTTTGAAATGTTAAAAGGGTTCAATAGGTTGGGTAGAGAGAAACTATTTCGTCTGGCGGTTGGGTGGGCCGAGGGAAAGGGGAGCAGGAGTCCAGGACAAAGGGAGGCAGAGCCAGGCTGTTCAGGGGGTGATGTCAGGAAGCACTTCTTCATGCAAAGGGGAGAGGGTATCTGGAACAATGATAAGGGAGATGGAACCAAACTGGGCAGCTGGAGCTCAGCTACGGATCAGTCATGATCAGATTGAATGCTGAAGGGGCCAAGTGTCCTCCTCCTGTTCTGACGCATGCACTCATGCCACAGCTCTCCTCCAAATAGGACTAGTCATCTTGAAGCCCTGTGCTTTACATTTCCAGTCTGAAGCGGTGCAATCTTACGTAAGTTGAGCCCTGTATCACTCTCTATCCCACCAGGGGTACGGAGGCAATGACTGCCAGTGCCTGCCCTTTGTGCCCTCACCATGATCATCTCGATAGGGATGGGCATGCGGAGCTTCTCCCTGAAGCGGCTGCTGATTTCTTTCGTCGGGATGAGCACACTGAGGCAAATCAGGGAAATGATCAGCTCCACAATGTTGGTCATCGAGAGAGCGCCAAGTATTGATGCCAGTGTCTGAGGAGGAAGGAAATGTATTTATCCAGTCAGTTGAAAAGCTCCTTTCGTTCTTTTGGTTTTACCTGAAAAAAAAATGGTTTGAAAAGAAGGCACCCTCTGTTGTTTCATTGCCTCGCACTGTGCACCATTCCCTGACCAAGAGGCAATGCACAGATGACCAGGTCCCAGGCAAGTACATCCACGGACCAATGGTGCTCAGGATATGACCATGAGCCTTTTGCTGCTTCCACCTCAAAGCTCTCCTTCGACACCAGGAGAGTCTATCATGAAAATCCGCACCCTAAACAATAATTTCCAACCAAAGTGATCAAAATAAAAACTCATGGGCTGGGGTACATTTTCTTGACACGTGGAAAATCTCCCCTGTTGTTCTATATGTGGCCTAACTGGCTGTGGAATGATGCCCGGGCTGGGATTCAGTGTTGTTCCCTCTCCTTTCCTTCCTCTCCAACTTCAGGAACCAAAGGATTCCTATCAATGTTATCCCAGCTTCCAAATCCTGTGGGCAAAAGGGGCCCCTTGTTTAAAAAGATGATTCAAGGTTCTTGTATTCATATGGGGATGTGCCTGGCTTCCATTTGGCCACTAACTCACATGGCCAGGGGCTCATAGCAGGCAACCACCAGTGCAAAACAACTTCCCTTAGCTCCACAGTGCACCAGTGGTCCTTGTGCCCTCAAGCGAAAGTGGCACTGAGCTGGGAGCGTTGGCACCTTTTTGCTTACCTCCTGCTAGATTCCACGCTTGGCACCGCCAAGAGAAGGGGATAAATTTCAAGATGCCAAACCACCCTGTCTTAATTAGTTCTGCGGAGCTGGTGTGTAATTATGAGAGCACAAAAGGCGTTCAGCCCTCCCAGAAAGAACGAGCTGGAAAGATAAACCTTAAATTGCTGGGACGGGAGCTTCAAAAGGCAACAGGCCTCATGAGATTGGGCAACTCAGGAGGTAATATTCATATTTCTGGGATGTGTGCTGATTTCTCGAGACCTACAAAACTGAGGCAGTGTCCATGTTAGAAATAAGCTGCCATTATCAAATTCTGGAAGGTTTGTGTCTCCTTCTCATTACAGTAGGTTCCCTTCGCAAGAACAATGGGAGAATGGGGGGAGGAAATTTGTCCTGGCAGCTTGAAGCGCTGCTGCTCACAGTTAGTCTATCCTAAGCCACAACTGTTGTTTGCTCATGTAGCACTTACTGGCACCTGCAGGACCATGCAGCATGTATGTACAGATTCACAAAACATTAAAAGTAGGCTAACAAAGCCATAAAAATGCAAACAAAGCACCGGGGTCGATTTTTACATGAGTAGAATTCAAAAGCAGTGACATTCTGTTAATTTTCACAGAACCTTGGTTAAACAACATTCAGGATACTGTGCAAGCTTCTGGTCTCCATATTACAAAAAAAAATGTACAGGCCCTAGAGAAAGTGAGAAATAAAAATGATACCAGATCTGAGAGGGTATAGCTATCGGGAAAAACCAAATAGGTCTTTTGAAAGGAGAAGACTGAGGGGTGATCTAATGAAAGTGTTTAAAATTATGCAAGTGTTTAATAGGGTAGCTGTCGAGAATATGGGTCGTATTTTCACAGAGTCCAGCTGACTCCAGAGACCTTTACGAATGGCGGTTGGGACCTGGATGCGGAAGTCCTGCTCCCGTTTCTGTCAGATCCAATTTTTTCCGGCGGGGGAAGGGGGCAGGATGTGAATCACACAGATGGGAAACCCAAACTCAGCAGGGCCATTTGAAATTAGCGCTGAGATCAAACAGAGCCCATTTTAACTGCCTCAAGTGGGAGATGGTGGTGTAGTGGCATTGTCGCTGGGCTAGTAATCCAGAGACCTAGGCTAATGCCCTGAGGGCAAGGGTTCAAATCCCACCATGGCAGCTGACGGAGATTAAATTCAACTTATTAAATCTGGAATTGAAAAGCTGCTTTCAGCAATGGTGACCATGAAACTATTGGTGATTGTCATAAAAACCCATCTGGCTCATTAATGTCCTTGAGGAAAGGAAATCTGCTGTCCTTACCTGGTCTGGCCTACACATCACTCCAGAGGCACAGCGATGTGGTTGACTCTTAGCTACTCTCTAAAATAGTGTGGCAAGCCACTCAATTCAAGGGAAATTAGGGGTGGGAAACAAATGATGACCTTGCCAACAACACCTACATCCCATGAAGGAATTAAAAAAAGGGCCTTAAAACCATAGTGTGGGAGTCATGAAATTATGGAGTAGACACAAACACTCTTGAAGGGTGGATAAGGTCTGTTTTAGTGTCACAATCTGAAGTCCTTTGAAACCTCAGCCCTTTAAACGTGAACAAAAGCAGGCCGATGCTGTCAGTTAGAGTTTAAAAAACCCTCTCCTGGACTGCTTTGATTGACAGGCCACCTGGTGTAAGTTAGAAAAGAAATTACCACCTGTGGCTATAGTTTCAATAGAGTTCCTTATTGACTTCTCCCACGAGGCACTTACTCATTATGGATGCTTGGCTGAGTTTTAAATGCTACAAAAGCACTTATCTCAATGAGGGGTGCCCGGGTGGGTTGGGGAGCTGAGTTCACATTTTGATTTATGTGTTTATATATGCTGTAAAGTACAAATCATTTCTAAATGATTTGTACTGCTCCACCATTATCCTTGCAAAAATGAATGCTTGCCATTAACCTCCATGATTTCAAGAAATTGCTGCATTAAACTTGCTGTAGAAATTTAGAGCTGGTATTTAAGGATGCAAGGGCCTGTCTAATGTCAACACAACCTCAGAGGCACATAAAGGGACCAATTGAAATTGCAGAGTTGCACTTCTGCAAGTAGTAAATAGTTCCTAGATGTTTTTAAGATGTAATTGTTTTGATTAATAGTTTAAAGAGGCTATTAAAGGATTATCTGTCTTTGATATGATTACTGATTAGCAGTTTGTTTGTTTTTATAACAAATTTAGCATGAGGGGATTTAAAATCTTTGAATGGGTTTTTGTGAATGGAGTTTTTTTTCAGTATCAAGTAATAGCTCTAGTAGATTGCTAGCAGTTTAATTGTTTTGCATCTCCATGTGGCTCCTGAGGTCTGCCCATGGTGGATAATGGGTGAGTGGCTATGGAGGTGGCATTGGGAATATGAGATGGCATAAAGGGGGCATGGAGGCATGGTGGGGGCATGGGTTGACATGGAACAGGCATGGGGGGTATGAAGGGGCATGCAGGGTGAAGGGGTACAAGGAGTGAGGGCTTGATCGACTAACAGCTTCTAAAACAGCTAGGACAAAGTCCCATAGAACCAAGGTGGGCCTTCCAACCAGCTGGCCTTGACGCCTGCCTGACTATATATGATTCTCTTCTGGGGTCGGTGGGCCTGATTCTATCCTGCCCCTGCCTCCCCAGAATGAAAATTGGGCACAACGGGGCTCTATATACCAAGGTGGGTCTGTGGGCAGGGAGCGTTCCTTGGCTTGAGTTATCCACCTTAGTAGCGTAAATCCGGCCCTATATTTCTGTTTGTGGGAGAGCCCAAAACTTGGGATCATTAAATATGAGAGAATCATTAATGAATCCAAGAGGAAGTTCCGAAGAAACTTCTTCAATCGGAGAATGTGGAACTCGCTACCACAAGGAGTGACTGAAGCAACTAACATGGATTCATTTAAAGAGAAGCTACATAAGTGCATGAAGAAGAAAGGATATGTTGATGGGGTGGGTTGAGGTAAGGTGGGAGGAGGCTCATGTGGACCATAAACATCAGCATAGAGCAGTGAAGCCAGTGGCCTATGTCTGAGCTTGTCATGTCTCACATGGAAATAAGCGGAGTGAATACTGCGATTCAGACAGAATCAGGCCCACCGACCCCGGAAGAGAATCATATATAGCCACAGGGGTCAGGCAGGTGCCAAGGCCAGCTGGTTGGAAGGCCCACCTTGGTTCTCTGGGACTTTGTCCTAGCTGTTTTAGAAACTGTTAGGCCATCAAGCCCTCACTCCTTGCACCCCCTCACCCCGTATGCCCTCTCATACCCGTTCCATGCCAACCCTTGCCCCAGCATGGAAACCCACTTTCCTGTGCTGGCAGAAACGCAAACCACACGGATGGAGGTAGCACACTGAATAAGGGTAGGTATCCACCTCAATCGCAGCTGGGCAAACGAGGGCATTTGCCCGGCATAAATGCCAACCTTAAAGATGGTGAAGGGTCCAGTAAAGCGCGGGAGCCGCAGTCCAAGCATGGTGTTGAGTTGGGAGATGGTGACATGGAAAGCAGTGCCACTGGTAAACGCCTTCACGATTGGGTCGGACAAGTAGGTGGAAAGGAACCCCAGCTGCAGGACAAACATACAGATCTGGAAGAGAAAGAGAAGAGTCTGAACTGAGACTAGGAGCATGTACGCACTGATTCACAGAGAAGTTCCAGCCTTAAATATGTACACAGTGAAGGAAGAAAATCTGCATGTTTTATAGGGGAGCATCTCTTTACTTAACCAACTGTGCTTCCATGGCACAACTGTAATTTGGCAATAGTTCATTGGAGTGCTAAGATCTAGCATCTTGAAGTGATACTGATGCTTTTAAGCCCTAAACCCCACGCTCTTCTGCATGAGCCTCGAACCTCAGCCAGGTTGAGTGCTGGGAAGAGTTTGGAGGCTAGTTCTGATCTAACTAAGGGGGAATATCATTGGGAGGCTTGCTGAAGGCTGCTCCATCAGACCTGAAGGTGGGCAATTAAAGGTTGGCTTTAGCAAAGGACCAAGGCCAGCTTGCTTGATGCCTTTCACACGTATTGAACATGTTACCTCTCAGAAACCTCTCAAAGTGCTTCACAGGGAACGAGTTGCTTCCTTTCTCGAAGCAGACATCCGTAAAGTTCCATGGGGGCTTTCCCAGTCTCCTGTCGTGACCCTGAAGGAAAACCGGAAAGGCCCCCATGGAAGCTTAGGCCCAGAATCCTTCAGGGCCTTAATTGTCTCTTCCTGATGTGATGCATGCTGGGTAAGATCACTGAGGCCATTTGGGAATCTTTCAGCAGAGTTTTGGTTTATCAAGCGCATTGGAAATAATGTAAAATCCAGGAATCAAAATTTGATGCAAATGACATTCTGTACCTGGACAATGCAAACTGTCAGGAAAATGAAGCAATTCTTAAAGTGAAGTAGCAGGGCTCCCCGCCAATTTATTTTCACGTTTTAAATTGTATTTTCGCTTGCAGTAGCAGTAAAGAAATGGTCTGTGGAACTGAGAGATCCCACCTTCAATTCTGATCTACGGTGAACAAGCTGATCTCAGAATGTGCCTCACAGTGGCCTCAGTATCACTGGACTGGAGAGGCAAACAATCAGCAATGAGCCCCCTGCCTCTGGCTATAATCCCTTGTGACCCCTACTAGCAAGCGTACACCTAAGGATATCAGGGGAGAACAGGGCCGGGATGCTACCGTGGTTAGATGGCCTGACAGCTGTTCAGTCCCACGTTGTAATAGACACAGGAGGACTGCTGGAACCTGGCAAAACCGAGGCCCAGCAAACGTCAGCACCTCCTGGGGAGGATCGGGGGGAATAACTGAAAGAGGAGGAAACACTGGAGCAATTACCATTATAAGCCCTGAGAGAAAGGCCACTGCTGATGCGACAGCTATCCTTTGCTTCTCCAGCTCTGGATCTTCCAGGCTTGTTACGTTCCATCCCATCTGGCGTGGTACCAAGCGCTCGACTATAGAGCCAGTCATCAAACTAATCCCAGCAAAGGTACCTGGCAAGAGGAGAATGTATTGTTAACAGTAAGGAGTGGGGCCTTACCAGCAATGGTACAAAGAGCAAACCCAACACTCACCCTTCCCTCCAATTTAGGCTTGGTTTTCTCTTCAAGCGGCCCAGTGGTAACACTTTCACCTGAGTCGGAAGGCAGTGCGCTTCAAGCTGGAGAGAGACCAAAGCTCACCATCTTGCATGGCTCTGCAGCCAGCACACAGAGAGTGCTGCGTTCCCTGAGATGCTGTCTTTTTTAAGTCTACTTGTTCAGGTGGGAGTGAAAGAAGAGCAGAGGAGTTCTCCCTGGTGTCCTGGCCAGCAGTGACCCCTCAACCTCCCTCTTTCTCCAGGTACCATGCTCTAAATGGGTATTGGTGACAATGGACTTCTGTGTTGATCCATGGCTATGTTTGGCTGGATACTGCAGTGGTTTCAGCAGTGTGGCTGACCAGGAAACCCTCCAGCTCTTACCGCCTGCCATCAGGCGTATTGGAAGGATTTACAGGCTGATAATCAACCTGTTCATCCACATTGTGAACACAACTTCCTTGGCCATCAAACCCTGGGGTGGGACCTGAACCTGGATCTTCTGACTCAGAGGCAAGGTCAACACCCATTGCACCACAAAACCTCCCTGATCCCTCAATCAGCGTTATTAAATCTGACTAACTGGTCATTCATCTTTATCTCGCAGGGGTCAGAGAGTTGGCAATATAACTAAGCCTGTCTCTTCTCTAAGTATCCACACTGGCACCAGAACAGACCCCGTCAATCACAAGGATTTGATTTATGCTTTCACTAATTTCGTGCCTTTCAATCATGAAAAGAGATTTTGTTTTATCTGTGGAATTCCTATTAAGTGCCCAACTAAGGTTAAGTCACCATAGCTAAGGGGAGATGGTGGTGTAGTGATAATGTCACTGGACCAGTAATCCAGATGCTCAGGCTGATGCCCTGGGGGCATGGGTTTAAATTCAATTAATAAATCTGGAATTGAAAAGATAGTCTTAGTAATGGTGATGAAACCATCGTTGTCAAAACCCGTCTGGCTCACTGATGCCCTTGAGGAAAGGAAATCTGCCATCCTTACCTGGTCGGGCCTACATGTGACTCCAGACCCACAGCAGTGTGGTTGGCTCTTAACTGAAATATCGTGGTAAGCCACTCAATTAAGGATGGGCAACAAATGCTGGCCTTGCCAACGATGCCTACCTCCCAGGAAAGAATTAAGTAACTTCACCCACCAGCATCTGTGCCATTACCTGGAAGTGGGCCAAAAGCTGAGTTTTTCTTGTTAACAAATGGCCAAGTTAAGTGGGGAAAACAAATCTGGCAAACTCCTCTCTGATCCCCTTATGCAATCAAACCAAGTCCAGGTGACCCTATTACTCATGCTCCATTTTAGTTCATATTCCATTTGTTCCAACTCACACAGATAATGCAGCCCCGAGCCTGACCTATCACATCAGGTGACCTTAAAGTAGGCAGGGCCCCACCAGCCTGTTCTGATAAGGAGAAACCTCCGTTTGTATAGGTCAGCCTTCCCTGCGACCCTGTGACGCCATCTTGGGACATAAACTTCAACCAGGGCACAATTTGGGAATAAAGACCCTACCTGTGGACACATGCCGGCCGGTTCCGAAAAGCATGTACAGCACAACGGGGAAGAATGAGGTGTAGAGTCCATAGATTGGGGCCACAGAGGCCAGCAGGGCAAAGGCCATCCCTGGCGAGTGATAAAGAGTTAAAAAACAATTAGACAGTGAAGCTTATCCATTTGAAGCCCATTGGACTAAACATTGGCCTTTTTACCCCTGAGATCTGGTTTGAAATCTAGCCTGGAACTTGGAACAAATATTCCACTGCATGTTGGCTCGAGGAAGTCTCAATCTATTTGATTTGGACAATCAGAGCGCAGTTACTTGTGGGTCAAAGCACGTGCCACAAAAAGGTACTTATTTGCTACAGAAATGGAGATCTCCTGCTTTGTGACATCAGGCATTTGGTCAAAGCAGCAAGTATCTCTTCAAAGCACCAACCTGGTTCAAGAAGCCACAAAGATGTCAGGTGTAATAAATAGATCATTGTCACACTGTTGAAGCAGCAACACCCCTCCTGAGATTAGAGCTGAGGTATGCTGAGGACCAGATTCGACAGAGCATTACTCTACCTCTGCTCCACCCGACCAGCAATTGTTGATGTTAAGTCCATGAGTGTCAAATGCTAAAGAGTTTTATTACCCCAGCATTAATAGCACTCAACATTAGTGGACAAGGAAAGTTATTTCTAATCATCATTTGGTAGTACAGAACTCGAGTATTTCTGAGAAAAGAGACATGCTGTCGAAGCTTCTTGTCAAGGACTCATCAGGACAGAAGCAAGAATGCCAAATTTCAAAGGGAAGATATCAAAATTTTCAAACTAATTTCAAACCATACTCAACCAGCCCGTGCTTGCAAAACTCAGGACATAATGGCTAATGTGAAATGTGATTCCGAAATTGGACAGCACTTGCAGAACAATCCCGAGTGTGCTAAGATTACAATTTAATGTTATCAGTCGGGCTTGCAATGTAGCTCACTGATGCTTGCTAGAAGCTGTATATATTCAAGTGCAGGGATCTGTCCTCTGCAGGCAAAAGGAACACATCCAGGCATTGCACTTTTTTTGAATTAAACAAAAGCACAGAGGGCAACAGTCCCCGCTGGTCAATTTGCCAACCAATAAGCATCCTTCCTTCATACGGTGTTGCTCTCTTTGAGATTTGGTATTCTTGCAACTGCCCCGATTAGTGCAAGACAAAACGCTTTGACAGTATGTCTCGTTTTTTCAGCAGTGCTCAAGTGATTTCCCAACTATTTTGATAGATGTGCAATTTGTTTGAATTTGGGAAATCAAATATGAGAAAAGAGATCTCAAATTAATGATATTCGGGTATAATATCTAGCGTGCCTGAGGAAAGTGAATGCTGAGACAACAAAGTGAAACAATCACTCCCAGCATGTGCAGAGTGGGCAGTGCAGTGGGTGAAGAGTTTTCAGGATATAGAGAGTGCAGTGAGGAATATTCAGGATGTAAGTAGCGCAGTGAGGAATATTCAGCATGTAGGAAGTGCAGTCAGGAATATTCAGCATGTAGAGAGTGCAGTGAGGAATATTCAGCATGTAGGAAGTGCAGTGAGGAATATTCAGGATGTAGAGTGCAGTGAGGAACATTCAGGATGTAGAGAGTGCAGTGAGGAATATTCAGCATGTAGGAAGTGCAGTGAGGAATATTCAGGATGTAGAGAATGCAGTGAGGAATATTCAGGATATAAGTAGTGCAGTGAGGAATATTCAGGATGTAGAGAATGCAGTGAGGAATATTCAGGATGTAAGTAGCGCAGTGAGGAATATTCAGGATGTAGAGAGTGCAGTGAGGAAAATTCAGGATGCACAGAGTACAGTAAGGAATATTCAGGATGTAGAGAGTGCAGTGAGGAATATTCAGAATGTAGAGATTGCAGTGTGGAATATTCAGTATGTAGAGAGTGCGGTGAGGAAAATTCAGGATGTAGAGGGTGCAGTGAGGAATATTCAGGATGTAGAGAGTGCAGTGAGGAATATTCAGGATGTAGAGAGTGCAGTGAGGAATATTCAGGATGTAGAGAGCGCAGTGAGGAATATTCAGGATGTAGAGAGCGCTGTGAGGAATATTTAGGATGAAAAGAATGCAGTGAGGAATATTCAGGATGTAGAGAGTGCAGTGAGGAATATTCAGGATGTAGAGAGTGCAGTGAGGAATATTCAGGATGTAGAGAGTGGAGTGAGGAAAATTCAGGATGGAGAGAGTGCAGTGAAGAATAATCAGGATGTAGAGATTGTACTGAGGAATATTAAGGATGTAGAGAGTGCAGAGAGGAATATTCAGGATATAAGTAGTGCAGTGAGGAATATTCAGGATGTAGAGAGTGCAGTGAGGAACATTCAGGATGTAGAGTGCAGTGAGGAATAATCAGGATGTCGAGAGTGCTGTGAGGAATATTCAGGATGCAGAGAGTGCAGTGAGGAATATTCAGGATGTAGAAAGTGCAGTGAGGAATATTCAGGATGTAGAGAGTGCAATGAGGAATATTCAGGATGGAGAGAGTGCAGTGAGGAATATTCAGGATGTAGAGAGCGCAGTGAGGAATATTCAGGATGTCGAGAGTGCAGTGAGGAATATTCAGGATGTAGAGAGCACAGTGAGGAATATTCAGGATGTAGGTAGCGCAGAGAGGAATATTCAGGATGTAGAGAGTGCAGTGAGGAATATTCAGGATGTAGAGAGCGCAGTGAGGAATATTCAGGATGTAGAGAGCGCAGTGAGGAACATTCAGGATGTAGAGAGCGCAGTGAGGAATATTCAGGATGTAGAGAGCGCAGTGAGGAATATTCAGGATGTAGAGAGTGCAGTGACGAATATTCAGGATGTAGAGAGTGCAGTGAAGAATATTCAGGATGTAGAGAGTGCAGTGAGGAATATTAAGGATGTAGAGAGTGCAGTGAGGAATATTCAGGATATAAGTAGTGCTGTGAGGAATATTCAGGATGCAGAGAGTGCAGTGAAGAACATTCAGGATGTAGAGTGCAGTGAGGAATATTCAGGATGTCGAGAGTGCTGTGAGGAATATTCAGGATGTAGAGAGTGCAGTGAGGAATATTCAGGATGTAGAGAGTGCAATGAGGAATATTCAGGATGTAGAGAGCGCAGTGAGGAACATTCAGGATGTAGAGAGCGCAGTGAGGAATATTCAGGATGTAGAGAGCGCTTTGAGGAATATTCAGGATGCAGAGAGTGCAGTGACGAATATTCAGGATGTAGAGAGTGCAGTGAAGAATATTCAGGATGTAGAGAGTGCAGTGAGGAATATTAAGGATGTAGAGCGTGCAGTGAGGAATATTCAGGATATAAGTAGTGCAGTGAGGAATATTCAGGATGTAGAGAGTGCAGTGAGGAATATTCAGGATGTAGGTAGCGCAGGGAGGAATATTCAGTATGTAGAGAGTGCAGTGAGGAATATTCAGGATGTAGACAGTGCAGTGAGGAATATTCAGGATGTAGAGAGCGCAGAGAGGAATATTCAGGATGCAGAGAGCGCAGTGAGGAATATTCAGGATGTAAAGAGCGCAGTGAGGAATATTCAGGATGTAGAGACTGCAGTGAGGAACATTCAGGATGTGGAGAGTGCAGTGAGGAATATTCAGGATGTAGAGAGTGCAGTGAGGAATATTCAGGATGTAGAGAGTGCAATGAGGAATATTCAGGATGTAGAGAGTGCAGTGAGGAATATTCAGGATGCAGAGAGTGCAGTGAGGAATATTCAGGATGTAGAGAGTGCAGTGAGGAATATTCAGGATGTAGAGAGTGCAGTGTGGAATATTCAGGATGTAGAGAGTGCAGTGAGGAATATTCAGGATGTAGAGAGTGCAGTGAGGAATATTCAGGATGTAGAGTGCAGTGAGGAATATTCAGAATGTAGTGAGTGCGGTGAGGAATATTCAGGATGTAGAGAGTACAGTGAGGAATATTCAGGATGTAGAGTGTGCAGTGAGGAATATTCAGGATGTAGAGTGCAGTGAGGAATATTCAGGATGTAGAGAGCGCAGTGAGGTATATTCAGGATGTAGAGAGTGCAGTGAGGAATATTCAGAATGTAGTGAGTGCGGTGAGGAATATTCAGGATGTAAGCAGTGCAGTGAGGAATATTCAGGATGTAGAGAGTGCAGTGAGGAATATTCAGGATGTAGAGAGTGCTGTGAGGAATATTCAGGATGTAGAGAGTGCAGTGAGGAATATTCAGGATGTAGAGAGCGCAGTGAGGAATATTTAGGATGTAGACAGCGCAGTGAGGAATATTCAGGATGTAGACAGCGCAGTGAGGAATATTCAGGATGCAGAGAGCGCAGTGAGGAATATTCAGGATGTAGAGAGTGCAGTGAGGAATATTCAGGATGTGGAGAGGGCAGTGAGGAATATTCAGGATGTAGAGAGTGCAGTGAGGAATATTCAGGATGTAGAGAGTGCAGTGAGGAATATTCAGGATGTAGAGTGCAGTGAGGAATATTCAGGATGTAGAGAGCACAGTGAGGAATATTTAGGATGTAGAGAGCGCAGTGAGGAATATTCAGGATGTAGAGAGTGCAGTGTGGAATATGCAGGATGTAGAGAGTGCAGTGAGGAATATTCAGGATGTAGAGAGTGATGTGCGGAATATTCAGAATGTAGAGAGTGCCGTGAAGAATATTCAGGACGTAGAGTGCAGTGAGGAATATTCAGGAAGTAGAGAGTGCAGTGAGGAATATTCAGGATGTAGAGAGAACAGTGAGGAATATTCGGGATGTAGGTAGCGCAGAGAGGAATATTCAGGATGAAGAGAGTGCAGTGAGGAATATTCAGGATGTAGAGAGTGCAGTGAGGAATATTCAGTATGTAGAGAGCGCAGAGAGGAATATTCAGGATGTAGAGGGCGCAGTGAGGAATATTCAGGATGTAGAGAGCGCAGTGAGGAATATTCAGGATGTAGAGAGTGTAGTGAGGAATATTCAGGATGTGGAGAGGGCAGTGAGGAACATTCAGGATGTAGAGAGTGCAGTGAGGAATATTCAGGATGTAGAGAGTGCAGTGAGGAATATTCAGGATGTAGAGAGCGCAGTGAGGAATATTCAGGATGCAGAGAGTGCAGTGAGGAATATTCAGGATGTAGAGAGTGTAGTGAGGAATATTCAGGATGTGGAGAGGGCAGTGAGGAATATTCAGGATGTAGAGAGTGCAGTGAGGAATATTCAGGATGTAGGAAGTGCAGTGAGGAATATTCAGGATGTAGAGTGCAGTGAGGAACATTCAGGATGTAGAGAGTGCAGTGAGGAATATTCAGCATGTAGGAAGTGCAGTGAGGAATATTCAGGATGTAGAGAATGCAGTGAGGAATATTCAGGATATAAGTAGTGCAGTGAGGAATATTCAGGATGTAGAGAATGCAGTGAGGAATATTCAGGATGTAAGTAGCGCAGTGAGGAATATTCAGGATGTAGAGAGTGCAGTGAGGAAAATTCAGGATGCACAGAGTGCAGTAAGGAATATTCAGGATGTAGAGAGTGCAGTGAGGAATATTCAGAATGTAGAGATTGCAGTGTGGAATATTCAGTATGTAGAGAGTGCGGTGAGGAAAATTCAGGATGTAGAGGGTGCAGTGAGGAATATTCAGGATGTAGAGAGTGCAGTGAGGAATATTCAGGATGTAGAGAGTGCAGTGAGGAATATTCAGGATGTAGAGAGCGCAGTGAGGAATATTCAGGATGTAGAGAGCGCTGTGAGGAATATTTAGGATGAAGAGAATGCAGTGAGGAATATTCAGGATGTAGAGAGTGCAGTGAGGAATATTCAGGATGTAGAGAGTGCAGTGAGGAATATTCAGGATGTAGAGAGTGGAGTGAGGAAAATTCAGGATGTAGAGAGTGCAGTGAAGAATAATCAGGATGTAGAGATTGTAGTGAGGAATATTAAGGATGTAGAGAGTGCAGAGAGGAATATTCAGGATATAAGTAGTGCAGTGAGGAATATTCAGGATGTAGAGAGTGCAGTGAGGAACATTCAGGATGTAGAGTGCAGTGAGGAATAATCAGGATGTCGAGAGTGCTGTGAGGAATATTCAGGATGCAGAGAGTGCAGTGAGGAATATTCAGGATGTAGAAAGTGCAGTGAGGAATATTCAGGATGTAGAGAGTGCAATGAGGAATATTCAGGATGGAGAGAGTGCAGTGAGGAATATTCAGGTTGTAGAGAGCGCAGTGAGGAATATTCAGGATGTCGAGAGTGCAGTGAGGAATATTCAGGATGTAGAGAGCACAGTGAGGAATATTCAGGATGTAGGTAGCGCAGAGAGGAATATTCAGGATGTAGAGAGTGCAGTGAGGAATATTCAGGATGTAGAGAGCGCAGTGAGGAATATTCAGGATGTAGAGAGCGCAGTGAGGAACATTCAGGATGTAGAGAGCGCAGTGAGGAATATTCAGGATGTAGAGAGCGCAGTGAGGAATATTCAGGATGTAGAGAGTGCAGTGACGAATATTCAGGATGTAGAGAGTGCAGTGAAGAATATTCAGGATGTAGAGAGTGCAGTGAGGAATATTCTGGATGTAGAGAGTGCAGTGAGGAATATTCAGGATATAAGTAGTGCTGTGAGGAATATTCAGGATGCAGAGAGTGCAGTGAAGAACATTCAGGATGTAGAGTGCAGTGAGGAATATTCAGGATGTCGAGAGTGCTGTGAGGAATATTCAGGATGTAGAGAGTGCAGTGAGGAATATTCAGGATGTAGAGAGTGCAATGAGGAATATTCAGGATGTAGAGAGCGCAGTGAGGAACATTCAGGATGTAGAGAGCGCAGTGAGGAATATTCAGGATGTAGAGAGCGCTTTGAGGAATATTCAGGATGCAGAGAGTGCAGTGACGAATATTCAGGATGTAGAGAGTGCAGTGAAGAATATTCAGGATGTAGAGAGTGCAGTGAGGAATATTAAGGATGTAGAGCGTGCAGTGAGGAATATTCAGGATATAAGTAGTGCAGTGAGGAATATTAAGGATGTAGAGAGTGCAGTGAGGAATATTCAGGATGTAGGTAGCGCAGGGAGGAATATTCAGTATGTAGAGAGTGCAGTGAGGAATATTCAGGATGTAGACAGTGCAGTGAGGAATATTCAGGATGTAGAGAGCGCAGAGAGGAATATTCAGGATGCAGAGAGCGCAGTGAGGAATATTCAGGATGTAAAGAGCGCAGTGAGGAATATTCAGGATGTAGAGACTGCAGTGAGGAACATTCAGGATGTGGAGAGTGCAGTGAGGAATATTCAGGATGTAGAGAGTGCAGTGAGGAATATTCAGGATGTAGAGAGTGCAATGAGGAATATTCAGGATGTAGAGAGTGCAGTGAGGAATATTCAGGATGCAGAGAGTGCAGTGAGGAATATTCAGGATGTAGAGAGTGCAGTGAGGAATATTCAGGATGTAGAGAGTGCAGTGTGGAATATTCAGGATGTAGAGAGTGCAGTGAGGAATATTCAGGATGTAGAGAGTGCAGTGAGGAATATTCAGGATGTAGAGTGCAGTGAGGAATATTCAGAATGTAGTGAGTGCGGTGAGGAATATTCAGGATGTAGAGAGTACAGTGAGGAATATTCAGGATGTAGAGTGTGCAGTGAGGAATATTCAGGATGTAGAGTGCAGTGAGGAATATTCAGGATGTAGAGAGCGCAGTGAGGTATATTCAGGATGTAGAGAGTGCAGTGAGGAATATTCAGAATGTAGTGAGTGCGGTGAGGAATATTCAGGATGTAAGCAGTGCAGTGAGGAATATTCAGGATGTAGAGAGTGCAGTGAGGAATATTCAGGATGTAGAGAGTGCTGTGAGGAATATTCAGGATGTAGAGAGTGCAGTGAGGAATATTCAGGATGTAGAGAGCGCAGTGAGGAATATTTAGGATGTAGACAGCGCAGTGAGGAATATTCAGGATGTAGACAGCGCAGTGAGGAATATTCAGGATGCAGAGAGCGCAGTGAGGAATATTCAGGATGTAGAGAGTGCAGTGAGGAATATTCAGGATGTGGAGAGGGCAGTGAGGAATATTCAGGATGTAGAGAGTGCAGTGAGGAATATTCAGGATGTAGAGAGTGCAGTGAGGAATATTCAGGATGTAGAGTGCAGTGAGGAATATTCAGGATGTAGAGAGCACAGTGAGGAATATTTAGGATGTAGAGAGCGCAGTGAGGAATATTCAGGATGTAGAGAGTGCAGTGTGGAATATGCAGGATGTAGAGAGTGCAGTGAGGAATATTCAGGATGTAGAGAGTGATGTGCGGAATATTCAGAATGTAGAGAGTGCCGTGAAGAATATTCAGGACGTAGAGTGCAGTGAGGAATATTCAGGAAGTAGAGAGTGCAGTGAGGAATATTCAGGATGTAGAGAGAACAGTGAGGAATATTCGGGATGTAGGTAGCGCAGAGAGGAATATTCAGGATGAAGAGA
Organism: Isurus oxyrinchus; assembly: GCA_026770705.1. Taxonomy (NCBI): domain Eukaryota; kingdom Metazoa; phylum Chordata; class Chondrichthyes; order Lamniformes; family Lamnidae; genus Isurus; species Isurus oxyrinchus. The sequence continues at coordinate 7,797,561 of JANJGN010000032.1, read as the reverse complement.
GTGCAGTGAGGAATATTCAGGATGTAGAGAGTGCAGTGAGGAATATTCAGTATGTAGAGAGCACAGAGAGGAATATTCAGGATGTAGAGGGCGCAGTGAGGAATATTCAGGATGTAGAGAGCGCAGTGAGGAATATTCAGGATGTAGAGAGTGTAGTGAGGAATATTCAGGATGTGGAGAGGGCAGTGAGGAACATTCAGGATGTAGAGAGTGCAGTGAGGAATATTCAGGATGTAGAGAGTGCAGTGAGGAATATTCAGGATGTAGAGAGCGCAGTGAGGAATATTCAGGATGCAGAGAGTGCAGTGAGGAATATTCAGGATGTAGAGAGTGTAGTGAGGAATATTCAGGATGTGGAGAGGGCAGTGAGGAATATTCAGGATGTAGAGAGTGCAGTGAGGAATATTCAGGATGTAGAGAGTGCAGTGAGGAATATTCAGGATGTAGAGAGCGCAGTGAGGAATATTCAGGATGTAGAGAGCGCAGTGAGGAATATTCAGGATGTAGAGAGTGCAGTGAGGAATATTCAGGATGTAGAGAGTGCATAGAGGAATTTTCAGGATGTAGAGAGTGCAGTGAGGAATATTCAGGATGTGGAGAGTGCAGTGAGGAATATTCAGGATGTATAGAGTGCAGTGAGGAATATTCAGGATGTAGGTAGTGCAGGGAGGAATATTCAGTATGTGGATTGCAGTGAGGAATATTCAGGATGTAGAGGGTGCAGTGAGGAATATTCAGGATGTAGAGAGTGCAGTGAGGAATATTCAGGTTGTAGAGTGCAGTGAGGAATATTCAGGATGTAGAGAGTGCAGTGAAGAATATTTAGGATGTGGAGAGTGCAGTGAGGAATATTCAGGATGTAAGTAGCGCAGTGAGGAATATTCAGGATGTAGAGAGTGCAGTGAGGAATATTCAGGATGTAGAGAGTGCAGTGAGGAATATTCTGGATGTAGAGAGTGCAGTGAGGAATATTCAGGATGTAAGTAGCGCAGTGAGGAATATTCAGGATGTGGAGAGTGCAGTGAGGAATATTCAGGATGTGGAGAGTGCAGTGAGGAATATTCAGGATGTAAGTAGCGCAGTGAGGAATATTCAGGATGTAGAGAGTGCAGTGAGGAATATTCAGGATGTAGAGAGTGCAGTGAGGAATATTCAGGATGGAGAGAGTGCAGTGAGGAATATTCAGGATGTAGAGAGCGCAGTGAGGAATATTCAGGATGCAGAGAGCGCAGTGAGGAATATTCAGGATGTAGAGAGTGTAGTGAGGAATATTCAGGATGTGGAGAGGGCAGTGAGGAATATTCAGGATGTAGAGAGTGCAGTGAGGAATATTCAGGATGTAGAGAGCGCAGTGAGGAATATTCAGGATGTAGAGAGCGCAGTGAGGAATATTCAGGATGTAGAGAGTGCAGTGAGGAATATTCAGGATGTAGAGAGTGCAGTGAGGATTACTCAGGATGTAGAGAGTGCAGTGAGGAATATTCAGGATGTGGGGAGTGCAGTGAGGAATATTCAGGATGTAGAGAGTGCAGTGAGGAATATTCAGGATGTAGGTAGTGCAGGGAGGAATATTCAGTATGTGGATTGCAGTGAGGAATATTCAGGATGTAGAGGGTGCAGTGAGGAATATTCAGGATGTAGAGAGTGCAGTGAGGAATATTCAGGTGGTAGAGTGCAGTGAGGAATATTCAGGATGTAGAGAGTGCAGTGAAGAATATTTAGGATGTGGAGAGTGCAGTGAGGAATATTCAGGATGTAAGTAGCGCAGTGAGGAATATTCAGGATGTAGAGAGTGCAGTGAGGAATATTCTGGATGTAGAGAGTGCAGTGAGGAATATTCAGGATGTAAGTAGCGCAGTGAGGAATATTCAGGATGTGGAGAGTGCAGTGAGGAATATTCAGGATGTGGAGAGTGCAGTGAGGAATATTCAGGATGTAAGTAGCGCAGTGAGGAATATTCAGGATGTAGAGAGTGCAGTGAGGAATATTCAGGATGTAGAGAGTGCAGTGAGGAATATTCTGGATGTAGAGAGTGCAGTGAGGAATATTCAGGATGTAAGTAGCGCAGTGAGGAATATTCAGGATGTGGAGAGTGCAGTGAGGAATATTCAGGATGTAGAGAGTGCAGTGAGGAATATTCAGGATGGAGAGAGTGCAATGAGGAATATTCAGGGTGTAGAGAGTGCAGTGTGGAATATTCAGGATGTCGGTAGCGCAGTGAGAAATATTCAGGACGTAGAGTGCAGTGAGGATATTCAGGATGTAGAGTGCAGTGAGGAATATTCAGGATGTAGAGAGTGCAGTGAGGAATATTCTGGATGTAGGGAGTGCTGTGAGGAAGATTCAGGATGTCGAGAGTGCAGTGAGGAATATTCAGGATTTAGAGAGTGCAATGAGGAATATTCAGGATGTAGAGAGTGCAGTGAGGAATATTCAGGATGTAGAGTGCAGTGAGGAATATTCAGCATGTAGAGTGTGCAGTGAGGAATATTCAGGATGTAGAGAGCGCAGTGAGGAATATTCAGGATGTAGAGAGTGCAGTGAGGAATATTCAGGATGTAGAGAGTGCTGTGAGGAATATTGAGGATGTACAGAGTGCAGTGAGGAATATTCAGGATGTAGACAGTGTAGTGAGGAATATTCAGGATGTAGAGAGTGCAGTGAGTAATATTCAGGATGTAAGTAGCGTAGTGAGGAATATTCAGGATGTAGAGAGAACCGTGAGGAATATTCAGGATGTAGAGAGTGCAGTGAGGAATATTCAGGATGTAGAGAGTGCTGTGATGAATCGTCAGGATGTAGAGAGTGCAGTGAGGAATATTCAGGATGTAGAGAGTGCAGTGAGTAATATTCTGGATGTAGGGAGTGCTGTGAGGAAGATTCAGGATGTAGAGAGTGCAGTGAGGAATATTCAGGATTTAGAGAGTGCAATGAGGAATATTCAGGATGTAGAGAGTGCAGTGAGGAATATTCAGGATGTAGAGTGCAGTGAGGAATATTCAGCATGTAGAGAGTGCAGTGAGGAATATTGAGGATGTAGAGAGTGCGTGAGGAATATTCAGGATGTAGAGAGTGCGGTGAGGAATATTCAGGATGTAGAGAGCGCAGTGAGGAATATTTAGGATGTAGACAGCGCAGTGAGGAATATTCAGGATGTAGACAGCGCAGTGAGGAATATTCAGGATGCAGAGAGCGCAGTGAGGAATATTCAGGATGTAGAGAGTGCAGTGAGGAATATTCAGGATGTGGAGAGGGCAGTGAGGAATATTCAGGATGTAGAGAGTGCAGTGAGGAATATTCAGGATGTAGAGAGTGCAGTGAGGAATATTCAGGATGTAGAGTGCAGTGAGGAATATTCAGGATGTAGAGAGCACAGTGAGGAATATTTAGGATGTAGAGAGCGCAGTGAGGAATATTCAGGATGTAGAGAGTGCAGTGTGGAATATGCAGGATGTAGAGAGTGCAGTGAGGAATATTCAGGATGTAGAGAGTGATGTGCGGAATATTCAGAATGTAGAGAGTGCCGTGAAGAATATTCAGGACGTAGAGTGCAGTGAGGAATATTCAGGAAGTAGAGAGTGCAGTGAGGAATATTCAGGATGTAGAGAGAACAGTGAGGAATATTCGGGATGTAGGTAGCGCAGAGAGGAATATTCAGGATGAAGAGAGTGCAGTGAGGAATATTCAGGATGTAGAGAGTGCAGTGAGGAATATTCAGTATGTAGAGAGCACAGAGAGGAATATTCAGGATGTAGAGGGCGCAGTGAGGAATATTCAGGATGTAGAGAGCGCAGTGAGGAATATTCAGGATGTAGAGAGTGTAGTGAGGAATATTCAGGATGTGGAGAGGGCAGTGAGGAACATTCAGGATGTAGAGAGTGCAGTGAGGAATATTCAGGATGTAGAGAGTGCAGTGAGGAATATTCAGGATGTAGAGAGCGCAGTGAGGAATATTCAGGATGCAGAGAGTGCAGTGAGGAATATTCAGGATGTAGAGAGTGTAGTGAGGAATATTCAGGATGTGGAGAGGGCAGTGAGGAATATTCAGGATGTAGAGAGTGCAGTGAGGAATATTCAGGATGTAGAGAGTGCAGTGAGGAATATTCAGGATGTAGAGAGCGCAGTGAGGAATATTCAGGATGTAGAGAGCGCAGTGAGGAATATTCAGGATGTAGAGAGTGCAGTGAGGAATATTCAGGATGTAGAGAGTGCATAGAGGAATTTTCAGGATGTAGAGAGTGCAGTGAGGAATATTCAGGATGTGGAGAGTGCAGTGAGGAATATTCAGGATGTATAGAGTGCAGTGAGGAATATTCAGGATGTAGGTAGTGCAGGGAGGAATATTCAGTATGTGGATTGCAGTGAGGAATATTCAGGATGTAGAGGGTGCAGTGAGGAATATTCAGGATGTAGAGAGTGCAGTGAGGAATATTCAGGTTGTAGAGTGCAGTGAGGAATATTCAGGATGTAGAGAGTGCAGTGAAGAATATTTAGGATGTGGAGAGTGCAGTGAGGAATATTCAGGATGTAAGTAGCGCAGTGAGGAATATTCAGGATGTAGAGAGTGCAGTGAGGAATATTCAGGATGTAGAGAGTGCAGTGAGGAATATTCTGGATGTAGAGAGTGCAGTGAGGAATATTCAGGATGTAAGTAGCGCAGTGAGGAATATTCAGGATGTGGAGAGTGCAGTGAGGAATATTCAGGATGTGGAGAGTGCAGTGAGGAATATTCAGGATGTAAGTAGCGCAGTGAGGAATATTCAGGATGTAGAGAGTGCAGTGAGGAATATTCAGGATGTAGAGAGTGCAGTGAGGAATATTCAGGATGGAGAGAGTGCAGTGAGGAATATTCAGGATGTAGAGAGCGCAGTGAGGAATATTCAGGATGCAGAGAGCGCAGTGAGGAATATTCAGGATGTAGAGAGTGTAGTGAGGAATATTCAGGATGTGGAGAGGGCAGTGAGGAATATTCAGGATGTAGAGAGTGCAGTGAGGAATATTCAGGATGTAGAGAGTGCAGTGAGGAATATTCAGGATGTAGAGAGCGCAGTGAGGAATATTCAGGATGTAGAGAGTGCAGTGAGGAATATTCAGGATGTAGAGAGTGCAGTGAGGATTACTCAGGATGTAGAGAGTGCAGTGAGGAATATTCAGGATGTGGGGAGTGCAGTGAGGAATATTCAGGATGTAGAGAGTGCAGTGAGGAATATTCAGGATGTAGGTAGTGCAGGGAGGAATATTCAGTATGTGGATTGCAGTGAGGAATATTCAGGATGTAGAGGGTGCAGTGAGGAATATTCAGGATGTAGAGAGTGCAGTGAGGAATATTCAGGTGGTAGAGTGCAGTGAGGAATATTCAGGATGTAGAGAGTGCAGTGAAGAATATTTAGGATGTGGAGAGTGCAGTGAGGAATATTCAGGATGTAAGTAGCGCAGTGAGGAATATTCAGGATGTAGAGAGTGCAGTGAGGAATATTCTGGATGTAGAGAGTGCAGTGAGGAATATTCAGGATGTAAGTAGCGCAGTGAGGAATATTCAGGATGTGGAGAGTGCAGTGAGGAATATTCAGGATGTGGAGAGTGCAGTGAGGAATATTCAGGATGTAAGTAGCGCAGTGAGGAATATTCAGGATGTAGAGAGTGCAGTGAGGAATATTCAGGATGTAGAGAGTGCAGTGAGGAATATTCTGGATGTAGAGAGTGCAGTGAGGAATATTCAGGATGTAAGTAGCGCAGTGAGGAATATTCAGGATGTGGAGAGTGCAGTGAGGAATATTCAGGATGTAGAGAGTGCAGTGAGGAATATTCAGGATGGAGAGAGTGCAATGAGGAATATTCAGGGTGTAGAGAGTGCAGTGTGGAATATTCAGGATGTCGGTAGCGCAGTGAGAAATATTCAGGACGTAGAGTGCAGTGAGGATATTCAGGATGTAGAGTGCAGTGAGGAATATTCAGGATGTAGAGAGTGCAGTGAGGAATATTCTGGATGTAGGGAGTGCTGTGAGGAAGATTCAGGATGTCGAGAGTGCAGTGAGGAATATTCAGGATTTAGAGAGTGCAATGAGGAATATTCAGGATGTAGAGAGTGCAGTGAGGAATATTCAGGATGTAGAGTGCAGTGAGGAATATTCAGCATGTAGAGTGTGCAGTGAGGAATATTCAGGATGTAGAGAGCGCAGTGAGGAATATTCAGGATGTAGAGAGTGCAGTGAGGAATATTCAGGATGTAGAGAGTGCTGTGAGGAATATTGAGGATGTACAGAGTGCAGTGAGGAATATTCAGGATGTAGACAGTGTAGTGAGGAATATTCAGGATGTAGAGAGTGCAGTGAGTAATATTCAGGATGTAAGTAGCGTAGTGAGGAATATTCAGGATGTAGAGAGAACCGTGAGGAATATTCAGGATGTAGAGAGTGCAGTGAGGAATATTCAGGATGTAGAGAGTGCTGTGATGAATCGTCAGGATGTAGAGAGTGCAGTGAGGAATATTCAGGATGTAGAGAGTGCAGTGAGTAATATTCTGGATGTAGGGAGTGCTGTGAGGAAGATTCAGGATGTAGAGAGTGCAGTGAGGAATATTCAGGATTTAGAGAGTGCAATGAGGAATATTCAGGATGTAGAGAGTGCAGTGAGGAATATTCAGGATGTAGAGTGCAGTGAGGAATATTCAGCATGTAGAGAGTGCAGTGAGGAATATTGAGGATGTAGAGAGTGCGTGAGGAATATTCAGGATGTAGAGAGTGCGGTGAGGAATATTCAGGATGTAGAGAGTGATGTGAGGAATATTCAGGATGTAGAGGGTGCAGTGAGAAATATTCAGGATGTAGGGTGCAGTGAGGAATTTTCAGGATGTAGAGTGTGATGTGAGGAATATTCTGGATGTAGAGAGTGCAGTGAGGAATTTTCAGGATGTAGGGTGCAGTGAGGAATATTCAGGCTGTAGAGAGTGCAGTGAGGAATATTCAGGATGTAATGAGCGGAGTGAGGAATATTGAGGATATGGAGAGTGCAGTGAGGAATATTCAGGATGTAGAGAGTGCAGTGAAGAATATTCAGGATATAGAGAGTGCAGTGAGGAATATTCAGGATGTAGAGAGTGCAGTGAGGATTATTCAGGATGTAAGTAGCGCAGTGAGGAATATTCAGGATGTAGAGAGTGCAGTGAGGAATATTCAGGATGTAGAGAGCGCAGTGAGGAATATTCAGGATGCAGAGAGCGCAGTGAGGAATATTCAGGATGTAGAGAGTGTAGTGAGGAATATTCAGGATGTGGAGAGGGCAGTGAGGAATATTCAGGATGTAGAGTGTGCAGTGAGGAATATTCAGGATGTAGAGAGTGCAGTGAGGAATATTCAGGATGTAGAGAGCGCAGTGAGGAATATTCAGGATGTAGAGAGTGCAGTGAGGAATATTCAGGATGTAGAGAGTGCAGTGAGGAATATTCAGGATGTAGAGAGTGCAGTGAGGATTACTCAGGATGTAGAGAGTGCAGTGAGGAATATTCAGGATGTGGAGAGTGCAGTGAGGAATATTCAGGATGTAGAGAGTGCAGTGAGGAATATTCAGGATGTAGGTAGTGCAGGGAGGAATATTCAGTATGTGGATTGCAGTGAGGAATATTCAGGATGTAGAGGGTGCAGTGAGGAATATTCAGGATGTAGAGAGTGCAGTGAGGAATATTCAGGTTGTAGAGTGCAGTGAGGAATATTCAGGATGTAGAGAGTGCAGTGAAGAATATTTAGGATGTGGAGAGTGCAGTGAGGAATATTCAGGATGTAAGTAGCGCAGTGAGGAATATTCAGGATGTAGAGAGTGCAGTGAGGAATATTCTGGATGTAGAGAGTGCAGTGAGGAATATTCAGGATGTAAGTAGCGCAGTGAGGAATATTCAGGATGTGGAGAGTGCAGTGAGGAATATTCAGGATGTGGAGAGTGCAGTGAGGAATATTCAGGATGTAAGTAGCGCAGTGAGGAATATTCAGGATGTAGAGAGTGCAGTGAGGAATATTCAGGATGTAGAGAGTGCAGTGAGGAATATTCTGGATGTAGAGAGTGCAGTGAGGAATATTCAGGATGTAAGTAGCGCAGTGAGGAATATTCAGGATGTGGAGAGTGCAGTGAGGAATATTCAGGATGTAGAGAGTGCAGTGAGGAATATTCAGGATGGAGAGAGTGCAATGAGGAATATTCAGGGTGTAGAGAGTGCAGTGTGGAATATTCAGGATGTCGGTAGCGCAGTGAGAAATATTCAGGACGTAGAGTGCAGTGAGGATATTCAGGATGTAGAGTGCAGTGAGGAATATTCAGGATGTAGAGAGTGCAGTGAGGAATATTCTGGATGTAGGGAGTGCTGTGAGGAAGATTCAGGATGTCGAGAGTGCAGTGAGGAATATTCAGGATTTAGAGAGTGCAATGAGGAATATTCAGGATGTAGAGAGTGCAGTGAGGAATATTCAGGATGTAGAGTGCAGTGAGGAATATTCAGCATGTAGAGTGTGCAGTGAGGAATATTCAGGATGTAGAGAGCGCAGTGAGGAATATTCAGGATGTAGAGAGTGCAGTGAGGAATATTCTGGATGTAGAGAGTGCAGTGAGGAATATTCAGGATGTAAGTAGCGCAGTGAGGAATATTCAGGATGTGGAGAGTGCAGTGAGGAATATTCAGGATGTGGAGAGTGCAGTGAGGAATATTCAGGATGTAAGTAGCGCAGTGAGGAATATTCAGGATGTAGAGAGTGCAGTGAGGAATATTCAGGATGTAGAGAGTGCAGTGAGGAATATTCTGGATGTAGAGAGTGCAGTGAGGAATATTCAGGATGTAAGTAGCGCAGTGAGGAATATTCAGGATGTGGAGAGTGCAGTGAGGAATATTCAGGATGTAGAGAGTGCAGTGAGGAATATTCAGGATGGAGAGAGTGCAATGAGGAATATTCAGGGTGTAGAGAGTGCACTGTGGAATATTCAGGATGTCGGTAGCGCAGTGAGAAATATTCAGGACGTAGAGTGCAGTGAGGATATTCAGGATGTAGAGTGCAGTGAGGAATATTCAGGATGTAGAGAGTGCAGTGAGGAATATTCTGGATGTAGGGAGTGCTGTGAGGAAGATTCAGGATGTCGAGAGTGCAGTGAGGAATATTCAGGATTTAGAGAGTGCAATGAGGAATATTCAGGATGTAGAGAGTGCAGTGAGGAATATTCAGGATGTAGAGTGCAGTGAGGAATATTCAGCATGTAGAGTGTGCAGTGAGGAATATTCAGGATGTAGAGAGCGCAGTGAGGAATATTCAGGATGTAGAGAGTGCAGTGAGGAATATTCAGGATGTAGAGAGTGCTGTGAGGAATATTGAGGATGTACAGAGTGCAGTGAGGAATATTCAGGATGTAGACAGTGTAGTGAGGAATATTCAGGATGTAGAGAGTGCAGTGAGTAATATTCAGGATGTAAGTAGCGTAGTGAGGAATATTCAGGATGTAGAGAGAACCGTGAGGAATATTCAGGATGTAGAGAGTGCAGTGAGGAATATTCAGGATGTAGAGAGAGCTGTGATGAATCGTCAGGATGTAGAGAGTGCAGTGAGGAATATTCAGGATGTAGAGAGTGCAGTGAGTAATATTCTGGATGTAGGGAGTGCTGTGAGGAAGATTCAGGATGTAGAGAGTGCAGTGAGGAATATTCAGGATTTAGAGAGTGCAATGAGGAATATTCAGGATGTAGAGAGTGCAGTGAGGAATATTCAGGATGTAGAGTGCAGTGAGGAATATTCAGCATGTAGAGAGTGCAGTGAGGAATATTGAGGATGTAGAGAGTGCGTGAGGAATATTCAGGATGTAGAGAGTGCGGTGAGGAATATTCAGGATGTAGAGAGTGATGTGAGGAATATTCAGGATGTAGAGGGTGCAGTGAGAAATATTCAGGATGTAGGGTGCAGTGAGGAATTTTCAGGATGTAGAGTGTGATGTGAGGAATATTCTGGATGTAGAGAGTGCAGTGAGGAATTTTCAGGATGTAGGGTGCAGTGAGGAATATTCAGGCTGTAGAGAGTGCAGTGAGGAATATTCAGGATGTAATGAGCGGAGTGAGGAATATTGAGGATATGGAGAGTGCAGTGAGGAATATTCAGGATGTAGAGAGTGCAGTGAAGAATATTCAGGATATAGAGAGTGCAGTGAGGAATATTCAGGATGTAGAGAGTGCAGTGAGGATTATTCAGGATGTAGAGAGTGCAGTGAGGAATATTCAGGATGTAGAGAGTGCAGTGAGGAATATTCAGGATGTAGAGGGTGCAGTGAGGAATATTCAGGATGTAGAGAGAACAGTGAGGAATATTCAGGATGTAGAGAGTGCAGTGAGGAATATTCAGGAAGTAGAGAGTGCTGTGATGAATCGTCAGGATGTAGAGAGTGCAGTGAGGAATATTCAGGATGTAGAGATGCACTGAAATATATTCAGGATATACAGAGTGCAGTGATGAGTATTCGGAATATAGAGAGGGGAGTGAGGAATATTCAGTATGGAGAGAGTGTGGTGAGGAATATTCAGGATGTAGAGACTGATGTGAGGAATATTCAGGATGTTGAGGGTGCAGTGAGGAATATTCAGGATGTAGGGTGCAGTGAGGAACATTCAGGATGTAGAGAGTGATGTGAGGAATATTCTGGATGTAGAGAGTGCAGTGAGGAATATTCAGGCTGTAGACAGTGCAGTGAGGAATATTCAGGATGTAGAGAGCGCAGTGAGGATTATTCAGGATATGGAGAGTGCAGTGAGGAATATTCAGGATGTGGATAGGGCAGTGAGGAATATTCAGGATGAAGAGAGTGCAGTGAGGAATATTCAGGATTTACAGAGTGCAGAGAGGAATATTCTTGATATAGAGAGTGCAGTGCGGGATATTCAGGATGTAGAGAGTGCAGTGAGGAAAATTCAGGATGTAGAGAGTGCAGTGAGGATTATTCAGGATGTAAGTAGTGCAGTGAGGAATATTCAGGATGTAGAGCCTGCAGTGCGGAATATTCAGGATGTAAGAGAGTGCAGTGAGGAATATTCAGGATGTAGAGAGTGCAGTGAGGAATATTCAGGACGTAGAGAGTGCAGTGAGGAATATTCAGGATGTAGAGAGTGCAGTGAGGAATATTCAGGATGTAGAGAGTGCAGTGAGGATTATTCAGGATGTAGAGAGTGCAGAGAAGAATATTCAGGATGTTGAGAGTGCAGTGAGGAATATTCAGGATGTAAATAGCGGTGTGAGGAATATTCAGGTTGTCGAGAGTGCAGTGAGGAATCGTCAGGATGTTGAGAGTGCAGTGAGTAATATTCAGGATGTAAGTAGTGCATGAGGAATATTCAGGATGTAGAGAGTGCAGTGAGGAATATTCAGGATGTCGAGAGTGCAGTGAGGAATATTCAGGATGTAGAGAGTGCTGTGAGGATTATTCAGAATATAAGTAATGCAGTGAGGAATATTCAGGATGTAGAGACTACAGTGCGGAATATTCAGGATGTAGAAAGTGCCCTGAGGAATATTCAGTGTGTAAGTAGCTAAGAGAGGAATATTCAGGATGTAAAGGGTGCAGTGAGGAATATTCAGGATGTAGAGAGTGCAGTGAGGAATATTCAAGATGTAGAGTGCTGTGAGGAATATTCAGGATGTAGAGAGTGCTGTGATGAATCGTCAGGATGTAGAGAGTGCAGTGAGGAATATTCAGGATGTAGAGATACACTGAAATCTATTCAGGATGCACAGAGTGCAGTGATGAGTATTCAGAATATAGAGAGGGGAGTGAGGAATATTCAGTATGGAGACAGTGCGGTGAGGAATATTCAGGATGTAGAGAGTGATGTGAGGAATATTCAGGATGTAGAGGGTGCAGTGAGAAATATTCAGGATGTAGAGCGTGATGTGAGGAATATTCTGGATGTAGAGAGTGCAGTGAGAAATTTTCAGGATGTAGGGTGCAGTGAGGAATATTCAGGCTGTAGACAGTGCAGTGAGGAATATTCAGGATGTAGAGAGCGCAGTGAGGAATATTCAGGATGTAGAGAGTGCAGTGAGGAATATTCAGGATGTGGATAGGGCAGTGAGGAATATTCAGGATGAAGAGAGTGCAGTGAGGAATATTCAGGATGTATAAAGTGCAGGGAGGAATATTCTTGATATAGAGAGTGCAGTGAGGGATATTCAGGCTGTAGAGAGTGCAGTGAGGAAAATTCAGGATGTAGAGAGTGCTGTGAGGATTATTCAGGATGTAAGTAGTGCAGTGAGGAATATTCAGGATGTAGAGACTGCAGTGCGGAATATTCAGGATGTAAGAGAGTGCAGTGAGGAATATTCAGGATGTAGAGAGTGCAGTGAGGAATATTCAGGATGTAATGAGCGGAGTGAGGAATATTCAGGATATAGAGAGTGCAGTGAGGAATATTCAGGATGTAGAGAGTGCAGTGAGGATTATTCAGGATGTAGAGAGTGCAGTGAAGAATATTCAGGATGTTGAGAGTGCAGTGAGGAATATTCAGGATGTAAATAGCGGTGTGAGGAATATTCAGGTTGTCGAGAGTGCAGTGAGGAATCGTCAGGATGTTGAGAGTGCAGTGAGTAATATTCAGGATGAAGTAGCGCATAAGGAATATTCAGGATGTAGAGAGTGCAGTGAGGAATATTCAGGATGTCGAGTGTGCAGTGAGGAATATTCAGGATGTAGAGAGTGCTGTGAGGATTATTCAGAATATAAGTAATGCAGTGAGGAATATTCAGGATGTAGAGACTGCAGTGCGGAATATTCAGGATGTAGAGAGTGCCCTGAGGAATATTCAGTGCGTAAGTAGCTAAGAGACGAATATTCAGGATGTAGAGGGTGCAGTGAGGAATATTCAGGATGTTGAGGGTGCAGTGAAGAATATTCAGGATGTAGGGTGCAGTGAGGAATATTCAGGATGTAGAGAGTGATGTGAGGAATATTCTGGATGTAGAGAGTGCAGTGAGGAATATTCAGGCTGTAGACAGTGCAGTGAGGAATATTCAGGATGTAGAGAGCGCAGTGAGGAATATTCAGGATATGGAGAGTGCAGTGAGGGATATTCAGGATGTGGATAGGGCAGTGAGGATTATTCAGGATGAAGAGAGTGCAGTGAGGAATATTCAGGATTTACAGAGTGCAGAGAGGAATATTCTTGATATAGAGAGTGCAGTGAGGGATATTCAGGATGTAGAGAGTGCAGTGAGGAAAATTCAGGATGTAGAGAGTGCAGTGAGGATTATTCAGGATGTAAGTAGTGCAGTGAGGAATATTCAGGATGTAGAGCCTGCAGTGCGGAATATTCAGGATGTAAGAGAGTGCAGTGAGGAATATTCAGGATGTAGAGAGTGCAGTGAGGAATATTCAGGATGTAGAGAGTGCAGTGAGGATTATTCAGGATGTAGAGAGTGCAGAGAAGAATATTCAGGATGTTGAGAGTGCAGTGAGGAATATTCAGGATGTAAATAGCGGTGTGAGGAATATTCAGGTTGTCGAGAGTGCAGTGAGGAATCGTCAGGATGTCGAGAGTGCAGTGAGGAATATTCAGGATGTAGAGAGTGCTGTGAGGATTATTCAGAATATAAGTAATGCAGTGAGGAATATTCAGGATGTAGACACTACAGTGCGGAATATTCAGGATGTAGAAAGTGCCCTGAGGAATATTCAGTGTGTAAGTTGCTAAGAGAGGAATATTCAGGATGTAGAGGGTGCAGTGAGGAATATTCAGGATGTAGAGAGTGCAGTGAGGAATATTCAAGATGTAGAGTGCAGTGAGGAATATTCAGGATGTAGAGAGTGCTGTGATGAATCGTCAGGATGTAGAGAGTGCAGTGAGGAATATTCAGGATGTAGAGATACACTGAAATCTATTCAGGATGCACAGAGTGCAGTGATGAGTATTCAGAATATAGAGAGGGGAGTGAGGAATATTCAGTATGGAGACAGTGCGGTGAGGAATATTCAGGATGTAGAGAGTGATGTGAGGAATATTCAGGATGTAGAGGGTGCAGTGAGAAATATTCAGGATGTAGAGCGTGATGTGAGGAATATTCTGGATGTAGAGAGTGCAGTGAGAAATTTTCAGGATGTAGGGTGCAGTGAGGAATATTCAGGCTGTAGACAGTGCAGTGAGGAATATTCAGGATGTAGAGAGCGCAGTGAGGAATATTCAGGATGTAGAGAGTGCAGTGAGGAATATTCAGGATGTGGATAGGGCAGTGAGGAATATTCAGGATGAAGAGAGTGCAGTGAGGAATATTCAGGATGTAGAGAGTGCAGAGAGGAATATTCTTGATATAGAGAGTGCAGTGAGGGATATTCAGGATGTAGAGAGTGCAGTGAGGAAAATTCAGGATGTAGAGAGTGCTGTGAGGATTATTCAGGATGTAAGTAGTGCAGTGAGGAATATTCAGGATGTAGAGACTGCAGTGCGGAATATTCAGGATGTAAGAGAGTGCAGTGAGGAATATTCAGGATGTAGAGAGTGCAGTGAGGAATATTCAGGATGTAATGAGCGGAGTGAGGAATATTCAGGATATAGAGAGTGCAGTGAGGAATATTCAGGATGTAGAGAGTGCAGTGAGGATTTTTCAGGATGTAGAGAGTGCAGTGAAGAATATTCAGGATGTTGAGAGTGCAGTGAGGAATATTCAGGATGTAAATAGCGGTGTGAGGAATATTCAGGTTGTCGAGAGTGCAGTGAGGAATCGTCAGGATGTTGAGAGTGCAGTGAGTAATATTCAGGATGAAGTAGCGCATAAGGAATATTCAGGATGTAGAGAGTGCAGTGAGGAATATTCAGGATGTCGAGAGTGCAGTGAGGAATATTCAGGATGTAGAGAGTGCTGTGAGGATTAGTCAGAATATAAGTAATGCAGTGAGGAATATTCAGGATGTAGAGACTGCAGTGCGGAATATTCAGGATGTAGAGAGTGCCCTGAGGAATATTCAGTGCGTAAGTAGCTAAGAGACGAATATTCAGGATGTAGAGGGTGCAGTGAGGAATATTCAGGATGTTGAGGGTGCAGTGAAGAATATTCAGGATGTAGGGTGCAGTGAGGAATATTCAGGATGTAGAGAGTGATGTGAGGAATATTCTGGATGTAGAGAGTGCAGTGAGGAATATTCAGGCTGTAGACAGTGCAGTGAGGAATATTCAGGATGTAGAGAGCGCAGTGAGGAATATTCAGGATATGGAGAGTGCAGTGAGGGATATTCAGGATGTGGATAGGGCAGTGAGGATTATTCAGGATGAAGAGAGTGCAGTGAGGAATATTCAGGATTTACAGAGTGCAGAGAGGAATATTCTTGATATAGAGAGTGCAGTGAGGGATATTCAGGATGTAGAGAGTGCAGTGAGGAAAATTCAGGATGTAGAGAGTGCAGTGAGGATTATTCAGGATGTAAGTAGTGCAGTGAGGAATATTCAGGATGTAGAGCCTGCAGTGCGGAATATTCAGGATGTAAGAGAGTGCAGTGAGGAATATTCAGGATGTAGAGAGTGCAGTGAGGAATATTCAGGATGTAGAGAGTGCAGTGAGGATTATTCAGGATGTAGAGAGTGCAGAGAAGAATATTCAGGATGTTGAGAGTGCAGTGAGGAATATTCAGGATGTAAATAGCGGTGTGAGGAATATTCAGGTTGTCGAGAGTGCAGTGAGGAATCGTCAGGATGTCGAGAGTGCAGTGAGGAATATTCAGGATGTAGAGAGTGCTGTGAGGATTATTCAGAATATAAGTAATGCAGTGAGGAATATTCAGGATGTAGACACTACAGTGCGGAATATTCAGGATGTAGAAAGTGCCCTGAGGAATATTCAGTGTGTAAGTTGCTAAGAGAGGAATATTCAGGATGTAGAGGGTGCAGTGAGGAATATTCAGGATGTAGAGAGTGCAGTGAGGAATATTCAAGATGTAGAGTGCAGTGAGGAATATTCAGGATGTAGAGAGTGCTGTGATGAATCGTCAGGATGTAGAGAGTGCAGTGAGGAATATTCAGGATGTAGAGATACACTGAAATCTATTCAGGATGCACAGAGTGCAGTGATGAGTATTCAGAATATAGAGAGGGGAGTGAGGAATATTCAGTATGGAGACAGTGCGGTGAGGAATATTCAGGATGTAGAGAGTGATGTGAGGAATATTCAGGATGTAGAGGGTGCAGTGAGAAATATTCAGGATGTAGAGCGTGATGTGAGGAATATTCTGGATGTAGAGAGTGCAGTGAGAAATTTTCAGGATGTAGGGTGCAGTGAGGAATATTCAGGCTGTAGACAGTGCAGTGAGGAATATTCAGGATGTAGAGAGCGCAGTGAGGAATATTCAGGATGTAGAGAGTGCAGTGAGGAATATTCAGGATGTGGATAGGGCAGTGAGGAATATTCAGGATGAAGAGAGTGCAGTGAGGAATATTCAGGATGTAGAGAGTGCAGAGAGGAATATTCTTGATATAGAGAGTGCAGTGAGGGATATTCAGGATGTAGAGAGTGCAGTGAGGAAAATTCAGGATGTAGAGAGTGCTGTGAGGATTATTCAGGATGTAAGTAGTGCAGTGAGGAATATTCAGGATGTAGAGACTGCAGTGCGGAATATTCAGGATGTAAGAGAGTGCAGTGAGGAATATTCAGGATGTAGAGAGTGCAGTGAGGAATATTCAGGATGTAATGAGCGGAGTGAGGAATATTCAGGATATAGAGAGTGCAGTGAGGAATATTCAGGATGTAGAGAGTGCAGTGAGGATTATTCAGGATGTAGAGAGTGCAGTGAAGAATATTCAGGATGTTGAGAGTGCAGTGAGGAATATTCAGGATGTAAATAGCGGTGTGAGGAATATTCAGGTTGTCGAGAGTGCAGTGAGGAATCGTCAGGATGTTGAGAGTGCAGTGAGTAATATTCAGGATGAAGTAGCGCATAAGGAATATTCAGGATGTAGAGAGTGCAGTGAGGAATATTCAGGATGTCGAGAGTGCAGTGAGGAATATTCAGGATGTAGAGAGTGCTGTGAGGATTATTCAGAATATAAGTAATGCAGTGAGGAATATTCAGGATGTAGAGACTGCAGTGCGGAATATTCAGGATGTAGAGAGTGCCCTGAGGAATATTCAGTGCGTAAGTAGCTAAGAGACGAATATTCAGGATGTAGAGGGTGCAGTGAGGAATATTCAGGATGTTGAGGGTGCAGTGAAGAATATTCAGGATGTAGGGTGCAGTGAGGAATATTCAGGATGTAGAGAGTGATGTGAGGAATATTCTGGATGTAGAGAGTGCAGTGAGGAATATTCAGGCTGTAGACAGTGCAGTGAGGAATATTCAGGATGTAGAGAGCGCCGTGAGGAATATTTAGGATATGGAGAGTGCAGTGAGGGATATTCAGGATGTGGATAGGGCAGTGAGGATTATTCAGGATGAAGAGAGTGCAGTGAGGAATATTCCGGATTTACAGAGTGCAGAGAGGAATATTCTTGATATAGAGAGTGCAGTGAGGGATATTCAGGATGTAGAGAGTGCAGTGAGGAAAATTCAGGATGTAGAGAGTGCAGTGAGGATTATTCAGGATGTAAGTAGTGCAGTGAGGAATATTCAGGATGTAGAGCCTGCAGTGCGGAATATTCAGGATGTAAGAGAGTGCAGTGAGGAATATTCAGGATGTAGAGAGTGCAGTGAGGAATATTCAGGATGTAGAGAGTGCAGTGAGGATTATTCAGGATGTAGAGAGTGCAGAGAAGAATATTCAGGATGTTGAGAGTGCAGTGAGGAATATTCAGGATGTAAATAGCGGTGTGAGGAATATTCAGGTTGTCGAGAGTGCAGTGAGGAATCGTCAGGATGTCGAGAGTGCAGTGAGGAATATTCAGGATGTAGAGAGTGCTGTGAGGATTATTCAGAATATAAGTAATGCAGTGAGGAATATTCAGGATGTAGACACTACAGTGCGGAATATTCAGGATGTAGAAAGTGCCCTGAGGAATATTCAGTGTGTAAGTTGCTAAGAGAGGAATATTCAGGATGTAGAGGGTGCAGTGAGGAATATTCAGGATGTAGAGAGTGCAGTGAGGAATATTCAAGATGTAGAGTGCAGTGAGGAATATTCAGGATGTAGAGAGTGCTGTGATGAATCGTCAGGATGTAGAGAGTGCAGTGAGGAATATTCAGGATGTAGAGATACACTGAAATCTATTCAGGATGCACAGAGTGCAGTGATGAGTATTCAGAATATAGAGAGGGGAGTGAGGAATATTCAGTATGGAGACAGTGCGGTGAGGAATATTCAGGATGTAGAGAGTGATGTGAGGAATATTCAGGATGTAGAGGGTGCAGTGAGAAATATTCAGGATGTAGAGAGTGATGTGAGGAATATTCTGGATGTAGAGAGTGCAGTGAGGAATTTTCAGGATGTAGGGTGCAGTGAGGAATATTCAGGCTGTAGACAGTGCAGTGAGGAATATTCAGGATGTAGAGAGCGCAGTGAGGAATATTCAGGATGTAGAGAGTGCAGTGAGGAATATTCAGGATGTGGATAGGGCAGTGAGGAATATTCAGGATGAAGAAAGTGCAGTGAGGATTATTCAGGATGTAGAGAGTGCAGAGAGGAATATTCTTGATATAGAGAGTGCAGTGAGGGATATTCAGGATGTAGAGAGTGCAGTGAGGAAAATTCAGGATGTAGAGAGTGCTGTGAGGATTATTCAGGATGTAAGTAGTGCAGTGAGGAATATTCAGGATGTAGAGACTGCAGTGCGGAATATTCAGGATGTAAGAGAGTGCAGTGAGGAATATTCAGGATGTAGAGAGTGCAGTGAGGAATATTCAGGATGCAATGAGCGGAGTGAGGAATATTCAGGATATAGAGAGTGCAGTGAGGAATATTCAGGATTTAGAGAGTGCAGTGAGGATTATTCAAGATGTAGAGAGCGCAGTGAAGAATATTCAGGATGTTGAGAGTGCAGTGAGGAATATTCAGGTTGTAAATAGCGGTGTGAGGAATATTCAGGTTGTCGAGAGTGTAGTGAGGAATCGTCAGGATGTTGAGAGTGCAGTGAGTAAGATTCAGGATGTAAGTAGCGCATGAGGAATATTCAGGATGTAGAGAGTGCAGTGAGGAATATTCAGGATGTCGAGAGTGCAGTGAGGAATATTCAGGATGTAGAGAGTGCTGTGAGGATTATTCAGAATATAAGTAATGCAGTGAGGAGTATTCAGGATGTAGAGACTGCAGTGCGGAATATTCAGGATGTAGAGAGTGCCCTGAGGAATATTCAGTGTGTAAGTAGCTAAGAGACGAATATTCAGGATGTAGAGGGTGCAGTGAGGAATATTCAGGATGTAGAGAGTGCAGTGAGGAATATTCAAGATGTAGAGTGCAGTGAGGAATATTCAGTATGTAAGTAGCGCAGTGAGAAATACTCAGGATGTCTAGAATGCAGTGAGGAATACTCAGAATGTAGAGAGTTCTGTGAGGAATATTCTGGATGTAGAGAGTGCAGAGAGGAATATTCACAATGTAGAGAGTGCAGTGAGGAATACTTAGGATGTAGAGAGTGCAGTGAGGAATATTCAGGATGTTAGTAGTGCAGTGAGGAATATTCAGGATGTAAGTAGTGCAGTGAGGAATATTCAGGATGTAGAGAGTGCAGTGAGGAATATTCAGGATGTAGAGAGTGCAGTGAGGAATATTCAGGATGTAGAGAGTGCAGTGAGGAATATTCAGGATGTAAGTATTGCAGTGAGGAATATTCAGGATGTAGAGAGTACATTGAGGAATATTCAGCGTGTAGAGAGTGCCGTGAGGAATATTGAGGATGTAAGTGGCTCAGTGAGGATTATTCAGGATGTAGAGTGTGCATTGAGGAATATTCAGGATGTAGAGAGTGCAGTGAGGAATATTCAGGATGTCGAGATGCAGTGAGGTATATTCAAGATGTAGATAGTGCAGTGAGGAATATTCAGGAAGTAAGTAGTGCAGTGAGGAATATTCAGGATGTGGAGTTTGAAGTGAGGAATATTCAGGATGTAAGTAGCGCAGAGAGGAATATTCAGGATGTAGAGATTACTGTGAGGATTATGCAGGATGTAGAGAGTGCTGTGAGGAATATTCAGGATGTAAGTAGCTCAGTGAGGAATATTCAGTATGTAGAGTTTGCATTGAAGAATATTCAGGATGTAGAGAGTGCAGTGAGGAATATTCAGGATGTAGAGAGTGCAGTGAGTAAGATTCTGGATGTACGTAGTGCAGTGAGGAATATTCAGGATGTAGAGAGTGCAGTGAAGAATATTCAGGATGCAGAGTGTAGTGAGGAATATTCAGGATGCAGAGAGAGCAGTGAGGAATATTCAGGATGTAGAGAGGACAGTGAGCAATATTCAGGATGAAAAGAGTGCAGTGAGGAATATTGAGGATGTAGAGAGTGCAGAGAGGAATATTCAGGATGTACAGAGTGCAGTGAGGATTATTCAGGATGTAGAGAGTGCAGTGAAGAATATTCTGGATGTTGAGAGTGCAGTGAGGAATATTCAGCATGTAAGTAGCGGTGTGAGGAATATTCAGGTTGTCGAGAGTGCAGTGAGGAATCGTCAGGATGTTGACAGTGCAGTGAGGAATATTCAGGATGTAAGTAGCGCAGAGAGGAATATTCAGGATGCAGAGACTGCAGTGAGGAATATTCAGGATGTCGAGAGTGCAGTGAGGAATATTCAGGATGTAGAGAGTGCTGTGAGGATTATTCAGAATATAAGTAATGCAGTGAGGAATATTCAGGATGTTGAGACTGCAGTGCAGAATATTCAGGACGTAGAGAGTGCAGTGAGGAATATTTAGGATGTAGAGAGTGCAGTGAGGAATATTCAGGATGTAGAGAGTGCAGTGAGCAATATTCAGGATGTAGAGTCAGTGAGGAATATTCAGGATGTAGAGTGTGCAGTGAGGAATATTCAGGATGTAGAGTGCAGTGAGGAATATTGAGTATGTAAGTAGCGCAGTGAGAAATACTCAGGATGTGGAGAATGCAGTGAGGAATATTCAGGATGTAGAGAGAGCAGTGAGGATTATTAGGCTGTGGACAGTGCAGTGAGTAATATTCAGGATGTAGAGAGTGCAGTGAGGAATATTCAGGACGTTAGTAGTGCAGTGAGGAATATTCTGGATGTAAGTAGTGCAGTGAGGAATATTCAGGATGTAGAGAGTGCCATGAGGAATATTCAGGATGTAGAGAGTGCAGAGACGAATATTTAGGATGTAGAGAGTGCAGTGAGGAATATTCAGGATGTAAGTATTGCAGTGAGGAATATTCAGGATGTAGAGAGTGCAGTGAGCAATATTGAGGATGTAGAGAGTACAGTGAGGAATATTCAGGATGTAGAGAGTGCCGTGAGGAATATTGAGGATGTAAGTGACTCAGTGAGGATTATTCAGGATGTAGAGGGTGCATTGAGGAATATTCAGGATGCAGAGAGTGCAGTGAGGAATATTCAGGATGGAGAGAGTGCAGTGAGGAATATTCAGGATGGAGAGAGTGCAATGAGGAATTTTCAGGATGTAGAGTGCAGTGAGGAATATTCAGGATGTAGAGTGTGCAGTGAGGAATATTCAGGATGTAAATAGAGCAGAGAGGAATATTCTTGATATAGAGAGTGCAGTGAGGGATATTCAGGATGTAGAGAGTGCAGTGAGGAAAATTCAGGATGTGGAGAGTCCTGTGAGGATTATTCAGGATGTAAGTATGGCAGTGAGGAATATTCAGGATGTAGAGACTGCGGTGCGGAATATTCAGGATGTAGAGAGTGAAGTGAGGAATATTCAGGATGTAAGAGAGTGTAGTGAGGAATATTCAGGATGTAGAGAGTGCAGTGAGGAATATTCAGGATGTAGTGAGCGGAGTGATTAATATTCAGGATGTAGAGAGTGCAGTGAGCAATATTGAGGATGTAGAGAGTACAGTGAGGAATATTCAGGATGTAGAGAGTGCCGTGAGGAATATTGAGGATGTAAGTGACTCAGTGAGGATTATTCAGGATGTAGAGGGTGCATTGAGGAATATTCAGGATGCAGAGAGTGCAGTGAGGAATATTCAGGATGGAGAGAGTGCAGTGAGGAATATTCAGGATGGAGAGAGTGCAATGAGGAATATTCAGGATGTAGAGTGCAGTGAGGAATATTCAGGATGTAGAGTGTGCAGTGAGGAATATTCAGGATGTAAATAGAGCAGAGAGGAATATTCTTGATATAGAGAGTGCAGTGAGGGATATTCAGGATGTAGAGAGTGCAGTGAGGAAAATTCAGGATGTGGAGAGTCCTGTGAGGATTATTCAGGATGTAAGTATGGCAGTGAGGAATATTCAGGATGTAGAGACTGCGGTGCGGAATATTCAGGATGTAGAGAGTGAAGTGAGGAATATTCAGGATGTAAGAGAGTGTAGTGAGGAATATTCAGGATGTAGAGAGTGCAGTGAGGAATATTCAGGATGTAGTGAGCGGAGTGATTAATATTCAGGATGTAGAGAGTGCAGTGAGGAATATTTAGCATGTAGAGAGTGCAGGGAGGAATATTCAGGATGTAGAGAGTGCAGTGAGGAATATTTAGCATGTAGAGAGTGCAGTGAGGAATCGTCAGGATGTAGAGAGTGCTGTGAAGAATCGTCAGTATGTGGAGAGTGCAGTGAGGAATATTCAGGATGTAGAGAGTGCAGTGAGGAATTTTCTGGATGTAGAGAGTGCAGTGTGGAATATTCAGGATGTAGAGAGTGCTGTGAGGAATCGTCAGGATGTAGAGAGTGCAGTGAGGAATATTCAGGATGTAGAGATGCACTGAAATATATTCAGGATGTAGAGAGTGCAGTGAGGAATATTCAGGATGTCGAGAGTGCAGTGAGGAATATTCAGTATGTGGAGAGTGCTGTGAGGATTATTCAGAATATAAGTAATGCAATGAGGAATATTCAGGATGTAGAGACTGCAGTGCGGAATATTCAGGATGTAGAGAGTGCACTGAGGAATATTCAGTGTGTAAGTAGCTAAGAGATGAATATTCAGGACGTAGAGAGTGCAGTGAGGAATATTTAGGATGTAGAGAGTGCAGTAAGGAATATTCAGGATGTAGAGAGTGCAGTGAGGAATATTCAGGATGTAGAGAGTGCAGTGAGCAATATTCAGCATGTAGAGCGCAGTGAGGAATATTCAGGATGTCGAGAGTGCAGTGAGAAATATTCAGGATGTAGAGTGTGCAGTGAGGAATATTCAGGATGTAGTGTGCAGTGAGGAATATTCAGTATTTAAGTAGCACAGTGAGAAATACTCAGGATGTGGAGAATGCAGTGAGGAATATTCAGGATGTAGAGAGTCATGTGAGGAATATTCTGGATGTAGAGAGTGCAGTGAGGAATATTCAGGATGTAGAGAGTGCATGAGGATTATTCAGGATGTAGACAGTGCAGTGAGTAATATTCAGGATGTAGAGAGTGCAGTGAGGAATACTTAGGATGTAGAGAGTGCAGTGAGGAATATTCAGGATGTTAGTAGTGCAGCGAGGAATATTCAGGATGTAAGTAGTGCAGTGAGGAATATTCAGGATATAGAGAGTGCAGTGAGGAATATTCAGGATGTCGAGAGTGCAGTGTGGATTATTCAGGATGTAGAGTGTGCAGTGAGGAATATTCAGGATGTAGAGAGTGCAGTGAGGAATATTCAGGATGTAGAGAGTGCAGAGACGAATATTTAGGATTAAGAGAGTGCAGTGAGTAATATTCAGGATGTAAGTATTGCAGTGAGGAATATTCAGGATGTAGAGAGGGCAGAGACGAATATTTATGATTAAGAGAGTGCAGTGTGCAATATTCAGGAGTTAGAGAGTACAGTGAGGAATATTCAGGATGCAGAGAATGCCGTGAGGAATATTGAGGATGTAAGTGGCTCAGTGAGGATTATTCAGGATGTAGAGTGTGCATTGAGGAATATTCAGGATGTAGAGAGTGCAGTGAGGAATATTCAGGATGTAGAGATGCAGTGAGTAATATTCAAGATGTAGATAGTGCAGTGAGGAATATTCAGGAAGTAAGTAGTGCAGTGAGGAATATTCAGGATGTAGAGTTTGAAGTGAGGAATATTCAGGATGTAAGTAGCGCAGAGAGCAATTTTCAGGATGTAGAGATTACGGTGAGGATTATTAAGGATGCAGACAGTGCTGTGAGGAATATTCAGGATGTAGAGACCACAATGAGGAATATTCAGGATGTAGAGAGTGCACTGAGGAATGTGCAGGATGTAAGTAGCACAGTGAGGAATATTCAGTATGTAAAGTTTGCATTGAGGAATATTCAGGATGTAGAGAGTGCAGTGATGAATATTCAGGATGTAGAGAGTGCAGTGAGGAATATTCAGGATGTAAGTAGCGCAGTGAGGAATATTCAGGATGTGGAGAGTGCAGTGAGGAATCTTCAGGATGTAGAGAGAGCAGTGAGGAACATTCTGGGTGTAGAGAGTGCAGTGAGGAATATTCAGGATTTACGTAGTGCAGTGAGGAATATTCAGGATGTAGAGAGTGCAGTGAGGAATATTCAGGATGCAGAGTGCAGTGAGGAATACTCAGGATGCAGAGAGAGCAGTGAGGAATATACAGGATGTAGAGAGGGCAGTGAGCAATATTCAGGATGAAAAGAGTGCAGTGAGGAATATTGAGGATGCAGAGAGTGCAGAGAGGAATATTCAGGATTTAGAGAGTGCAATGAGGAATATTCAGGATGTAGAGAGCGCAGTGAAGAATATTCAGCATGTAGAGAGTGCAGTGAGGATTATTCAGGATGTAGAGAGTGCAGTGAAGAATATTCAGGATGTTGAGAGTGCAGTGAGGAATATTCAGGATGTAAGTAGCGGTGTGAGGAATATTCAGGTTGTCGAGTGTGCAGTGAGGAATCGTCAAGATGTTGAGAGTGCAGTGAGGAATATTCAGGATGTAAGTAGCGCAGAGAGGAATATTCAGGATGTAGAGAGTGCAGTGAGGAATATTCAGGATGTCGAGAGTGCAGTGAGGAATTTTCAGGATGTAGAGTGTGCTGTGAGTATTATTCAGAATATAAGTAATGCAGTGAGGAATATTCAGGACGTAGAGACTGCAGTGCGGAATATTCAGGATGTAGAGAGTGCACTGAGGAATATTCAGTGTGTAAGTAGCTAAGAGAGGAATATTCAGGACGTAGAGAGTGCAGTGAGGAATATTTAGGATGCAGAGAGTGCAGTGAGGATTATTCAGGATGTAGAGAGTGCAGTGAGGAATATTCAGGATGTAAGAGAGTGCAGTGAGGAATATTTAGGATGCAGAGAGTGCAGTGAGGAATATTCAGGATGTAGAGAGTGCAGTGAGGAATATTTAGGATGTAGAGAGTGCAGTGAGCAATATTCAGGATGTAGAGCGCCGTGAGGAATCTTCAGGATGTTGAGAGTGCAGTGAGGAATATTCAGGATGTAGAGAGTGCAGTGAGAAATACTCAGGATGTGGAGAATGCAGTGAGGAATATTCAGGATGTAGAGAGTCCTGTGATGAATATTCTGGAGGTAGACAGTGCAATGAGTAATATTCAGGATGTTGAGAGTGCAGTGAGGAATATTGAGGATGTAGAGAGTGCAGTGAGGAATATTCAGGATTTATGTAGTGCAGTGAGGAATATTCAGGATGTAGAGAGTGCTGTGAGGATTATTCAGAATATAAGTAATGCAGTGAGGAATATTCAGGATGTAGAAACTGCAGTGCAGAATATTCAGGATGTAGAGAGTGCACTGAGGAATATTCAGTGTGTAAGTAGCTAAGAGAGGAATATTCAGGACGTAGAGAGTGCAGTGAGGAATATTTAGGATGTAGAGAGTGCAGTGAGGAATATTCAGGATGTAGAGTGTGCAGTGAGGAATATTCAGGATGTAGAGAGTGCAGTGAGGAATATTCAGTATGTAAGTAGCGCAGTGAGAAATACTCAAGATATGCAGAATGCTGTGAGGAATATTCAGGATGTAGAGAGTCCTGTGAGGAATATTCTGGATGTAGAGAGTGCAGTGAGGAATATTCAGGATGTAGAGAGTGCAGTGAGGAATATTCAGGATGTAGAGAGTGCAGTGAGGATTATTAGGCTGTAGACTGTGCAGTGAGTAATATTCAGGATGTAGAGAGCGCAGTGAGGAATATTCAGGATGTTAGTAGTGCAGTGAGGAATATTCTGTATGTAAGTAGTGCAGTGAGGAATATTCAGGATGTAGAGAGTGCAGTGAGGAATATTCCGGATGTAGAGAGTGCAGAGACGAATATTTAGGATGTAGAGAGTGCAGTGAGGAATATTCAGGATGTAAGTATTGCAGTGAGGAATATTCAGGATGTAGAGAGTGCAGTGAGCAATGTTGAGGATGTAGAGAGTACAGTGAGGAATATTCAGGATGTAGAGAGTGCCGTGAGAAATATTGAGGATGTAAGTGACTCAGTGAGGATTATTCAGGATGTAGAGGGTGCTTTGAGCAATATTCAGGATGCAGAGAGTGCAGTGAGGAATATTCAGGATGTAGAGAGTGCAGTGAGGAATATTCAGGATGGAGAGAGTGCAATGAGGAATATTCAGGATGTAGAGTGCAGTGAGGAATATTCAGGATGTAGAGTGTGCAGTGAGGAATATTCAGGATGTAAAGAGTGCAGAGAGGAATATTCTTGATATAGAGAGTGCAGTGAGGGATATTCAGGATGTAGAGAGTGCAGTGAAAAAAATTCAGGATGTAGAGATTGCTGTGAGGATTATTCAGGATGTAAGTACGGCAGTGAGGAATATTCAGGATGTAGAGACTGCAGTGCGGACTATTCAGGATGTAGAGAGTGCAGTGAGGAATATTCAGGATGTAAGAGAGTGCAGTGAGGAATATTCAGGTTGTAGAGAGTGCAGTGAGGAATATTCAGGATGTATTGAGCGGAGTGAGGAATATTCAGGCTGTAGAGAGTGCAGTGAGGAACATTCAGGATGTAGAGAGTGCAGTGAGGATTATTCAGGATGTAGAGAGTGCAGTGAGGAATATTCAGGATGTAGAGAGTGCAGTGAGGAATATTCAGGATGTAGAGGGTGCAGTGAGGAATATTCAGCATGTAGAGAGTGCAGTGAGGAACATTCAGGATGTAGAGAGTGCAGTGAGGATTATTCAGGATGTAGAGAGTGCAGTGAGGAATATTCAGGATGTAGAGAGTGCAGTGAGGAATATTCAGGATGTAAGTAGTGCAATGAGGGATATTCAGGATGTAATGAGCGGAGTGAGGAATATTCAGGATGTAGAGAGTGCAGTGAGGAATATTCAGGATGTAAGTAGCTCAGTGAGGAATATTCAGGATGTAGAGTTTGCATTGAGGAATATTCAGGATGTAGAGAGTGCAGTGAGGAATATTCAAGATGTAGAGAGTGCAGTGAGGAATATTCAGGATGTCAGTAGCGCAGTGAGGAATCTTCAGGATGTCGAGAGTGCAGTGAGGATTATTCAGGATGTAGAGAGTGCAGTGAGGAATATTCAGGATGTAGAGAGTGCAGTGAGGAATATTCAGGATGTAGAGAGTGCAGTGAGGAATATTCAGGATGTAAGTAGTGCAGTGAGGAATATTCAGGATGTAATGAGCGGAGTGAGGAATATTCAGGATGTAGAGAGTGCAGTGAGGAATATGCAGGATGTAAGTAGCTCAGTGAGGAATATTCAGGATGTAGAGTTTGCATTGAGGAATATTCAGGATGTAGAGAGTGCAGTTAGGAATATTCAGGATGTAGAGAGTGCAGTGAGGAATATTAAGGATGTCAGTAGCGCAGTGAGGAATCTTCAGGATGTAGAGAGTGCAGTGAGGAATCTTCAGGATGTAGAGAGAGCAGTGAGGAACATTTCGGGTGTAGAGAGTGCAGTGAGGAATATTCAGGATGTACGTAGTGCACTGAGGAATATTCAGGATGTAGAGAGTGCAGTGAGGAATATTCAGGATGCAGAGTGCAGTGAGGAATATTCAGGATGCAGAGAGGGCAGTGAGGAATATTCAGGATGTACAGAGGACGGTGAGCAATATTCAGGATGAAAAGAGTGCAGAGAGGAATATTCAGGATGTAGAGAGTGCAGTGAGGATTATGCAGGATGTAGAGAGTGCAGTGAAGAATATTCAGGACGTTGAGAGTGCAGTGAGGAATATTCAGCATGTAAGTAGCGGTGTGAGGAATATTCAGGTTGTCGAGAGTGCAGTGAGGAATCGTCAGGATGTTGACAGTGCAGTGAGGAATATTCAGGATGTAAGTAGCGCAGAGAGGAATATTCAGGATGTATATAGTGCAGTGAGGAATATTCAGGATATCGAGAGTGCAGTGAGGAATATTCAGGATGTAAGTATTGCAGTGAGGAATATCAGGATGTAGAGAGTGCAGTGAGCAATATTGAGGATGTAGAGAGTACAGTGAGGAATATTCAGGATGTAGAGAGTGCCGTGAGGAATATTGAGTATGTAAGTGACTCAGTGAGGATTATTCAGGATGTAGAGGGTGCATTGAGGAATATTCAGGATGCAGAGAGTGCAGTGAGGAATATTCAGGATGTAGAGAGTGCAGTGAGGAATATTCAGGATGGAGAGAGTGCAATGAGGAATATTCAGGATGTAGAGTTCAGTGAGGAATATTCAGGATGTAGAGTGTGCAGTGAGGAATATTCAGGATGTAAAGAGTGCAGAGAGGAATATTCTTGATATGGAGAGTGCAGTGAGGGATATTCAGGATGTAGAGAGTGCAGTGAGGAAAATTCAGGATATAGAGAGTGCAGTGAGGATTATTCAGGATGTAGAGAGTGCAGTGAGGAATATTCAGGATGTAGAGAGTGCAGTGAGGAATATTCAGGATGTAGAGAGTGCAGTGAGGAATATTCAGGATGTAAGTAGTGCAGTGAGGAATATTCAGGATGTAATGAGCGGAGTGAGGAATATTCAGGATGTAGAGAGTGCAGTGAGGAATATGCAGGATGTAAGTAGCTCAGTGAGGAATATTCAGGATGTAGAGTTTGCATTGAGGAATATTCAGGATGTAGAGAGTGCAGTTAGGAATATTCAGGATGTAGAGAGTGCAGTGAGGAATATTAAGGATGTCAGTAGCGCAGTGAGGAATCTTCAGGATGTAGAGAGTGCAGTGAGGAATCTTCAGGATGTAGAGAGAGCAGTGAGGAACATTTCGGGTGTAGAGAGTGCAGTGAGGAATATTCAGGATGTACGTAGTGCAGTGAGGAATATTCAGGATGTAGAGAGTGCAGTGAGGAATATTCAGGATGCAGAGTGCAGTGAGGAATATTCAGGATGCAGAGAGGGCAGTGAGGAATATTCAGGATGTACAGAGGACAGTGAGCAATATTCAGGATGAAAAGAGTGCAGAGAGGAATATTCAGGATGTAGAGAGTGCAGTGAGGATTATTCAGGATGTAGAGAGTGCAGTGAAGAATATTCAGGACGTTGAGAGTGCAGTGAGGAATTTTCAGCATGTAAGTAGCGGTGTGAGGAATATTCAGGTTGTCGAGAGTGCGGTGAGGAATCGTCAGGATGTTGACAGTGCAGTGAGGAATATTCAGGATGTAAGTAGCGCAGAGAGGAATATTCAGGATGTTAGTAGTGCAGTGAGGAATATTCTGGATGTAAGTAGTGCAGTGAGGAATATTCAGGATGTAGAGAGTGCAGTGAGGAATATTCCGGATGTAGAGAGTGCAGAGACGAATATTTAGGATGTAGAGAGTGCAGTGAGGAATATTCAGGATGTAAGTATTGCAGTGAGGAATATTCAGGATGTAGAGAGTGCAGTGAGCAATGTTGAGGATGTAGAGAGTACAGTGAGGAATATTCAGGATGTAGAGAGTGCCGTGAGAAATATTGAGGATGTAAGTGACTCAGTGAGGATTATTCAGGATGTAGAGGGTTCTTTGAGCAATATTCAGGATGTAGAGAGTGCAGTGAGGAATATTCAGGATGGAGAGAGTGCAATGAGGAATATTCAGGATGTAGAGTGCAGTGAGGAATATTCAGGATGTAGAGTGTGCAGTGAGGAATATTCAGGATGTAAAGAGTGCAGAGAGGAATATTCTTGATATAGAGAGTGCAGTGAGGGATATTCAGGATGTAGAGAGTGCAGTGAAAAAAATTCAGGATGTAGAGATTGCTGTGAGGATTATTCAGGATGTAAGTACGGCAGTGAGGAATATTCAGGATGTAGAGACTGCAGTGCGGACTATTCAGGATGTAGAGAGTGCAGTGAGGAATATTCAGGATGTAAGAGAGTGCAGTGAGGAATATTCAGGTTGTAGAGAGTGCAGTGAGGAATATTCAGGATGTAATGAGCTGAGTGAGGAATATTCAGGATGTAGAGAGTGCAGTGAGGAACATTCAGGATGTAGAGAGTGCAGTGAGGATTATTCAGGATGTAGAGAGTGCAGTGAGGAATATTCAGGATGTAGAGAGTGCAGTGAGGAATATTCAGGATGTAGAGGGTGCAGTGAGGAATATTCAGCATGTAGAGAGTGCAGTGAGGAACATTCAGGATGTAGAGAGTGCAGTGAGGATTATTCAGGATGTAGAGAGTGCAGTGAGGAATATTCAGGATGTAGAGAGTGCAGTGAGGAATATTCAGGATGTAAGTAGTGCAGTGAGGGATATTCAGGATGTAATGAGCGGAGTGAGGAATATTCAGGATGTAGAGAGTGCAGTGAGGAATATTCAGGATGTAAGTAGCTCAGTGCGGAATATTCAGGATGTAGAGTTTGCATTGAGGAATATTCAGGATGTAGAGAGTGCAGTGAGGAATATTCAAGATGTAGAGAGTGCAGTGAGGAATATTCAGGATGTCAGTAGCGCAGTGAGGAATCTTCAGGATGTAGAGAGTGCAGTGAGGATTATTCAGGATGTAGAGAGTGCAGTGAGGAATATTCAGGATGTAGAGAGTGCAGTGAGGAATATTCAGGATGTAGAGAGTGCAGTGAGGAATATTCAGGATGTAAGTAGTGCAGTGAGGAATATTCAGGATGTAATGAGCGGAGTGAGGAATATTCAGGATGTAGAGAGTGCAGTGAGGAATATGCAGGATGTAAGTAGCTCAGTGAGGAATATTCAGGATGTAGAGTTTGCATTGAGGAATATTCAGGATGTAGAGAGTGCAGTTAGGAATATTCAGGATGTAGAGAGTGCAGTGAGGAATATTAAGGATGTCAGTAGCGCAGTGAGGAATCTTCAGGATGTAGAGAGTGCAGTGAGGAATCTTCAGGATGTAGAGAGAGCAGTGAGGAACATTTCGGGTGTAGAGAGTGCAGTGAGGAATATTCAGGATGTACGTAGTGCACTGAGGAATATTCAGGATGTAGAGAGTGCAGTGAGGAATATTCAGGATGCAGAGTGCAGTGAGGAATATTCAGGATGCAGAGAGGGCAGTGAGGAATATTCAGGATGTACAGAGGACGGTGAGCAATATTCAGGATGAAAAGAGTGCAGAGAGGAATATTCAGGATGTAGAGAGTGCAGTGAGGATTATGCAGGATGTAGAGAGTGCAGTGAAGAATATTCAGGACGTTGAGAGTGCAGTGAGGAATATTCAGCATGTAAGTAGCGGTGTGAGGAATATTCAGGTTGTCGAGAGTGCAGTGAGGAATCGTCAGGATGTTGACAGTGCAGTGAGGAATATTCAGGATGTAAGTAGCGCAGAGAGGAATATTCAGGATGTATAGAGTGCAGTGAGGAATATTCAGGATATCGAGAGTGCAGTGAGGAATATTCAGGATGTAAGTATTGCAGTGAGGAATATCAGGATGTAGAGAGTGCAGTGAGCAATATTGAGGATGTAGAGAGTACAGTGAGGAATATTCAGGATGTAGAGAGTGCCGTGAGGAATATTGAGTATGTAAGTGACTCAGTGAGGATTATTCAGGATGTAGAGGGTGCATTGAGGAATATTCAGGATGCAGAGAGTGCAGTGAGGAATATTCAGGATGTAGAGAGTGCAGTGAGGAATATTCAGGATGGAGAGAGTGCAATGAGGAATATTCAGGATGTAGAGTTCAGTGAGGAATATTCAGGATGTAGAGTGTGCAGTGAGGAATATTCAGGATGTAAAGAGTGCAGAGAGGAATATTCTTGATATGGAGAGTGCAGTGAGGGATATTCAGGATGTAGAGAGTGCAGTGAGGAAAATTCAGGATGTAGAGAGTGCAGTGAGGATTATTCAGGATGTAGAGAGTGCAGTGAGGAATATTCAGGATGTAGAGAGTGCAGTGAGGAATATTCAGGATGTAGAGAGTGCAGTGAGGAATATTCAGGATGTAAGTAGTGCAGTGAGGAATATTCAGGATGTAGAGAGTGCAGTGAGGAATATTCAGGATGCAGAGTGCAGTGAGGAATATTCAGGATGCAGAGAGGGCAGTGAGGAATATTCAGGATGTACAGAGGACGGTGAGCAATATTCAGGATGAAAAGAGTGCAGAGAGGAATATTCAGGATGTAGAGAGTGCAGTGAGGATTATGCAGGATGTAGAGAGTGCAGTGAAGAATATTCAGGACGTTGAGAGTGCAGTGAGGAATATTCAGCATGTAAGTAGCGGTGTGAGGAATATTCAGGTTGTCGAGAGTGCAGTGAGGAATCGTCAGGATGTTGACAGTGCAGTGAGGAATATTCAGGATGTAAGTAGCGCAGAGAGGAATATTCAGGATGTATAGAGTGCAGTGAGGAATATTCAGGATATCGAGAGTGCAGTGAGGAATATTCAGGATGTAAGTATTGCAGTGAGGAATATCAGGATGTAGAGAGTGCAGTGAGCAATATTGAGGATGTAGAGAGTACAGTGAGGAATATTCAGGATGTAGAGAGTGCCGTGAGGAATATTGAGTATGTAAGTGACTCAGTGAGGATTATTCAGGATGTAGAGGGTGCATTGAGGAATATTCAGGATGCAGAGAGTGCAGTGAGGAATATTCAGGATGTAGAGAGTGCAGTGAGGAATATTCAGGATGGAGAGAGTGCAATGAGGAATATTCAGGATGTAGAGTTCAGTGAGGAATATTCAGGATGTAGAGTGTGCAGTGAGGAATATTCAGGATGTAAAGAGTGCAGAGAGGAATATTCTTGATATGGAGAGTGCAGTGAGGGATATTCAGGATGTAGAGAGTGCAGTGAGGAAAATTCAGGATGTAGAGAGTGCAGTGAGGATTATTCAGGATGTAGAGAGTGCAGTGAGGAATATTCAGGATGTAGAGAGTGCAGTGAGGAATATTCAGGATGTAGAGAGTGCAGTGAGGAATATTCAGGATGTAAGTAGTGCATTGAGGAATATTCAGGATGTAATGAGCGGAGTGAGGAATATTCAGGATGTAGAGAGTGCAGTGAGGAATATGCAGGATGTAAGTAGCTCAGTGAGGAATATTCAGGATGTAGAGTTTGCATTGAGGAATATTCAGGATGTAGAGAGTGCAGTTAGGAATATTCAGGATGTAGAGAGTGCAGTGAGGAATATTAAGGATGTCAGTAGCGCAGTGAGGAATCTTCAGGATGTAGAGAGTGCAGTGAGGAATCTTCAGGATGTAGAGAGAGCAGTGAGGAACATTTC
Source organism: Isurus oxyrinchus (assembly GCA_026770705.1). Taxonomy (NCBI): domain Eukaryota; kingdom Metazoa; phylum Chordata; class Chondrichthyes; order Lamniformes; family Lamnidae; genus Isurus; species Isurus oxyrinchus. Next base: position 7,763,963 of record JANJGN010000032.1, on the reverse strand, counting down.
GGGTGTAGAGAGTGCAGTGAGGAATATTCAGGATGTACGTAGTGCAGTGAGGAATATTCAGGATGTAGAGAGTGCAGTGAGGAATATTCAGGATGCAGAGTGCAGTGAGGAATATTCAGGATGCAGAGAGGGCAGTGAGGAATATTCAGGATGTACAGAGGACAGTGAGCAATATTCAGGATGAAAAGAGTGCAGAGAGGAATATTCAGGATGTAGAGAGTGCAGTGAGGATTATTCAGGATGTAGAGAGTGCAGTGAAGAATATTCAGGACGTTGAGAGTGCAGTGAGGAATTTTCAGCATGTAAGTAGCGGTGTGAGGAATATTCAGGTTGTCGAGAGTGCGGTGAGGAATCGTCAGGATGTTGAAAGTGCAGTGAGGAATATTCAGGATGTAAGTAGCGCAGAGAGGAATATTCAGGATGTAGAGAGTGCAGTGAGGAATATTCAGGATATCGAGAGTGCAGTGAGGAATATTCAGGATGTAAGTATTGCAGTGAGGAATATCAGGATGTAGAGAGTGCAGTGAGCAATATTGAGGATGTAGAGAGTACAGTGAGGAATATTCAGGATGTAGAGAGTGCCGTGAGGAATATTGAGTATGTAAGTGACTCAGTGAGGATTATTCAGGATGTAGAGGGTGCATTGAGGAATATTCAGGATGCAGAGAGTGCAGTGAGGAATATTCAGGATGTGGAGAGTGCAGTGAGGAATATTCAGGATGGAGAGAGTGCAATGAGGAATATTCAGGATGTAGAGTTCAGTGAGGAATATTCAGGATGTAGAGTGTGCAGTGAGGAATATTCAGGATGTAAAGAGTGCAGAGAGGAAAATTCAGGATGTAGAGAGTGCTGTGAGGATTATTCAGGATTTAAGTATGGCAGTGAGGAATATTCAGGATGTAGAGACCACAGTGAGGAATATTCAGGATGTAGAGAGTGCAGTGAGGAATATTCAGGATGTAAGAGAGTGCAGTGAGGAATATTCAGGATGTAGGGAGTGCAGTGAGGAATATTCAGGATGTTATGAGCGGAGTGAGGAATATTCAGGATGTAGAGAGTGCAGTGAGGAATATTCAGCATGTAGAGAGTGCAGTGAGGAATATTCAGGATGTAGAGAGTGCAGTGAGGATTATTCAGGATGTAGAGAGTGCAGTGAGGAATATTCAGGATGTAGAGAGTGCAGTGAGGAATATTCAGGATGTAGAGAGCGCAGTGAGGAATATTCAGGACATAAGTAGCGTAGTGAGGAATATTCAGGATGTAGAGAGAGCAGTGAGGAATATTCAGGATGTAGAGAGCGCAGTGTGGAATTTTCAGGATGTAGAGAGTGCTGTGAGGAATCGTCAGGATGTAGAGAGTACAGTGAGGAATATTCAGGATGTAGAGAGTGCAGTGAGGAATATTCTGGATGTAGAGAGTGCAGTGAGGAATATTCAGGATGTAGAGAGTGCTGTGAGGAATCGTCAGGATGTAGAGAGTGCAGTGAGGAATATTCAGGATGTAGAGTGCAGTGAGGAATATTCAGGATGTAGAGAGTGCTGTGAGGAATCGTCAGGATGTAGAGAGTGCAGTGAGGAATATTCAGGATGTAGAGTGCAGTGAGGAATATTCAGGATATAGAGAGTGCAGTGCGGATTATTCAGTATGTAGAGATTACAGTGAGAAATATTCAGGATGTATAGATTGCAGTGAGGAATATTCAGGATGTAGGTACCGCAGTGAGGAATATTCAGGATGTAATTAGCAGAGTAGATTAGAGATGCACTGAAATATATTCAGGATATAGAGAGTGCAGTGAGGAATATTCAGGATGTCGAGAGTGCAGTGAGGAATATTCAGTATGTGGAGAGTGCTGTGAGGATTATTCAGAATATAAGTAATGCAATGAGGATTATTCAGGATGTCGAGACTGCAGTGCGGAATATTCAGGATGTAGAGAGTGCACTGAGGAATATTCAGTGTGTAAGTAGCTAAGAGAGTAATATTCAGGACGTAGAGAGTGCAGTGAGGAATATTTAGGATGTAGAGAGTGCAGTAAGGAATATTCAGGATGTAGAGAGTGCAGTGAGGAATATTCAGGATGTAGAGAGTGCAGTGAACAATATTCAGGATGTAGAGCGCAGTGAGGAATATTCAGGATGTCGAGAGTGCAGTGAGGAATATTGAGGATGTAGAGTGTGCAGTGAGGAATATTCAGGATGTAGAGTGCAGTGAGGAATATTCAGTATTTAAGTAGCACAGTGAGAAATACTCAGGATGTGGAGAATGCAGTGAGGAATATTCAGGATGTAGAGAGTCATGTGAGGAATATTCTGGATGTAGAGAGTGCAGTGAGGAATATTCAGGATGTAGAGAGTGCATGAGGATTATTCAGGATGTAGACAGTGCAGTGAGTAATATTCAGGATTTAGAGAGTGCAGTGAGTAATATTCAGGATGTAGAGAGTGCAGTGAGGAATACTTAGGATGTAGAGAGTGCAGTGAGGAATATTCAGGATGTTAGTAGTGCAGTGAGGAATATTCAGGATGTAAGTAGTGCAGTGAGGAATATTCAGGATATAGAGAGTGCAGTGAGGAATATTCAGGATGTCGAGAGTGCAGTGAGGATTATTCAGGATGCAGAGTGTGCAGTGTGGAATATTCAGGATGTCGAGAGTGCAGTGAGGATTATTCAGGATGTAGAGTGTGCAGTGAGGAATATTCATGATGTAGAGAGTGCAGTGAGGAATATTCAGGATGTAGAGAGTGCAGAGACGAATATTTAGGATTAAGAGAGTGCAGTGAGGAATATTCAGGATGTAAGTATTGCAGTGAGGAATATTCAGGATGTAGAGAGGGAAGAGATGAATAATTAGGATTAAGAGAGTGCAGTGTGCAATATTCAGGAGTTAGAGAGTACAGTGAGGAATATTCAGGACGCAGAGAATGCCGCGAGGAATATTGAGGATGTAAGTGGCTCAGTGAGGATTATTCAGTATGTAGAGTGTGCATTGAGGAATATTCAGGATGTAGAGAGTGCAGTGAGGAGTATTCAGGATGTAGAATGCAGTGAGGAATATTCAAGATGTAGATAGTGCAGTGAGGAATATTCAGGAAGTACGTAGTGCAGTGAGGAATATTCAGGATGTAGAGTTTGAAGTGAGGATTATTCAGGATGTAAGTAGCGCAGAGAGGAATATTCAGGATGTAGAGATTACGGTTAGGATTATTCAGGATGCAGAGAGTGCTGTGAGGAATATTCAGGATGTAGAGACCACAGTGAGGAATATTCAGGATGTAGAGAGTGCAGTGAGGAATGTGCAGGATGTAAGTAGCGCAGAGAGGAATATTCAGTATGTAGAGTTTGCATTGAGGAATATTCAGGATATAGAGAGTGCAGTGATGAATATTCAGGATGTAGAGAGTGCAGTGAGGAATATTCAGGATGTAAGTAGCGCAGTGAGGAATATTCAGGATGTAGAGAGTGCAGTGAGGAATCTTCAGGATGTAGAGAGAGCAGTGAGGAACATTCTGGGTGTAGAGAGTGCAGTGAGGAATATTCAGGATGTACGTAGTGCAGTGAGGAATATTCAGGGTGTAGAGAGTGCAGTGAGGAATATTCAGGATGCAGAGTGCAGTGAGGAATATTCAGGATGCAGAGAGAGCAGTGAGGAATATTCAGGATGTAGAGAGGGCAGTGAGCAATAATCAGGATGAAAAGAGTGCAGTGTGGAATATTGAGGATGCAGAGTGTGCAGAGAGGAATATTCAGGATGTAGAGAGTGCAGTGAGGATTATTCAGGATGTAGAGGATGTAGAGAGTACAGTGAGGAATATTCAGGATGTCGAGAGTGCAGTGAGGAATATTCAGGATGTAGAGTGTGCAGTGAGGAATATTCTGGATGTAGAGTGCAGTGAGGAATATTCAGTATGTTAGTAGCGCAGTGAGAAATACTCAGGATGTGGAGAATGCGGTGAGGAATATTCAGGATTTAGAGAGTCCTGTGAGGAATATTCTGGATGTAGATAGTGCAGTGAGGAATATTCAGGATGTAGAGAGTGCAGTGAGGATTATTTAGGATGTAGACAGTGCAGTGAGTAATATTCAGGATATTAGCAGTGCAGTGAGGAATATTCAGGATTTAAGTAGTGCAGTGAGGAATATTCAGGATGTAGAGAGTGCAGTGAGGAATATTCAGGATGTAGAAAGTGCAGTGACGAATATTTAGGATGAAGAGAGTGCAGTGAGGAATATTCAGGATGTAAGTATTGCAGTGAGGAATATTCAGGATGTAGAGAGTGCAGTGCGCAATATTCAGGATGTAGAAAGTACAGTGAGGAATATTCAGGATGTAGAGAGTGCCGTGAGGAATATTGAGGATGTAAGTGGCTCAGTGAGGATTATTCAGGATATAGAGTGTGCATTGAGGAATATTCAGGATGTAGAGAGTGCAGTGAGGAACATTCAGGATGTACAGATGCAGTGAGGAATATTCAAGATGTAGATAGCACAGTGAGGAATATTCAGGAAGTAAGTAGTGCAGTGAGGAATATTCAGGATGTAGAGTTTGTAGTGAGGAATATTCAGGATGTAAGTAGCGCAGAGAGGAATATTCAGGATGTAGAGATTACTTTGAAGATTATTCAGGATGTAGAGAGTGCTGTGAGGAATATTCAGGATGTAGAGACCACAGTGAGGAATATTCAGGATGTAGAGAGTGCAGTGAGGAATATTCAGGATGTAGAGAGTGCATGAGGATTATACAGGTTGTCGAGTGTGCAGTGAGGAATCGTCAAGATGTTGAGAGTGCAGTGAGGAATATACAGGATGTAAGTAGCGCAGAGAGGTATATTCAGGATGTAGAGAGTGCAGTGAGGAATATTCAGGGTGTCGAGAGTGCAGTGAGGAATATTCAGGATGTAGAGAGTGCAGTGAGGAATATTCAGGGTGTCGAGAGTGCAGTGAGGAATATTCAGGATGTAGAGAGTGCTGTGAGTATTATTCAGAATATAAGTAATGCAGTGAGGAAATTTCAGGACGTAGAGACTGCAGTGCGGAATATTCAGGATGTAGAGAGTGCACTGAGGAATATTCAGTGTGTAAGTAGCTAAGAGAGGAATATTCAGGACGTAGAGAGTGCAGTGAGGAATATTTAGGATGCAGAGAGTGCAGTGAGGAATATTCAGGATGTCGAGAGTGCAGTGAGGAATATTCAGGATGTAGAGAGTGCAGTGAGGAATATTCAGGATGCAGAGAGTGCAGTGAGCAATATTCAGGATGTAGAGCGCAGTGAGGAATATTCAGGATGTCGAGAGTGCAGTGAGGAATATTCAGGATGTAGAGTGTGCAGTGAGGAATATTCTGGATGTAGAGTGCAGTGAGGAATATTCAGTATGTTAGTAGCGCAGTGAGAAATACTCAGGATGTGGAGAATGCAGTGAGGAATATTCAGGATGTAGAGAGTGCTGTGAGGAATATTCTGGATGTAGAGAGTGCAGTGAGGAATATTCAGGATGTAGAGAGTGCAGTGAGGATTATTTAGGATGCAGACAGTGCAGTGAGTAATATTCAGGATGTTAGCAGTGCAGTGAGGAATATTCAGGATGTGGAGAGTGAAGTGAGGAATATTCAGGATGTAGAAAGTGCAGTGACGAATATTTAGGATGAAGAGAGTGCAGTGAGGAATATTCAGGATGTAAGTATGGCAGTGAGGAATATTCAGGATGTAGAGAGTGCCGTGAGGAATATTGAGGATGTAAGTGGCTCAGTGAGGATTATTCAGGATGTAGAGTGTGCATTGAGGAATATTCAGGATGTAGAGAGTGCAGTGAGGAATATTCAGGATGTACAGATGCAGTGAGGAATATTCAAGATGTAGATAGTACAGTGAGGAATATTCAGGAAGTAAGTAGTGCAGTGAGGAATATTCAGGATGTAGAGTTTGTAGTGAGGAATATTCAGGATGTAAGTAGCGCAGAGAGGAATATTCAGGATGTAGAGATTACTTTGAAGATTATTCAGGATGTAGAGAGTGCTGTGAGGAATATTCAGGATGTAGAGACCACAGTGAGGAATATTCAGGATGTAGAGAGTGCAGTGAGGAATATGCAGGATGTAAGTAGCTCAGTGAGGAAAATTCAGTATGTAGAGGTTGCATTGAGGAATATTAAGGATGTAGAGAGTGCTGTGAGGAATATTCAGGATGTAGAGAGTGCAGTGAGGAATATTCAGGATGTAAGTGGCGCAGTGAGGAATATTCAGGATGTAGAGAGTGCAGTGAGGAATCTTGAGGATGTAGAGAGAGCAGTGAGGAACATTCCGGGTGTAGAGAGTTCAGTGAGGAATATTCAAGATGTACGTAGTGCAGTGAGGAATATTCAGAATGTAGAGAGTGCAGTGAGGAATATTCAGTATTTAAGTAGCACAGTGAGAAATACTCAGGATGTGGAGAATGCAGTGAGGAATATTCAGGATGTAGAGAGTCATGTGAGGAATATTCTGGATGTAGAGAGTGCAGTGAGGAATATTCAGGATGTAGAGAGTGCATGAGGATTATTCAGGATGTAGACAGTGCAGTGAGTAATATTCAGGATGTAGAGAGTGCAGTGAGGAATACTTAGGATGTAGAGAGTGCAGTGAGGAATATTCAGGATGTTAGTAGTGCAGTGAGGAATATTCAGGATGTAAGTAGTGCAGTGAGGAATATTCAGGATATAGAGAGTGCAGTGAGGAATATTCAGGATGTCGAGAGTGCAGTGAGGATTATTCAGGATGTAGAGTGTGCAGTGAGGAATATTCAGGATGTAGAGAGTGCAGTGAGGAGTATTCAGGATGTAGAGAGTGCAGTGAGGAATATTCAGGAAGTACGTAGTGCAGTGAGGAATATTCAGGATGTAGAGTTTGAAGTGAGGAATATTCAGGATGTAAGTAGCGCAGAGAGGAATATTCAGGATGTAGAGATTACGGTGAGGATTATTCAGGATGCAGAGAGTGCAGTGAGGAATATTCAGGATGTAGAGAGTGCAGTGAGGAATGTGCAGGATGTAAGTAGCACTGTGAGGAATATTCAGTATGTAGAGTTTGCATTGAGGAATATTCAGGATGTAGAGAGTGCAGTGATGAATATTCAGGATGTAGAGAGTGCAGTGAGGAATGTGCAGGATGTAAGTAGCACTGTGAGGAATATTCAGTATGTAGAGTTTGCATTGAGGAATATTCAGGATGTAGAGAGTGCAGTGATGAATATTCAGGATGTAGAGAGTGCAGTGAGGAATCTTCAGGATGTAGAGAGAGCAGTGAGGAACATTCTGGGTGTAGAGAGTGCAGTGAGGAATATTCAGGATGTACGTAGTGCAGTGAGGAATATTCAGGATGTAGAGAGTGCAGTGAGGAATATTCAGGATGCAGAGTGCAGTGAGTAATATTCAGGATGCAGAGAGCGCAGTGAGCAATATTCAGGATGAAAAGAGTGCAGTGAGGAATATTGAGGATGCAGAGAGTGCAGAGAGGAATATTCAGGATGTAGAGAGTGCAGTGAGGATTATTCAGGATGTAGAGAGTGCAGTGAAGAATATTCAGGATGTTGAGAGTGCAGTGAGGAATATTCAGGATGTAAGTAGCGGTGTGAGGAATATTCAGGTTGTCGAGTGTGCAGTGAGGAATCGTCAACATGTTGAGAGTGCAATGTGGAATATTCAGGATGTAAGTAGCGCAGAGAGGAATATTCAGGATGTAGAGAGTGCAGTGAGGAATTTTCAGGGTGTCGAGAGTGCAGTGAGGAATATTCAGGATGTAGAGAGTGCTGTGAGGATTATTCTGAATATAAGTAATGCAGTGAGGAATATTCAGGACGTAGAGACTGCAGTGCGGAATATTCAGGATTTAGAGAGTGCACTGAGGAATATTCAGTGTGTAAGTAGCTAAGAGAGGAATATTCAGGACGTAGAGAGTGCAGTGAGGAATATTTAGGATGCAGAGAGTGCAGTGAGGAATATTCAGGATGTAGAGAGTGCAGTGAGGAATATTTAGGATGTAGAGTGCAGTGAGGAATATTCAGTATGTTAGTAGCGCAGTGAGAAATACTCAGGATGTGGAGAATGCAGTGAGGAATATTCAGGATGTAGAGAGTCCTGTGAGGAATATTCTGGATGTAGAGAGTGCAGTGAGGAATATTCAGGATGTAGAGAGTGCAGTGAGGATTATTTAGGATGTAGACAGTGCAGTGAGGAATATTCAGGATGTTAGCAGTGCAGTGAGGAATATTCAGGATTTAAGTAGTGCAGTGAGGAATATTCAGGATGTAGAGAGTGCAGTGAGGAATATTCAGGATGTAGAAAGTGCAGAGACGAATATTTAGGATGAAGAGAGTGCAGTGAGGAATATTCAGGATTTAGAGAGTGCAGTGAGGAATATTCAGGAAGTAATTAGCGCAGTGAGGAATATTCAGGATTTAGAGAGTGCAGTGAGGAATATTCAGGATGGACAGAGTGCTGTGAGGAATATTCAGGATGTAGAGAGTGCAGTGAGGAATATTCAGGATGTAGAGAGTGCCGTGAGGAATATTCAGGATGCAGAGACTGCAGTGAGGAATATTCAGGATGTAGAGAGTGCAGTGAGGAATTTTCAGGATGTGGATAGTGCAGTCAGGAATATGAAGGATGTAGAGTGCAGTGAGGAATATTCAGGATGTCGAGAGTGCAGTGAGGAATATTCAGGATATAGAGATTGCAGTGAGCAATATTCAGGATGTAGAGTGCAGTGAGGAATATTCAGGATGTAGAGAGTGCAGTGAGGAATATTCAGGAAGTAAGCAGCGCAGTGAGGAATATTCAGGATGTCGAGAGTGCAGTGAGTAATATTTAGGATGTAGAGAGTGCAGTGAGGAATATTCAGGACGTAGAGAGTGCAGTGAGCAATATTCAGGATGTAGAGAGTGCAGTGAGAAATATTCAGGATGTAGAGAGTGCAGTGAGGAATATTCAGGGTGTAAGTAGCGCAGTGAGGAATATTCAGGATGTAGAGAGTGCAGTGAGGAATATTCAGGATGTAGACAGTGCAGTGAGGAATATTCAGGAAGTAAGCAGCGCAGTGAGGAATATGCAGGATGTAGAGAGTGCAGTGAAAAATACTTAGGATGTAGAGAGTGCAGTGAAGAATATTCAGGATGTAAGTAGTGCAGTGAGGAATATTAGGGATGTAAGAAGTGCAGTAAGGATTATTCAGGATGGAGAGAGTGCAGTGAGGAATATTCAGGATGTAGAGAGTGCTGTGAGTATTATTCAGAATATAAGTAATGCAGTGAGGAATATTCAGGACGTAGAGACTGCAGTGCGGAATATTCAGGATGTAGAGAGTGCACTGAGGAATATTCAGTGTGTAAGTAGCTAAGAGAGGAATATTCAGGACGTAGAGAGTGCAGTGAGGAATATTCAGGATGCAGAGAGTGCAGTGAGGAATATTCAGGATGTCGAGAGTGCAGTGAGGAATATTCAGGATGTAGAGAGTGCTGTGAGCAATATTCAGGATGTAGAGAGTGCAGTGAGGAATATTCAGGATGCAGAGAGTGCAGTGAGCAATATTCAGGATGTAGAGCGCAGTGAGGAATATTCAGGATGTCGAGAGTGCAGTGAGGAATATTCAGGATGTAGAGAGTCCTGTGAGGAATATTCTGGATGTAGAGAGTGCAGTGAGGAATATTCAGGATGTAGAGAGTGCAGTGAGGTTTATTTAGGATGTAGACCGTGCAGTGAGTAATATTCAGGATGTTAGCAGTGCAGTGAGGAATATTCAGGATTGAAGTAGTGCAGTGAGGAATATTCAGGATGTAGAGAGTGCAGTGAGGAATATTCAGGATGTAGAAAGTGCAGTGACGAATATTTAGGATGAAGAGAGTGCAGTGAGGAATATTCAGGATGTAAGTATTGCAGTGAGGAATATTCAGGATGTAGAGAGTGCAGTGCGCAATATTCAGGATGTAGAAAGTACAGTGAGGAATATTCAGGATGTAGAGAGTGCCGTGAGGAATATTGAGGATGTAAGTGGCTCAGTGAGGATTATTCAGGATGTAGAGTGTGCATTGAGGAATATTCAGGATGTAGAGAGTGCAGTGAGGAATATTCAGGATGTACAGATGCAGTGAGGAATATTCAAGATGTAGATAGTACAGTGAGGAATATTCAGGAAGTAAGTAGTGCAGTGAGGAATATTCAGGATGTAGAGTTTGTAGTGAGGAATATTCAGGATGTAAGTAGCGCAGAGAGGAATATTCAGGATGTAGAGAGTGCAGTGAGGAATATTCAGGAAGTAAGCAGCGCAGTGAGGAATATTCAGGATGTCGAGACTGCAGTGAGTAATATTTAGGATGTAGAGAGTGCAGTGAGGAATATTCAGGACGTAGAGAGTGCAGTGAGCAATATTCAGGATGTAGAGAGTGCAGTGAGAAATATTCAGGATGTAGAGAGTGCAGTGAGGAATATTCAGGGTGTAAGTAGCGCAGTGAGGAATATTCAGGATGTAGAGAGTGCAGTGAGGAATATTCAGGATGTAGAGAGTGCAGTGAGGAATATTCAGGATGTAGAGAGTGCAGTGAGGAATATTTAGGATGTAGAGTGCAGTGAGGAATATTCAGTATGTTAGTAGCGCAGTGAGAAATACTCAGGATGTGGAGAATGCAGTGAGGAATATTCAGGATGTAGAGAGTCCTGTGAGGAATATTCTGGATGTAGAGAGTGCAGTGAGGAATATTCAGGATGTAGAGAGTGCAGTGAGGATTATTTAGGATGTAGACAGTGCAGTGAGGAATATTCAGGATGTTAGCAGTTTAGTGAGGAATATTCAGGATTTAAGTAGTGCAGTGAGGAATATTCAGGATGTAGAGAGTGCAGTGAGGAATATTCAGGATGTAGAAAGTGCAGAGACGAATATTTAGGATGAAGAGAGTGCAGTGAGGAATATTCAGGATTTAGAGAGTGCAGTGAGGAATATTCAGGAAGTAATTAGCGCAGTGAGGAATATTCAGGATTTAGAGAGTGCAGTGAGGAATATTCAGGATGGACAGAGTGCTGTGAGGAATATTCAGGATGTAGAGAGTGCAGTGAGGAATATTCAGGATGTAGAGAGTGCCGTGAGGAATATTCAGGATGCAGAGACTGCAGTGAGGAATATTCAGGATGTAGAGAGTGCAGTGAGGAATTTTCAGGATGTGGATAGTGCAGTCAGGAATATGAAGGATGTAGAGTGCAGTGAGGAATATTCAGGATGTCGAGAGTGCAGTGAGGAATATTCAGGATATAGAGATTGCAGTGAGCAATATTCAGGATGTAGAGTGCAGTGAGGAATATTCAGGATGTAGAGAGTGCAGTGAGGAATATTCAGGAAGTAAGCAGCGCAGTGAGGAATATTCAGGATGTCGAGAGTGCAGTGAGTAATATTTAGGATGTAGAGAGTGCAGTGAGGAATATTCAGGACGTAGAGAGTGCAGTGAGCAATATTCAGGATGTAGAGAGTGCAGTGAGAAATATTCAGGATGTAGAGAGTGCAGTGAGGAATATTCAGGGTGTAAGTAGCGCAGTGAGGAATATTCAGGATGTAGAGAGTGCAGTGAGGAATATTCAGGATGTAGACAGTGCAGTGAGGAATATTCAGGAAGTAAGCAGCGCAGTGAGGAATATGCAGGATGTAGAGAGTGCAGTGAAAAATACTTAGGATGTAGAGAGTGCAGTGAAGAATATTCAGGATGTAAGTAGTGCAGTGAGGAATATTAGGGATGTAAGAAGTGCAGTAAGGATTATTCAGGATGGAGAGAGTGCAGTGAGGAATATTCAGGATGTAGAGAGTGCTGTGAGTATTATACAGAATATAAGTAATGCAGTGAGGAATATTCAGGACGTAGAGACTGCAGTGCGGAATATTCAGGATGTAGAGAGTGCACTGAGGAATATTCAGTGTGTAAGTAGCTAAGAGAGGAATATTCAGGACGTAGAGAGTGCAGTGAGGAATATTCAGGATGCAGAGAGTGCAGTGAGGAATATTGAGGATGTAGAGAGAAAAGATAGGAATATTCAGGAATTAGGTAGCACAGTGAGGAATATTCAGGACGTAGAGACTGCAGTGCGGAATATTCAGGATGTAGAGAGTGCACTGAGGAATATTCAGTGTGTAAGTAGCTAAGAGAGGAATATTCAGGACGTAGAGAGTGCAGTGAGGAATATTCAGGATGCAGAGAGTGCAGTGAGGAATATTCAGGATGTCGAGAGTGCAGTGAGGAATATTCAGGATGTAGAGAGTGCTGTGAGCAATATTCAGGATGTAGAGAGTGCAGTGAGGAATATTCAGGATGCAGAGAGTGCAGTGAGCAATATTCAGGATGTAGAGCGCAGTGAGGAATATTCAGGATGTCGAGAGTGCAGTGAGGAATATTCAGGATGTAGAGAGTGCAGTGAGGAATATTCTGGATGTAGAGAGTGCAGTGAGGAATATTCAGGATGTAGAGAGTGCAGTGAGGATTATTTAGGATGTAGACAGTGCAGTGAGGAATATTCAGGATGTTAGCAGTGCAGTGAGGAATATTCAGGATTTAAGTAGTGCAGTGAGGAATATTCAGGATGTAGAGAGTGCAGTGAGGAATATTCAGGATGTAGAAAGTGCAGAGACGAATATTTAGGATGAAGAGAGTGCAGTGAGGAATATTCAGGATGTAAGTATTGCAGTGAGGAATATTCAGGATGTAGAGAGTGCAGTGCGCAATATTCAGGATGTAGAAAGTACAGTGAGGAATATTCAGGATGTAGAGAGTGCCGTGAGGAATATTGAGGATGTAAGTGGCTCAGTGAGGATTATTCAGGATGTAGAGTGTGCATTGAGGAATATTCAGGATGTAGAGAGTGCAGTGAGGAATATTCAGGATGTACAGATGCAGTGAGGAATATTCAAGATGTAGATAGTACAGTGAGGAATATTCAGGAAGTAAGTAGTGCAGTGAGGAATATTCAGGATGTAGAGTTTGTAGTGAGGAATATTCAGGATGTAAGTAGCGCAGAGAGGAATATTCAGGATGTAGAGAGTGCAGTGAGGAATATTCAGGAAGTAAGCAGCGCAGTGAGGAATATTCAGGATGTCGAGAGTGCAGTGAGTAATATTTAGGATGTAGAGAGTGCAGTGAGGAATATTCAGGACGTAGAGAGTGCAGTGAGCAATATTCAGGATGTAGAGAGTGCAGTGAGAAATATTCAGGATGTAGAGAGTGCAGTGAGGAATATTCAGGGTGTAAGTAGCGCAGTGAGGAATATTCAGGATGTAGAGAGTGCAGTGAGGAATATTCAGGATGTAGAGAGTGCAGTGAGGAATATTCAGGATGTAGAGAGTGCAGTGAGGAATATTTAGGATGTAGAGTGCAGTGAGGAATATTCAGTATGTTAGTAGCGCAGTGAGAAATACTCAGGATGTGGAGAATGCAGTGAGGAATATTCAGGATGTAGAGAGTCCTGTGAGGAATATTCTGGATGTAGAGAGTGCAGTGAGGAATATTCAGGATGTAGAGAGTGCAGTGAGGATTATTTAGGATGTAGACAGTGCAGTGAGGAATATTCAGGATGTTAGCAGTTTAGTGAGGAATATTCAGGATTTAAGTAGTGCAGTGTGGAATATTCAGGATGTAGAGAGTGCAGTGAGGAATATTCAGGATGTAGAAAGTGCAGAGACGAATATTTAGGATGAAGAGAGTGCAGTGAGGAATATTCAGGATTTAGAGAGTGCAGTGAGGAATATTCAGGAAGTAATTAGCGCAGTGAGGAATATTCAGGATTTAGAGAGTGCAGTGAGGAATATTCAGGATGGACAGAGTGCTGTGAGGAATATTCAGGATGTAGAGAGTGCAGTGAGGAATATTCAGGATGTAGAGAGTGCCGTGAGGAATATTCAGGATGCAGAGACTGCAGTGAGGAATATTCAGGATGTAGAGAGTGCAGTGAGGAATTTTCAGGATGTGGATAGTGCAGTCAGGAATATGAAGGATGTAGAGTGCAGTGAGGAATATTCAGGATGTCGAGAGTGCAGTGAGGAATATTCAGGATATAGAGATTGCAGTGAGCAATATTCAGGATGTAGAGTGCAGTGAGGAATATTCAGGATGTAGAGAGTGCAGTGAGGAATATTCAGGAAGTAAGCAGCGCAGTGAGGAATATTCAGGATGTCGAGAGTGCAGTGAGTAATATTTAGGATGTAGAGAGTGCAGTGAGGAATATTCAGGACGTAGAGAGTGCAGTGAGCAATATTCAGGATGTAGAGAGTGCAGTGAGAAATATTCAGGATGTAGAGAGTGCAGTGAGGAATATTCAGGGTGTAAGTAGCGCAGTGAGGAATATTCAGGATGTAGAGAGTGCAGTGAGGAATATTCAGGATGTAGACAGTGCAGTGAGGAATATTCAGGAAGTAAGCAGCGCAGTGAGGAATATGCAGGATGTAGAGAGTGCAGTGAAAAATACTTAGGATGTAGAGAGTGCAGTGAAGAATATTCAGGATGTAAGTAGTGCAGTGAGGAATATTAGGGATGTAAGAAGTGCAGTAAGGATTATTCAGGATGGAGAGAGTGCAGTGAGGAATATTCAGGATGTAGAGAGTGCTGTGAGTATTATACAGAATATAAGTAATGCAGTGAGGAATATTCAGGACGTAGAGACTGCAGTGCGGAATATTCAGTATGTAGAGAGTGCACTGAGGAATATTCAGTGTGTAAGTAGCTAAGAGAGGAATATTCAGGACGTAGAGAGTGCAGTGAGGAATATTCAGGATGCAGAGAGTGCAGTGAGGAATATTCAGGATGTCGAGAGTGCAGTGAGGAATATTCAGGATGTAGAGAGTGCTGTGAGCAATATTCAGGATGTAGAGAGTGCAGTGAGGAATATTCAGGATGCAGAGAGTGCAGTGAGCAATATTCAGGATGTAGAGCGCAGTGAGGAATATTCAGGATGTCGAGAGTGCAGTGAGGAATATTCAGGATGTAGAGAGTCCTGTGAGGAATATTCTGGATGTAGAGAGTGCAGTGAGGAATATTCAGGATGTAGAGAGTGCAGTGAGGTTTATTTAGGATGTAGACCGTGCAGTGAGTAATATTCAGGATGTTAGCAGTGCAGTGAGGAATATTCAGGATTTAAGTAGTGCAGTGAGGAATATTCAGGATGTAGAGAGTGCAGTGAGGAATATTCAGGATGTAGAAAGTGCAGTGACGAATATTTAGGATGAAGAGAGTGCAGTGAGGAATATTCAGGATGTAAGTATTGCAGTGAGGAATATTCAGGATGTAGAGAGTGCAGTGCGCAATATTCAGGATGTAGAAAGTACAGTGAGGAATATTCAGGATGTAGAGAGTGCCGTGAGGAATATTGAGGATGTAAGTGGCTCAGTGAGGATTATTCAGGATGTAGAGTGTGCATTGAGGAATATTCAGGATGTAGAGAGTGCAGTGAGGAATATTCAGGATGTACAGATGCAGTGAGGAATATTCAAGATGTAGATAGTACAGTGAGGAATATTCAGGAAGTAAGTAGTGCAGTGAGGAATATTCAGGATGTAGAGTTTGTAGTGAGGAATATTCAGGATGTAAGTAGCGCAGAGAGGAATATTCAGGATGTAGAGAGTGCAGTGAGGAATATTCAGGAAGTAAGCAGCGCAGTGAGGAATATTCAGGATGTCGAGAGTGCAGTGAGTAATATTTAGGATGTAGAGAGTGCAGTGAGGAATATTCAGGACGTACAGAGTGCAGTGAGCAATATTCAGGATGTAGAGAGTGCAGTGAGAAATATTCAGGATGTAGAGAGTGCAGTGAGGAATATTCAGGGTGTAAGTAGCGCAGTGAGGAATATTCAGGATGTAGAGAGTGCAGTGAGGAATATTCAGGATGTAGACAGTGCAGTGAGGAATATTCAGGAAGTAAGCAGCGCAGTGAGGAATATGCAGGATGTAGAGAGTGCAGTGAAAAATACTTAGGATGTAGAGAGTGCAGTGAAGAATATTCAGGATGTAAGTAGTGCAGTGAGGAATATTCAGGATGTAAGAAGTGCAGTAAGGATTATTCAGGATGGAGAGAGTGCAGTGAGGAATATTCAGGATGTAGAGAGTGCTGTGAGTATTATTCAGAATATAAGTAATGCAGTGAGGAATATTCAGGACGTAGAGACTGCAGTGCGGAATATTCAGGATGTAGAGAGTGCACTGAGGAATATTCAGTGTGTAAGTAGCTAAGAGAGGAATATTCAGGACGTAGTGAGTGCAGTGAGGAATATTCAGGATGCAGAGAGTGCAGTGAGGAATATTCAGGATGTCGAGAGTGCAGTGAGGAATATTCAGGATGTAGAGAGTGCTGTGAGCAATATTCAGGATGTAGAGAGTGCAGTGAGGAATATTCAGGATGCAGAGAGTGCAGTGAGCAATATTCAGGATGTAGAGCGCAGTGAGGAATATTCAGGATGTCGAGAGTGCAGTGAGGAATATTCAGGATGTAGAGAGTCCTGTGAGGAATATTCTGGATGTAGAGAGTCCAGTGAGGAATATTCAGGATGTAGAGAGTGCAGTGAGGTTTATTTAGGATGTAGACAGTGCAGTGAGTAATATTCAGGATGTTAGCAGTGCAGTGAGGAATATTCAGGATTTAAGTAGTGCAGTGAGGAATATTCAGGATGTAGAGAGTGCAGTGAGGAATATTCAGGATGTAGAAAGTGCAGTGACGAATATTTAGGATGAAGAGAGTGCAGTGAGGAATATTCAGGATGTAGAGAGTGCAGTGAGGAATATTCAGGATGTAGAGAGTGCAGTGCGCATATTCAGGATGTAGAAAGTACAGTGAGGAATATTCAGGATGTAGAGAGTGCCGTGAGGAATATTGAGGATGTAAGTGGCTCAGTGAGGATTATTCAGGATGTAGAGTGTGCATTGAGGAATATTCAGGATGTAGAGAGTGCAGTGAGGAATATTCAGGATGTACAGATGCAGTGAGGAATATTCAAGATGTAGATAGTACAGTGAGGAATATTCAGGAAGTAAGTAGTGCAGTGAGGAATATTCAGGATGTAGAGTTTGTAGTGAGGAATATTCAGGATGTAAGTAGCGCAGAGAGGAATATTCAGGATGTAGAGATTACTTTGAAGATTATTCAGGATGTAGAGAGTGCTGTGAGGAATATTCAGGATGTAGAGACCACAGTGAGGAATATTCAGGATGTAGAGAGTGCAGTGAGGAATATGCAGGATGTAAGTAGCTCAGTGAGGAATATTCAGTATGTAGAGGTTGCATTGAGGAATATTCAGGATGTAGAGATTGCTGTGAGGAATATTCAGGATGTTGAGAGTGCAGTGAGGAATATTCAGGATGTAAGTAGCGCAGTGAGGAATATTCAGGATGTAGAGAGTGCAGTGAGGAATCTTCAGGATGTAGAGAGAGCAGTGAGGAACATTCCGGGTGTAGAGAGTGCATGAGGATTATTCAGGTTGTCGAGTGTGCAGTGAGGAATCGTCAAGATGTTGAGAGTGCAGTGAGGAATATTCAGGATGTAAGTAGCGCAGAGAGGAATATTCAGGATGTAGAGAGTGCAGTGAGGAATATTCAGGGTGTCGAGAGTGCAGTGAGGAATATTCAGGATGTAGAGAGTGCTGTGAGTATTATTCAGAATATAAGTAATGCAGTGAGGAATATTCAGGACGTAGAGACTGCAGTGCGGAATATTCAGGATGTAGAGAGTGCACTGAGGAATATTCAGTGTGTAAGTAGCTAAGAGAGGAATATTCAGGACGTAGAGAGTGCAGTGAGGAATATTTAGGATGCAGAGAGTGCAGTGAGGAATATTCAGGATGTCGAGAGTGCAGTGAGGAATATTCAGGATGTCGAGAGTGCAGTGAGGAATATTCAGGATGTAGAGTGTGCAGTGAGGAATATTCTGGATGTAGAGTGCAGTGAGGAATATTCAGTATGTTAGTAGCGCAGTGAGAAATACTCAGGATGTGGAGAATGCAGTGAGGAATATTCAGGATGTAGAGAGTCCTGTGAGGAATATTCAGGATGTAGAGTGCAGTGAGGAATATTCAGGATGTAGAGAGTGCCGTGAGGAGTATTCAGGATATAAGTAGCGCAGTGAGGTATTTTCAGCATGTAGAGAGTGCAGTGAGGTATATTTAGGATGTAAGTGGCTCAGTGAGGATTATTCAGGATGTAGAGATTTTATTGAGGAATATTCAGGATGTAAGTAGCGCAGTGAGGAAAATATAGGATGTAGAGAGTGCTGTGAGGTATATTCAGGATATAGAGTGTGCAGTGAGGAATATTCAGGATGTAGAGTGCAGTGAGGATTATTCAAGATGTAGAGAGTGCAGTGAGGAATATTCAGGATAGAAGTAGCGCAGTGAAAAATATTCAGGATGTAGAGAGTTCAGTGAGGAATATTCAGGATGTAGACACTGCAGTGAGGAATATTCAGGATGTGGAGAGTGCTGTGAGGAATATACAGGATGTCGAGAGTGCAGTGAGGAATATTGAGGATGTAGACCGTGCAGTGAGGAATATTTAGGATGTAGAGAGTGCAATGATTAATATTCAGGATGTCGCGAGTGCAGTGAGGAATATTCAGTATGTAGAGAGTTCAGTGAGGAATATTCAGGATGTAGAGAGTGCAGTGAGGAACATTCAGGATGTAGAGACTGCAGTGAGGATTATTCAGGATTGCGAGAGTGCTGTGAGGAATATTCAGGATGTAAGTAGCGCAGTGAGGAAATTTCAGGATGTAGAGAGTGCAATGAGGAATATTGAGGATGTAGAGAGTGCAGTGCAGAATATTCAGGATTTAGAGCGTACAGTGAAATATATTCCAGATGTAGAGAGTGCAGTGATGAATATTCAGGATGTAGAGTGTGCAGTGAGGAATATTCAGGATGTAGAGAGTGCAGTGAGGAATATTCAGGATTTAGAATGCAGTGAGGAATATTCACGATGGAGAGAGTGCTGTGAGGAATATTCAGGATGTAGAGAGTGCAGTGAGGAATATTCAGGATGCAGAGAGTGCAGTGAGGAATATTCAGGATGCAGAGAGTGCAGTGAGGAATATTCAGGATGTAGAGAGTGCAGTGAGAAATATTCAGGATTTAGAATGCAGTGAGGAATATTCACGATGGAGAGAGTGCTGTGAGGAATATTCAGGATGTAGAGAGTGCAGTGAGGAATATTCAGGATGCAGAGAGTGCAGTGAGGAATATTCAGGATGTAGAGAGTGAAGTGATTAATATTCAGGATGTAGAGTGTGCAGTGAGGAATATTCAGGATGTAAGAAGTGCAGTAAGGATTATTCAGGATGGAGAGAGTGCAGTGAGGAATATTCAGCATGTAGAGAGTGCAGTTAAGATTATTCAGGATGTAGTGAGTGCAGCGAGGAATATTCAGGATGTAGAGAGTGCAATGAGGAATATTCAGGATGTAGAGTGTACAGTGAGGAATATTCAGGATGTAGACAGTGCCGTGAGGAATATTCAGGATATTAGAAACGCAGTGAGGAATATTCAGGATGTGGAGAGTGAAGTGAAGAATATTCAAGATGTAGAGAGTGCTGTGAGAAATATTCAGGATGTAGAGTGCAGTGAGGAATATTCAGGATGTTGAGAGTGCCGTGAGGAATATTCAGGTTGTAAGTAGCGCAGTGAGGAAAATTCAGGATGTAGAGAGTGCTGTGAGGAATATTCAGGATATAGAGTGTGCAGTGAGGAATATTCAGGATGTAGAGAGTGCCGTGAGGAATATTCAGGATATTAGAAGCGCAGTGAGGAATATTCAGGATGTGGAGAGTGAAGTGAAGAATATTCAAGATGTAGAGACTGCTGTGAGAAATATTCAGGATGTAGAGTGCAGTGAGGAATATTCAGGATGTTGAGAGTGCCGTGAGGAATATTCAGGATGTAAGTAGCGCAGTGAGGTATATTCAGGATGTAGACAGTGCAGTGATGAATATTCAGGATTTCGCGAGTGCAGTGAGGAATATTCAGGATGTAGAGAGTGCAGTGAGGAATATTCAGAATGTAGAGAGTGCAGTGAGATATTTTCAGGATGTAGAGTGTACAGTGAGGAATATTCAGGATGTAGAGAGTTCCGTGAGGAATATTCAGGATGTAAGTGGCTCAGTGAGGAAAATTCAGGATGTAGAGAGTGCTGTGAGGAATATTCAGGACGTAAGTAGCGCAGTGAGGAAAATTCAGGATGTAGAGAGTGCTGTGAGGAATATTCAGGATATAGAGTGTGCAGTGAGGAATATTCAGGATGTAGAGAGTGCCGTGAGGAGTATTCAGGATATAAGTAGCGCAGTGAGGTATTTTCAGGATGTAGAGAGTGCAGTGAGGAATATTTAGGATGTAAGTGGCTCAGTGAGGATTATTCAGGATGTAGAGATTTTATTGAGGAATATTCAGGATGTAAGTAGCGCAGTGAGGAAAATATAGGATGTAGAGAGTGCTGTGAGGTATATTCAGGATATAGAGTGTGCAGTGAGGAATATTCAGGATGTAGAGTGCAGTGAGGAATATTCAGGATGTAGAGAGTGCAGTGAGGAATATTCAGGATAGAAGTAGCGCAGTGAGGAATATTCAGGATGTAGAGAGTTCAGTGAGGAATATTCAGGATGTAGACACTGCAGTGAGGAATATTCAGGATGTGGAGAGTGCTGTGAGGAATATTCAGGATGTCGAGAGTGCAGTGAGGAATATTGAGGATGTAGACCGTGCAGTGAGGAATATTTAGGATGTAGAGAGTGCAATGATTAATATTCAGGATGTCGCGAGTGCAGTGAGGAATATTCAGGATGTAGCGAGTTCAGTGAAGAACATTCAGGATGTAGAGACTGCAGTGAGGATTATTCAGGATTGAGAGAGTGCTGTGAGGAATATTCAGGATGTAAGTAGCGCAGTGAGGAAATTTCAGGATGTAGAGAGTGCAATGAGGAATATTCAGGATGTAGAGAGTGCAGTGAGGAATATTCAGGATTTAGAGCGTACAGTGAAATATATTCCGGATGTAGAGAGTGCAGTGATGAATATTCAGGATGTAGAGTGTGCAGTGAGGAATATTCAGGATGTAGAGAGTGCAGTGAGGAATATTCAGGATTTAGAATGCAGTGAGGAATATTCACGATGGAGAGAGTGCTGTGAGGAATATTCAGGATGTGGAGAGTGCAGTGAGTTATATTCAGGATGCAGAGAGTGCAGTGAGGAATATTCAGGTTGCAGAGAGTGCAGTGAGGAATAGTTAGGATGGAGAGAGTGCAGTGAAGAATATTCAGGATGTAAGTAGTGCAGTGAGGAATATTCAGGATGTAAGAAGTGCAGTGAGGAATATTTAGGATGTAAGTAGCTCAGTGAGGAATATTCAGGATGTAGAGATTGCAGTGATGAGTATTCAGGATGTAGGTAGCGCAGTGAGAATTATTCAGGATGTAGAGAATGCAGTGAGTAATATTCAGGATGTAGAGTGTGCAGTGAGGAATATTCAGCATGTAATGATTTCTGTGAGTAATATTCAGGATGTAGAGAATGCTGTGAGGAATATTCAGGATGTAGAGAGTGCAGTGAGGAATATTCAGGATGTAGCGAGTGCAGTGAGGAACATTCAGGATGTAGAGACTGCAGTGAGGATTATTCAGGATTTAGAGAGAGCAGTGAGGAATATTCAGGATGTAGAGAGTGCAGTGAGGAATATTTAGGAAGTAGAGAGTGCAGTGAAGAATATTCAGGATGTAAGTATTGCAGTGAGGAATATTCAGGGTGTAGCGAGTGCCATGAGGAATATTCAGAATGTAGATTGTACAGTGAGGAATACTCTGGATGTAGAGAGTGCCGTGACGAATATTCAGGATGTAAGTGGCTCAGTGAGGATTATTCAGGATGCAGAGAGTGCAGTGAGGAATATTTAGGATGTACAGAGTGCAGTGAGGAATATTGAGGACGTAGAGAGTGCAGTGAGGAATATTCAGGATGTAGAGAGTGCAGTGAGAAATATTCAGGATGTAAGTAGTGCATTGAGGAATATTCAGAATGTCGAGAGTGCAGTGATGAATATTTTGGATGTAGAAAGTGCAGTGTGGAATATTCAGGATGTAAGAGGCTCAGTGAGGAATATTCAGGATGTAGAGAGTGCAGTGTGGAATATTTAGGATGTAGAGAGTGCAGTGAAGAATATTCAGGATGTACAGAGTGCACTGAGGAATATTTAGGATGTAGAGAGTGCAGTGAGGAATATTCAGGATGTAAGAGGCTCAGTGAGGAATATTCAGGATGTAGAGAGTGCAGTGAGGAATATTCAGAATGTAGAGTGTGCAGTGAGGAATATTCAGGATGTAGAGACTGCAATGAGGAATATTCAGGAGGTAGTGAGCGCAGTGAGGAAAATTCTGGATGTAGAGAGTACAGTGAGGAATATTCAGGATACAGAGAGTGCAGTGAGGAATATTCAGGATGCAGAGTGCAGTGAGGATTATTCAGGATGGACAGAGTGCAGTGAGGAATATTCAGGATGTAGAGAGTGCAGTAAAGATTATTCAGGATGTAGTGAGTGCAGTGAGGATTATTCAGCATGTCGAGAGTGCAGTGAGGAATATTCAGGAAGTATAGATTGCAGTGAGGAATATTCAGGATGTTGGTACCGCAGTGAGTTATATTCAGGATGTAAGTAGCACAGTAAGGAATATTCAGGATGCAGAGAGTGCAGTGAGGAATATTGAGGATGTAGAGAGTGCAGATAGGAATATTCAGGATGTAGAGAGTGCAGTGAGGAATATTCAGGATGCAGAGAGTGCAGTGAAGAATATTCAGGATGTAGAGAGTGTAGTGAGGAATATTCAGGATGTGGAGAGTGCAGTGAGGAATATTCAGGATGTAGAGAGTGCAGTGAGGATTTCCAGCATGTAGATTGTGCAGTGAGGAATATTCAGGATGTCGAGTGCAGTGAGGAATATTCAGTATGTAAGTAGCGCAGTGAGGAATATTCAGGATTTCGGAAGCGCAGTGAGAAATACTCATGATGTGGAGAATGCAGTGAGGAATATTCAGGATCTAGCGATTACAGTGAGGAATATTCAGGATGAAGAGAGTGCAGTGAGGAATATTCAGGATGTAAGTAGTGCAGTGAGGAATATTCAGGATGTAGAGAATGCAGTGAGGAATATTCAGGATGTTGAGAGCGGAGTGAGGAATACTTAGGATGTAGAGAGTGCAGTGAGGAATATTCAGGATGTAAGTAGTGCAGTGAGGAATATTCAGGATGTAAGTAGTGCAGTGAGGAATATTTAGGATGTAGAGAATGCAGTGAGGAATATTCAGGATGTTGAGAGCGGAGTGAGGAATACTTAGGATGTAGAGATTGCAGTGAGGAATATTCAGGATGTAAGTAGTGCAGTGAGGAATATTCAGGATGTAAGTAGTGCAGTGAGGAATTTTCAGGATTTAGAGAGTGCTGTGAGAAATATTCAGGATGTAGAGAGTGCAGTGAGGAATATTCAGTATGTATGTAGCGCAGTGAGGAATATTTAGGATGTAGAGAGTGCAGTGAGGATTATTCAGGATGTAGTGAGTGCAGTGAGGAATATTCAGGATGTCGAGTGCAGTGAGGAATATTCAGTATGTATGTAGCGCAGTGAGGAATATTCAGGATTTAGGAAGCGCAGTGAGAAATACTCATGATGTGGAGAATGCAGTGAGGAATATTCAGGATCTAGCGATTACAGTGAGGAATATTCAGGATGTAGAGAGTGCAGTGAGGAATATTTAGGATGCAGAGAGTGCAGTGAGGAATATTCAGGATGTAAGTAGTGCAGTGAGGAATTTACAGGATGTAGAGAGTGCTGTGAGAAATATTCAGGATGTAGAGAGTGCAGTGAGGGATATTTAGGATTTAGAGAGTGCAGTGAGGAATATTCAGGATGTAGAGAGTGCAGTGAGGAATATTTAGGATGCAGAGAGTACAGTGAGAAATATTCAGGATCTAAGTAGTGCAGTGAGGAATATTTAGGATGTAGAGAGTGCAGTGAGGAATATTTAGGATGTAGAGAGTGCAGTGAGGAATATTCAGGATGTAAGAGGCTCAGTGAGGAATATTCAGGATGTAAGTAGTGCATTGAGGAATATTCAGAATGTAGAGACTGCAGTGAGGAATATTTAGGATGTAGAGAGTGCAGTGAGGAATATTCAGGATGTAAGTGGCTCAGTGAGGAATATTCAAGATGTAGAGAGTGCAGTGTGGATTATTTAGGATGTAGAGAGTGCAGTGAGGAATATTTAGGATGTAGAGAGTGCAGTGAGGAATATTCAGGATGTAGAGAGTGCAGTGAGGAATATTTAGGGTGCAGAGAGTGCAGTGAGGAATATTCAGGATGTAGAGAGCGCAGTGAAAAAGACTTAGGATGTAGAGAGTGCAGTGAGGAATATTCAGAATGTAGAGTGTGCAGTGAGGAATATTCAGGATGTAGAGACTGCAATGAGGAATATTCAGGAGGTAGTGAGCGCAGTGAGGAAAATTCTGGATGTAGAGAGTACAGTGAGGAATATTCAGGATACAGAGAGTGCAGTGAGGAATATTCAGGATGCAGAGTGCAGTGAGGATTATTCAGGATGGACAGAGTGCAGTGAGGAATATTCAGGATGTAGAGAGTGCAGTAAAGATTATTCAGGATGAAGTGAGTGCAGTGAGGATTATTCAGCATGTCGAGAGTGCAGTGAGGAATATTCAGGAAGTATAGATTGCAGTGAGGAATATTCAGGATGTTGGTACCGCAGTGAGTTATATTCAGGATGTAAGTAGCACAGTAAGGAATATTCAGGATGCAGAGAGTGCAGTGAGGAATATTGAGGATGTAGAGAGTGCAGATAGGAATATTCAGGATGTAGAGAGTGCAGTGAGGAATATTCAGGATTTAGAGAGTGCAGTGAAGAATATTCAGGATGTAGAGAGTGTAGTGAGGAATATTCAGGATGTGGAGAGTGCAGTGAGGAATATTCAGGATGTAGAGAGTGCAGTGAGGATTTCCAGCATGTAGATTGTGCAGTGAGGAATATTCAGGATGTCGAGTGCAGTGAGGAATATTCAGTATGTAAGTAGCGCAGTGAGGAATATTCAGGATTTCGGAAGCGCAGTGAGAAATACTCATGATGTGGAGAATGCAGTGAGGAATATTCAGGATCTAGCGATTACAGTTAGGAATATTCAGGATGAAGAGAGTGCAGTGAGGAATATTCAGGATGTAAGTAGTGCAGTGAGGAATATTCAGGATGTAGAGAATGCAGTGAGGAATATTCAGGATGTTGAGAGCGGAGTGAGGAATACTTAGGATGTAGAGAGTGCAGTGAGGAATATTCAGGATGTAAGTAGTGCAGTGAGGAATATTCAGGATGTAAGTAGTGCAGTGAGGAATATTTAGGATGTAGAGAATGCAGTGAGGAATATTCAGGATGTTGAGAGCGGAGTGAGGAATACTTAGGATGTAGAGATTGCAGTGAGGAATATTCAGGATGTAAGTAGTGCAGTGAGGAATATTCAGGATGTAAGTAGTGCAGTGAGGAATTTTCAGGATTTAGAGAGTGCTGTGAGAAATATTCAGGATGTAGAGAGTGCAGTGAGGAATATTCAGTATGTATGTAGCGCAGTGAGGAATATTTAGGATGTAGAGAGTGCAGTGAGGATTATTCAGGATGTAGTGAGTGCAGTGAGGAATATTCAGGATGTCGAGTGCAGTGAGGAATATTCAGTATGTATGTAGCGCAGTGAGGAATATTCAGGATTTAGGAAGCGCAGTGAGAAATACTCATGATGTGGAGAATGCAGTGAGGAATATTCAGGATCTAGCGATTACAGTGAGGAATATTCAGGATGTAGAGAGTGCAGTGAGGAATATTTAGGATGCAGAGAGTGCAGTGAGGAATATTCAGGATGTAAGTAGTGCAGTGAGGAATTTACAGGATGTAGAGAGTGCTGTGAGAAATATTCAGGATTTAGAGAGTGCAGTGAGGGATATTTAGGATTTAGAGAGTGCAGTGAGGAATATTCAGGATGTAGAGAGTGCAGTGAGGAATATTTAGGATGCAGAGAGTGCAGTGAGAAATATTCAGGATCTAAGTAGTGCAGTGAGGAATATTTAGGATGTAGAGAGTGCAGTGAGGAATATTTAGGATGTAGAGAGTGCAGTGAGGAATATTCAGGATGTAAGAGGCTCAGTGAGGAATATTCAGGATGTAAGTAGTGCATTGAGGAATATTCAGAATGTAGAGACTGCAGTGAGGAATATTTAGGATGTAGAGAGTGCAGTGAGGAATATTCAGGATGTAAGTGGCTCAGTGAGGAATATTCAGGATGTAGAGAGTGCAGTGTGGATTATTTAGGATGTAGAGAGTGCAGTGAGGAATATTTAGGATGTAGAGAGTGCAGTGAGGAATATTCAGGATGTAGAGAGTGCAGTGAGGAATATTTAGGGTGCAGAGAGTGCAGTGAGGAATATTCAGGATGTAGAGAGCGCAGTGAAAAAGACTTAGGATGTAGAGAGTGCAGTGAGGAATATTCAGGATTTAAATAGTGCAGTGTGGAATATTCAGGACGTCAGTAGCGCAGTGAGAAATACTCATGATGTGGAGAATGCAGTGAGGAATATTCAGGATCTACAGAGTGCAGTGAGGAATATTCAGGATCTAGCGATTACAGTGAGGAATATTCAGGATGAAGAGAGTGCAGTGAGGAATATTCAGGATGTAGATAGTCCAGTGAGGAATATTTGGGATATAGTGAGTGCAGTGAGGAATATTCAGGATGTAGAGAGTGCAGTGAGGAATATTCAGGATGTCAGTAGTGCAGTGAGAAATACTCATGATGTGGAGAATCAGTGAGGAATATTCAGGATCTACAGAGTGCAGTGAGGAATATTTAGGATGTAGAGAGTGCAGTGAGTAATATTCAGGATGTAGAGAGCGCAGTGAAAAATACTTAGGATGTAGAGAGTGCAGTGAGGAATATTCAGGATGTAAGTAGTGCAGTGAGGAATATTCAGGATGTAAATAGTGCAGTGAGGAATTTTCAGGATGTAGAGAGTGCTGTGAGGAATATTCAGGATGTAGAGAGTGCATAGAGGAACTTTCAGGATGTAGAGAGAGCAGTGATGAGTATTCAGGAGGTAGAGAGTGCAGTGAGGAATATTCAGGATGTTGAGAGTGGAGTAATAATTATTCAGGATGTAGAGTGTGCAGTGAGGAATATTCAGGATTTAGGAAGCGCAGTGAGAAATAATCATGATGTGGAGAATGTAGTGAGGAATATTCAGGATCTAGCGATTACAGTGAGGAATATTCAGGATGTGGAGAGTGCAGTGATGAGTATTCAGGATGTGGAGAGTGCATTAAGGAATTTCCAGGATGTAGATTGTGCAGTGAGGAATATTCAGGATGTCGAGTGCAGTGAGGAATATTCAGTATGTATGTAGCGCAGTGAGGAATATTCAGGATTTAGGAAGCGCAGTGAGAAATACTCATGATGTGGAGAAGGCAGTGAGGAATATTCAGGATCTAGCGATTACAGTGAGGAATATTCATGATGTGGAGAGTGCAGTGAGGAATATTCAGGATGTAGAGAGTGCAGTGAGGAATACTTAGGATGCAGAGAGTGCAGTGAGGAATATTCAGGATGTAGAGAGTGCAGTGAGGAATATTCAGGATGCAGAGAGTGCAGTGAGAAATATTCAGGATGTAAGTAGTGCATTGAGGAATATTCAAAATGTAGACAGTGCAGTGAGGAATATTTTGGATGTAGAGAGTGCAGTGTGGAATATTGAGGATGTAGAGAGTGCACTGAGGAATATTCAGGATGTAGAGAGTGCAGTGAGGAATATTTAGGGTGCAGAGAGTGCAATGAGTAATATTCAGGATGTAGAGAGTTCAGTGAGGAATATTCAGGATTTAAATAGTGCAGTGAGGAATATTCAGGATGTAGAGAGTGCAGTGAGGATTATTCAGGATGTAATTAGCGCAGTGAGGAATATTCAGGATGTAGATAGTGCAGTGAAATATATTCAAGATGTAGAGAGTGGAGTGATGATTATTCAGGATGTAGATTGTGCAGTGAGGAATATTCAGGATGTAGAGAGCGCAGTGAGGAATATTCAGGATGTAAATAGTGCAGTGAGGAATTTTCAGGATGTAGAGAGTGCTGTGAGGAATATTCAGGATGTAGAGAGTGCATAGAGGAATTTTCAGGATGTAGAGAGTGCAGTGATGAGTATTCAGGATGTAGAGAGTGCAGTGAGGAATATTCAGGATGTTGAGAGTGGAGTAATAATTAATAAGGATGTAGAGTGTGCAGTGAGGAATATTCAGGATGTAGAGAGTGCTGTGAGGAATATTCAGGATGTAGAGACTGCTGTGATGAATATTCAGGAAGAAGAGAGTGAAGTGAGAAATACTCATGATGTGGAGAATGCAGTGAGGAATATTCAGGATCTAGCGATTACAGTGAGGAATATTCAGGATGAAGAGAGTGCAGTGAGGAATTTTCAGGATGTAGAGAGTGCTGTGAGGAATATTCAGGATGTAGAGATTGCAGTGAGGAATATTCAGGATGTAGAGAGTGCAGTGAGGAAAATTCAGGATGTAGAGAGTGCAGTGAGCAATATTCAGGATGTAGAGAGTGCAGTGAGGAATATTCAGGATTTAGAGTGTGCAGTGAGGAATATTCAGGATGCAGAGAGTGCAGTGAGTTATATTCAGGATGTAGAGAGTGCAGTGAAATATATTCAGGATGTGGAGAGTGCAGTGATGAGTATTCAGGATGTGGAGACTGCATTGAGGAATTTCCAGGATGTAGATTGTGCAGTGAGGAATATTCAGGATGTCGAGTGCAGTGAGGAGTATTCAGTATGTAAGTAGCGCAGTGAGGAATATTCAGGATTTAGGAAGCGCAGTGAGAAATACTCATGATGTGGAGAATGCAGTGAGGAATATTCAGGATCTAGCGATTACAGTGAGGAATATTCAGGATGAAGAGAGTGCATTGAGGAATATTCAGGATGTAGAGAGTGCAGTGAGAAATATTTAGGATGTAGAGAATGCAGTGAGGAATATTCAGGATGTTGAGAGCGCAGTGAGGAATATTCAGGATGTAAGTAGTGCAGTGAGGAATATTCAGGATGTAAGTAGTGCAGTGAGGAATTTTCAGGATTTAGAGAGTGCTGTGAGAAATATTCAGGATGTAGAGAGTGCAGTGAGGAATATTTAGGATGTAGAGAGTGCAGTGAGGAATATAAAGGATGCAGAGAGTGCAGTGAGTTATATTCATGAAGTAGAGAGTGCAATGAGGAATATTCAGGATGTAAATAGCGCAGTGAGGAATATTCAGGATGTAGAGAGTGCAGTGATGAGTATTCAGGATGTGGAGAGTGCATTAAGGAATTTCCAGGATGTAGATTGTGCAGTGAGGAATATTCAGGATGTCGAGTGCAGTGAGGAATATTCAGTATGTATTTAGCGCAGTGAGGAATATTCAGGATTTAGGAAGCGCAGTGAGAAATACTCATGATGTGGAGAATGCAGTGAGGAATATTCAAGATCTAGCGATTACAGTGAGGAATATTCAGGATGTGCATAGTGCAGTGAGGAATTTTCAGGATGTAGAGTGTTTTGTGAGAAATATTCAGGATGTAGAGAGTGCAGTGAGGAATATTTAGGATTTAGAGAGTGCAATGAGGAATATTCAGGATGTAGAGTGCAGTGAGGAATATTCAGGATGTAGAGAGTGCAGTGAGGAATACTTAGGATGCAGAGAGTGCAGTGAGGAATATTCAGAATGTAGAGAGTGCAGTGAGGAATATTCAGGATTTGGAGAGTGCAGTGAGGATTATTCAGAATGTAGAGACTTCAGTGAGTAATATTCAGGATGTAGTGAGTGCAGTGAGGAATATTCAGGATGTAGAGAGTGCAGTGAGGAATATTCAGGATGTAGAGAGTGCAGTGAGGAATATTCAGGATGTAGAGAGTGCAGTGAGGAATATTCAGGATGAAGAGTGTGCAGTGAGGAATATTCATGATGTAGAGAGTGCAGTGAGGAATGCTTAGGATGTAGAGAGTGCAGTGAAGAATATTCAGGATGTAGAGAGTGCAGTGAGGAATATTCAGGATGTAGAGAGTGCAGTGAGGAATATTCAGGATGTAGAGTGTGCAGTGAGGAATATTCAGGATGTAGAGAGTGCAGTGAGGAATACTTAGGATGTAGAGAGTGCAGTGAAGAATATTCAGGATGTAGAGAGTGCAGTGAGGTATATTCAGGATTTAAATAGTGCAGTGAGGAATATTCAGGATGTCAGTAGCGCAGTGAGGAATATTCATGATGTGGAGAATGCAGTGAGGAATATTCAGGATCTAGCGATTACAGTGAGGAATATTCAGGATGAAGAGAGTGCAGTGAGGAATATTCAGGATGTAGAGAGTGCAGAGAGGAATATTCAGGATATAAGTAGTGCAGTGAGGAATATTCAGGATGTAGAGAGTACAGTGAGGAATATTCAGGATGTAGAGAGTGCAGTGAAGAATATATAGGATGTAGAGAGTGCAGTGAGGAATATTCAGGATGTAAGTAGTGCAGTGAGGAATATTCAGGATGTAAGTAGTGCAGTGAGGAATATTTAGGATGTGGAGAGTGCAGTGAGGAATTTTCAGCATGTAGAGAGTGCATAGAGGAATTTTCAGAATGTAGAGAGTGCAGTGATGAGTATTCAGGATGTAGAGAGTGCAGTGAGGAATATTCAGGATGTAGAGAGTGCTATGAGGAATATTCAGGATGTAGAGAGTGCATAGAGGAATTTTCAGAATGTAGAGAGTGCAGTGATGAGTATTCAGGATGTAGAGAGTGCAGTGAGGAATATTCAGGATGTAGAGAGTGCAGTGAGGATTATTCAGGATGTAATTAGTGCAGTGAGGAATATTCAGGATGTAGAGAGTGCAGTGAAATATATTCAAGATGTAGAGAGTGGAGCGATGATTATTCAGGATGTAGAGAGTGCAGTGAGGAATATTCAGGATGTAGAGAGTGCAGTGAGAAATACTCATGATGTGGAGAATGTAGTGAGGAATATTCAGGATGTAGAGAGTGCAGTGATGAATATTCAGGAAGAAGAGAGTGCAGTGAGAAATACTCATGATGTGGAGAATCAGTGAGGAATATTCAGGATGTAGAGAGTGCAGTGAGGAATATTCAGGATGTAGAGAGTGCAGTGAGGAATATTCAGGATTTAGAGTGTGCAGTGAGGAATATTCAGGATGCAGAGAGTGCAGTGAGTTATATTCAGGATGTAGAGAGTGCAATGAGGAATATTCAGGATGTAAATAGCGCGGTGAGGAATATTCAGGATGTAGAGAGTGCAGTGAAATATATTCAGGATGTGGAGAGTGCAGTGATGAGTATTCAGAATGTGGAGAGTGCATTGAGGAATTTCCAGGATGTAGATTGTGCAGTGAGGAATATTCAGGATGTCGAGTGCAGTGAGGAGTATTCAGTATGTAAGTAGCGCAGTGAGGAATATCCAGGATTTAGGAAGCGCAGTGAGAAATACTCATGATGTGGAGAATGCAGTGAGGAATATTCAGGATCTAGCGATTACAGTGAGGAATATTCAGGATGTAGAGAGTGCAGTGAGGAATATTCAGGATGTAGAGAGTGCAGTGAGGAATATTCAGGATGTAGAGTGTGCAGTGAGGAATATTCAGGATGTAGAGAGTGCAGTGAGGAATACTTAGGATGTAGAGAGTGCAGTGAGGAATATTCAGGATGCAGAGAGTGCAGTGAGAAATATTCAGGATGTAAGTAGTGCAGTGAGGAATATTCAAAATGTAGACAGTGCAGTGAGGAATATTTTGGATGTAGATAGTGCAGTGAGGAATATTCAGGATGTAAGAGGCTCAGTGAGGAATATTCAGGATGTAGAGAGTGCAGTGTGGAATATTGAGGATGTAGAGAGTGCACTGAGGAATATTCAGGATGTAGAGAGTGCAGTGAGGAATATTTAGGGTGCAGAGAGTGCAATGAGTAATATTCAGGATGTAGAGAGTTCAGTGAGGAATATTCAGGATTTAAATAGTGCAGTGAGGAATATTCAGGATGTAGAGATTGCAGTGAGGATTATTCAGGATGTAATTAGCGCAGTGAGGAATATTCAGGATGTAGAGAGTGCAGTGAAATATATTCAAGATGTAGAGAGTGGAGTGATGATTATTCAGGATGTAGATTGTGCAGTGAGGAATATTCAGGATGTAGAGAGCGCAGTGAGGAATATTCAGGATGTAAATAGTGCAGTGAGGAATTTTCAGGATGTAGAGAGTGCTGTGAGGAATATTCAGGATGTAGAGAGTGCATAGAGGAATTTTCAGGATGTAGAGAGTGCAGTGAGGAATATTCAGGATGTAGAGAGTGCAGTGAGGAATATTCAGGATGTAGAGAGTGCAGTGAGGAATATTCAGGATGTTGAGAGTGGAGTAATAATTAATAAGGATGTAGAGTGTGCAGTGAGGAATATTCAGGATGTAGAGAGTGCTGTGAGGAATATTCAGGATGTAGAGACTGCTGTGATGAATATTCAGGAAGAAGAGAGTGAAGTGAGAAATACTCATGATGTGGAGAATGCAGTGAGGAATATTCAGGATCTAGCGATTACAGTGAGGAATATTCAGGATGAAGAGAGTGCAGTGAGGAATTTTCAGGATGTAGAGAGTGCTGTGAGGAATATTCAGGATGTAGAGATTGCAGTGAGGAATATTCAGGATGTAGAGAGTGCAGTGAGGAAAATTCAGGATGTAGAGAGTGCAGTGAGCAATATTCAGGATGTAGAGAGTGCAGTGAGGAATATTCAGGATTTAGAGTGTGCAGTGAGGAATATTCAGGATGCAGAGAGTGCAGTGAGTTATATTCAGGATGTAGAGAGTGCAGTGAAATATATTCAGGATGTGGAGAGTGCAGTGATGAGTATTCAGGATGTGGAGAGTGCATTGAGGAATTTCCAGGATGTAGATTGTGCAGTGAGGAATATTCAGGATGTCGAGTGCAGTGAGGAGTATTCAGTATGTAAGTAGCGCAGTGAGGAATATTCAGGATTTAGGAAGCGCAGTGAGAAATACTCATGATGTGGAGAATGCAGTGAGGAATATTCAGGATCTAGCGATTACAGTGAGGAATATTCAGGATGAAGAGAGTGCATTGAGGAATATTCAGGATGTAGAGAGTGCAGTGAGAAATATTTAGGATGTAGAGAATGCAGTGAGGAATATTCAGGATGTTGAGAGCGCAGTGAGGAATATTCAGGATGTAAGTAGTGCAGTGAGGAATATTCAGGATGTAAGTAGTGCAGTGAGGAATTTTCAGGATTTAGAGAGTGCTGTGAGAAATATTCAGGATGTAGAGAGTGCAGTGAGGAATATTTAGGATGTAGAGAGTGCAGTGAGGAATATAAAGGATGCAGAGAGTGCAGTGAGTTATATTCATGAAGTAGAGAGTGCAATGAGGAATATTCAGGATGTAAATAGCGCAGTGAGGAATATTCAGGATGTAGAGAGTGCAGTGATGAGTATTCAGGATGTGGAGAGTGCATTAAGGAATTTCCAGGATGTAGATTGTGCAGTGAGGAATATTCAGGATGTCGAGTGCAGTGAGGAATATTCAGTATGTATTTAGCGCAGTGAGGAATATTCAGGATTTAGGAAGCGCAGTGAGAAATACTCATGATGTGGAGAATGCAGTGAGGATTATTCAAGATCTAGCGATTACAGTGAGGAATATTCAGGATGTACATAGTGCAGTGAGGAATTTTCAGGATGTAGAGTGTTTTGTGAGAAATATTCAGGATGTAGAGAGTGCAGTGAGGAATATTTAGGATTTAGAGAGTGCAATGAGGAATATTCAGGATGTAGTGAGTGCAGTGAGGAATATTCAGGATGTAGAGAGTGCAGTGAGGAATATTCAGGATGTAGAGAGTGCAGTGAGGAATATTCAGGATGTAGAGAGTGCAGTGAGGAATATTCAGGATGAAGAGTGTGCAGTGAGGAATATTCATGATGTAGAGAGTGCAGTGAGGAATGCTTAGGATGTAGAGAGTGCAGTGAAGAATATTCAGGATGTAGAGAGTGCAGTGAGGAATATTCAGGATGTAGAGAGTGCAGTGAGGAATATTCAGGATGTAGAGTGTGCAGTGAGGAATATTCAGGATGTAGAGAGTGCAGTGAGGAATACTTAGGATGTAGAGAGTGCAGTGAAGAATATTCAGGATGTAGAGAGTGCAGTGAGGTATATTCAGGATTTAAATAGTGCAGTGAGGAATATTCAGGATGTCAGTAGCGCAGTGAGGAATATTCATGATGTGGAGAATGCAGTGAGGAATATTCAGGATCTAGGGATTACAGTGAGGAATATTCAGGATGAAGAGAGTGCAGTGAGGAATATTCAGGATGTAGAGAGTGCAGAGAGGAATATTCAGGATATAAGTAGTGCAGTGAGGAATATTCAGGATGTAGAGAGTACAGTGAGGAATATTCAGGATGTAGAGAGTGCAGTGAAGAATATATAGGATGTAGAGAGTGCAGTGAGGAATATTCAGGATGTAAGTAGTGCAGTGAGGAATATTCAGGATGTAAGTAGTGCAGTGAGGAATATTTAGGATGTGGAGAGTGCAGTGAGGAATTTTCAGCATGTAGAGAGTGCATAGAGGAATTTTCAGAATGTAGAGAGTGCAGTGATGAGTATTCAGGATGTAGAGAGTGCAGTGAGGAATATTCAGGATGTAGAGAGTGCTATGAGGAATATTCAGGATGTAGAGAGTGCATAGAGGAATTTTCAGAATGTAGAGAGTGCAGTGATGAGTATTCAGGATGTAGAGAGTGCAGTGAGGAATATTCAGGATGTAGAGAGTGCAGTGAGGATTATTCAGGATGTAATTAGTGCAGTGAGGAATATTCAGGATGTAGAGAGTGCAGTGAAATATATTCAAGGTGTAGAGAGTGGAGCGATGATTATTCAGGATGTAGAGAGTGCAGTGAGGAATATTCAGGATGTAGAGAGTGCAGTGAGAAATACTCATGATGTGGATAATGTAGTGAGGAATATTCAGGATGTAGAGAGTGCAGTGATGAATATTCAGGAAGAAGAGAGTGCAGTGAGAAATACTCATGATGTGGAGAATCAGTGAGGAATATTCAGGATGTAGAGAGTGCAGTGAGGAATATTCAGGATGTAGAGAGTGCAGTGAGGAATATTCAGGATTTAGAGTGTGCAGTGAGGAATATTCAGGATGCAGAGAGTGCAGTGAGTTATATTCAGGATGTAGAGAGTGCAATGAGGAATATTCAGGATGTAAATAGCGCGGTGAGGAATATTCAGGATGTAGAGAGTGCAGTGAAATATATTCAGGATGTGGAGAGTGCAGTGATGAGTATTCAGAATGTGGAGAGTGCATTGAGGAATTTCCAGGATGTAGATTGTGCAGTGAGGAATATTCAGGATGTCGAGTGCAGTGAGGAGTATTCAGTATGTAAGTAGCGCAGTGAGGAATATCCAGGATTTAGGAAGCGCAGTGAGAAATACTCATGATGTGGAGAATGCAGTGAGGAATATTCAGGATCTAGCGATTACAGTGAGGAATATTCAGGATGTAGAGAGTGCAGTGAGGAATATTCAGGATGTAGAGAGTGCAGTGAGGAATATTCAGGATGTAGAGTGTGCAGTGAGGAATATTCAGGATGTAGAGAGTGCAGTGAGGAATACTTAGGATGTAGAGAGTGCAGTGAGGAATATTCAGGATGCAGAGAGTGCAGTGAGAAATATTCAGGATGTAAGTAGTGCAGTGAGGAATATTCAAAATGTAGACAGTGCAGTGAGGAATATTTTGGATGTAGATAGTGCAGTGAGGAATATTCAGGATGTAAGAGGCTCAGTGAGGAATATTCAGGATGTAGAGAGTGCAGTGTGGAATATTGAGGATGTAGAGAGTGCACTGAGGAATATTCAGGATGTAGAGAGTGCAGTGAGGAATATTTAGGGTGCAGAGAGTGCAATGAATAATATTCAGGATGTAGAGTGTTCAGTGAGGAATATTCAGGATTTAAATAGTGCAGTGAGGAATATTCAGGATGTAGAGAGTGCAGTGAGGATTATTCAGGATGTAATTAGCGCAGTGAGGAATATTCAGGATGTAGAGAGTGCAGTGAAATATATTCAAGATGTAGAGAGTGGAGTGATGATTATTCAGGATGTAGATTGTGCAGTGAGGAATATTCAGGATGTAGAGAGCGCAGTGAGGAATATTCAGGATGTAAATAGTGCAGTGAGGAATTTTCAGGATGTAGAGAGTGCTGTGAGGAATATTCAGGATGTAGAGAGTGCATAGAGGAATTTTCAGGATGTAGAGAGTGCAGTGATGAGTATTCAGGATGTAGAGAGTGCAGTGAGGAATATTCAGGATGTTGAGAGTGGAGTAATAATTAATAAGGATGTAGAGTGTGCAGTGAGGAATATTCAGGATGTAGAGAGTGCTGTGAGGAATATTCAGGATGTAGAGACTGCTGTGATGAATATTCAGGAAGAAGAGAGTGAAGTGAGAAATACTCATGATGTGGAGAATGCAGTGAGGAATATTCAGGATCTAGCGATTACAGTGAGGAATATTCAGGATGAAGAGAGTGCAGTGAGGAATTTTCAGGATGTAGAGAGTGCTGTGAGGAATATTCAGGATGTAGAGATTGCAGTGAGGAATATTCAGGATGTAGAGAGTGCAGTGAGGAAAATTCAGGATGTAGAGAGTGCAGTGAGCAATATTCAGGATGTAGAGAGTGCAGTGAGGAATATTCAGGATTCAGAGTGTGCAGTGAGGAATATTCAGGATGCAGAGAGTGCAGTGAGTTATATTCAGGATGTAGAGAGTGCAGTGAAATATATTCAGGATGTGGAGAGTGCAGTGATGAGTATTCAGGATGTGGAGAGTGCATTGAGGAATTTCCAGGATGTAGATTGTGCAGTGAGGAATATTCAGGATGTCGAGTGCAGTGAGGAGTATTCAGTATGTAAGTAGCGCAGTGAGGAATATTCAGGATTTAGGAAGCGCAGTGAGAAATACTCATGATGTGGAGAATGCAGTGAGGAATATTCAGGATCTAGCGATTACAGTGAGGAATATTCAGGATGAAGAGAGTGCATTGAGGAATATTCAGGATGTAGAGAGTGCAGTGAGAAATATTTAGGATGTAGAGAATGCAGTGAGGAATATTCAGGATGTTGAGAGCGCAGTGAGGAATATTCAGGATGTAAGTAGTGCAGTGAGGAATATTCAGGATGTAAGTAGTGCAGTGAGGAATTTTCAGGATTTAGAGAGTGCTGTGAGAAATATTCAGGATGTAGAGAGTGCAGTGAGGAATATTTAGGATGTAGAGAGTGCAGTGAGGAATATAAAGGATGCAGAGAGTGCAGTGAGTTATATTCATGAAGTAGAGAGTGCAATGAGGAATATTCAGGATGTAAATAGCGCAGTGAGGAATATTCAGGATGTAGAGAGTGCAGTGATGAGTATTCAGGATGTGGAGAGTGCATTAAGGAATTTCCAGGATGTAGATTGTGCAGTGAGGAATATTCAGGATGTCGAGTGCAGTGAGGAATATTCAGTATGTATTTAGCGCAGTGAGGAATATTCAGGATTTAGGAAGCGCAGTGAGAAATACTCATGATGTGGAGAATGCAGTGAGGAATATTCAAGATCTAGCGATTACAGTGAGGAATATTCAGGATGTACATAGTGCAGTGAGGAATTTTCAGGATGTAGAGTGTTTTGTGAGAAATATTCAGGATGTAGAGAGTGCAGTGAGGAATATTTAGGATTTAGAGAGTGCAATGAGGAATATTCAGGATGTAGAGTGCAGTGAGGAATATTCAGGATGTAGAGAGTGCAGTGAGGAATACTTAGGATGCAGAGAGTGCAGTGAGGAATATTCAGAATGTAGAGAGTGCAGTGAGGAATATTCAGGATTTGGAGAGTGCAGTGAGGATTATTCAGAATGTAGAGACTTCAGTGAGTAATATTCAGGATGTAGTGAGTGCAGTGAGGAATATTCAGGATGTAGAGAGTGCAGTGAGGAATATTCAGGATGTAGAGAGTGCAGTGAGGAATATTCAGGATGTAGAGAGTGCAGTGAGGAATATTCAGGATGAAGAGTGTGCAGTGAGGAATATTCATGATGTAGAGAGTGCAGTGAGGAATGCTTAGGATGTAGAGTGTGCAGTGAAGAATATTCAGGATGTAGAGAGTGCAGTGAGGAATATTCAGGATGTAGAGAGTGCAGTGAGGAATATTCAGGATGTAGAGTGTGCAGTGAGGAATATTCAGGATGTAGAGAGTGCAGTGAGGAATACTTAGGATGTAGAGAGTGCAGTGAAGAATATTCAGGATGTAGAGAGTGCAGTGAGGTATATTCAGGATTTAAATAGTGCAGTGAGGAATATTCAGGATGTCAGTAGCGCAGTGAGGAATATTCATGATGTGGAGAATGCAGTGAGGAATATTCAGGATCTAGGGATTACAGTGAGGAATATTCAGGATGAAGAGAGTGCAGTGAGGAATATTCAGGATGTAGAGAGTGCAGAGAGGAATATTCAGGATATAAGTAGTGCAGTGAGGAATATTCAGGATGTAGAGAGTACAGTGAGGAATATTCAGGATGTAGAGAGTGCAGTGAAGAATATATAGGATGTAGAGAGTGCAGTGAGGAATATTCAGGATGTAAGTAGTGCAGTGAGGAATATTCAGGATGTAAGTAGTGCAGTGAGGAATATTTAGGATGTGGAGAGTGCAGTGAGGAATTTTCAGCATGTAGAGAGTGCATAGAGGAATTTTCAGAATGTAGAGAGTGCAGTGATGAGTATTCAGGATGTAGAGAGTGCAGTGAGGAATATTCAGGATGTAGAGAGTGCTATGAGGAATATTCAGGATGTAGAGAGTGCATAGAGGAATTTTCAGAATGTAGAGAGTGCAGTGATGAGTATTCAGGATGTAGAGAGTGCAGTGAGGAATATTCAGGATGTAGAGAGTGCAGTGAGGATTATTCAGGATGTAATTAGTGCAGTGAGGAATATTCAGGATGTAGAGAGTGCAGTGAAATATATTCAAGATGTAGAGAGTGGAGCGATGATTATTCAGGATGTAGAGAGTGCAGTGAGGAATATTCAGGATGTAGAGAGTGCAGTGAGAAATACTCATGATGTGGAGAATCTAGTGAGGAATATTCAGGATGTAGAGAGTGCAGTGATGAATATTCAGGAAGAAGAGAGTGCAGTGAGAAATACTCATGATGTGGAGAATCAGTGAGGAATATTCAGGATGTAGAGAGTGCAGTGAGGAATATTCAGGATGTAGAGAGTGCAGTGAGGAATATTCAGGATTTAGAGTGTGCAGTGAGGAATATTCAGGATGCAGAGAGTGCAGTGAGTTATATTCAGGATGTAGAGAGTGCAATGAGGAATATTCAGGATGTAAATAGCGCGGTGAGGAATATTCAGGATGTAGAGAGTGCAGTGAAATATATTCAGGATGTGGAGAGTGCAGTGATGAGTATTCAGAATGTGGAGAGTGCATTGAGGAATTTCCAGGATGTAGATTGTGCAGTGAGGAATATTCAGGATGTCGAGTGCAGTGAGGAGTATTCAGTATGTAAGTAGCGCAGTGAGGAATATTCAGGATTTAGGAAGCGCAGTGAGAAATACTCATGATGTGGAGAATGCAGTGAGGAATATTCAGGATCTAGCGATTACAGTGAGGAATATTCAGGATGTAGAGAGTGCAGTGAGGAATATTCAGGATGTAGAGAGTGCAGTGAGGAATATTCAGGATATAGAGTGTGCAGTGAGGAATATTCAGGATGTAGAGAGTGCAGTGAGGAATACTTAGGATGTAGAGAGTGCAGTGAAGAATATTCAGGATGTAGAGAGTGCAGTGAGGTATATTCAGGATTTAAATAGTGCAGTGAGGAATATTCAGGATGTCAGTAGCGCAGTGAGGAATATTCATGATGTGGAGAATGCAGTGAGGAATATTCAGGATCTAGCGATTACAGTGAGGAATATTCAGGATGAAGAGAGTGCAGTGAGGAATATTCAGGATGTAGAGAGTGCAGAGAGGAATATTCAGGATATAAGTAGTGCAGTGAGGAATATTCAGGATGTAGAGAGTACAGTGAGGAATATTCAGGATGTAGAGAGTGCAGTGAAGAATATATAGGATGTAGAGAGTGCAGTGAGGAATATTCAGGATGTAAGTAGTGCAGTGAGGAATATTCAGGATGTAAGTAGTGCAGTGAGGAATTTTCAGGATGTAGAGAGTGCAGTGAGGAATATTCAGGATGTAGAGAGTGCAGAGAGGAATATTCAGGATATAAGTAGTGCAGTGAGGAATATTCAGGATGTAGAGAGTACAGTGAGGAATATTCAGGATGTAGAGAGTGCAGTGAAGAATATTTAGGATGTAGAGAGTGCAGTGAGGAATATTCAGGATGTAAGTAGTGCAGTGAGGAATTTTCAGGATGTAGAGAGTGCTGTGAGAAATATTCAGGATGCAGAGAGTGCAGTGAGGAATATTTAGGATTTAGAGAGTGCAGTGAGTAATGTTCAGGATGTAAGTAGTGCATTGAGGAATATTCAGAATGTAGAGAGTGCAGTCAGGAATATTTTCGATGTAGAGAGTGCAGTGAGGAATATTCAGGATGTAAGAGGCTCAGTGAGGAATATTCAGGATGTAGAGAGTGCAGTGAGGAATATTTAGGATGTGGAGAGTGCAGTGAGGAATATTCAGGATGTAAGAGGCGCAGTGAGGAATATTCAGGATGTAGAGAGTGCAGTATGGAATATTTAGGATGTAGAGAGTGCAATGAGGAATATTCAGGATGTAGAGAATGCAGTTAGGAATATTTAGGATGTAGAGAGTGCAGTGAGGAATATTCAGGATGTAGAGAGTGCAGTGAGGATTATTCAGGATGTAGAGAGTGCAGTGAGAAATACTCATGATGTGGAGAATGTAGTGAGGAATATTCAGGATGTAGAGAGTGCAGTGATGAATATTCAGGAAGAAGAGACTGCAGTGAGAAATACTCATGATGTGGAGAATCAGTGAGGAATATTCAGGAT
Organism: Isurus oxyrinchus; assembly: GCA_026770705.1. Lineage (NCBI taxonomy): Eukaryota > Metazoa > Chordata > Chondrichthyes > Lamniformes > Lamnidae > Isurus > Isurus oxyrinchus. The sequence goes on along the minus strand of JANJGN010000032.1, from coordinate 7,722,806 downwards.
GTAGAGAGTGCAGTGAGGAATATTCAGGATGTAGAGAGTGCAGTGAGGAATATTCAGGATGTAGAGAGTGCAGTGAGTTATATTCAGGATGTAGAGAGTGCAATGAGGAATATTCAGGATGTAAATAGCGCGGTGAGGAATATTCAGGATGTAGAGAGTGCAGTGAAATATATTCAGGATGTGGAGAGTGCAGTGATGAGTATTCAGAATGTGGAGAGTGCATTGAGGAATTTCCAGGATGTAGATTGTGCAGTGAGGAATATTCAGGATGTCGAGTGCAGTGAGGAATATTCAGTATGTATTTAGCGCAGTGAGGAATATTCAGGATTTAGGAAGCGCAGTGAGAAATACTCATGATGTGGAGAATGCAGTGAGGAATATGCAGGATCTAGCGATTACAGTGAGGAATATTCAGGATGAAGAGAGTGCAGTGAGGAATATTCAGGATGTAGAGAGTGCAGTGAGGAATATTTAGGTTGTAGAGAGTGCAGTGAGGAATATTCAGGATGTTGAGAGTGCAGTGAGGAATACTTAGGATGTAGAGAGTGCAGTGAGGAATATTCAGGATGTAAGTAGTGCAGTGAGGAATTTTCAGGATGTAGAGAGTGCTGTGAGAAATAATCAGGATGTAGAGAGTGCAGTGAGGAATATTTAGGATGTAGAGAGTGCAGTGAGGAATATTCAGGATGTAGAGAGTGCAGTGAGGAATACTTAGGATGCAGAGAGTGCAGTGAGAAATATTCAGGATGTAAGCAGTGCATTGAGGAATATTCAGAATGTAGAGAGTGCAGTGAGGAATATTCAGGATGTAGAGAGTGCAGTGAGGAATATTCAGGATGTAAGAGGCTCAGTGAGGAATATTCAGGATGTAGAGAGTGCAGTGTGGAATATTTAGGATGTAGAGTTGCAGTGAGGAATATTCAGGATGGAAAGAGTGCAGTGAGGAATATTTAGGTTGCAGAGAGTGCATTGAGTAATATTCAGGATGTAGAGAGCTCAGTGAAAAAAACTTAGGATGTAGAGAGTGCAGTGAGGAATATTCAGGATTTAAATAGTGCAGTGAGGAACATTAAGGATGTCAGTAGTGCAGTGAGAAATACTCATGATGTGGAGAATATAGTGAGGAATATTCAGGATGTAGAGAGTGCAGTGAGGAATATTCAGGATGTGGAGACTGCAGTGATGAATATTCAGGATTTAGAGAGTGCAGAGAGGCATATTCAGGATGTAGAGAGAGCAGTGAGCAATTTTCAGGATGTAGAGTGCAGTGAGGAATATAAAGGATGTAGAGAGTGCAGTGAAATATATTCAGGATGTGGAGAGTGCAGTGATGAGTATTCAGGATGTGGAGAGTGCATTGAGGAATTTCCAGGATATAGATTGTGCAGTGAGGAATATTCAGGATGCCGACTGCAGTGAGGAATATTCAGTATGTAAGTAGCGCAGTGAGGAATATTCAGGATTTAGAAAGCGCAGTGAGAAATACTCATGATGTGGAGAATGCAGTGAGGAATATTCAGGATGAAGAAAGTGCAGTGAGGAATATTCAGGATGTAGAGAGTGCAGTGAGGAATACTTAGGATGTAGAGAGCGCAGTGAGGAATATTTAGGATGTGGAGAGTGCAGTGAGGAATATTCAGGATGTTGAGAGCGCAGTGAGGAATACTTAGGATGTGGAGAGTGCAGTGAGGAATATTCAGGATGTTGAGAGCGCAGTGAGGAATACTTAGGATGTAGAGAGTGCAGTGAGGAATATTCAGGATGTAAGTAGTGCAGTGAGGAATATTCAGGATGTAAGCAGTGCAGTGAGGAATATTCAGGATGTAGAGAGTGCTGTGAGAAATATTCAGGATGTAGAGAGTGCAGTGAGGAATATTTAGGATGTAGAGAGTGCAGTGAGGAATATTCAGGATGTAGAGAGTGCAGTGAGGAATATTAAGGATGTAGAGAGTGCAGTGAGAAATATTCAGGATGTAAGTAGTACATTGAGGAATATTCAGAATGTAGAGAGTGCAGTGAGGAATATTTAGGATGTAGAGATGCAGTGAGGAATATTCAGGATGTAAGAGGCTCAGTGAGGAATATTCAGGATGTAGAGAGTGCAGTGTGGAATATTTAGGATGTAGAGAGTGCAGTGAGGAATATTCAGGATGTAAGAGGCTCAGTGAGGAATATTCAGGATGTAGAGAGTGCAGTGTGGAATATTTAGGATGTAGCGAGTGCAGTGAGGAATATTCAGGATGTAGAGAGTGCAGTGTGGAATATTTAGGATGTAGAGAGTGCAGTGAGGAATATTCAGGATTTAAATAGTGCAGTGAGGAATATTCAGGATGTCAGTAGTGCAGTGAGAAATACTCATGATGTGGAGAATGCAGTGAGGAATATTCAGGATCTACACAGTGCAGTGAGGAATATTCAGGATGTAGAGAGTGCAGTGAGGAATATTCAGGAAGTAGAGAGTGCAGTGAGGAACATTTAGGATGTAGAGAGAGCAGTGAGGAATATTAAGAATGTAGAGAGAGCAGTGAGGAATATTCAGGATGTCGAGAGTGCACTGAGGAATATTCAGGATGTAGAGAGAGCAGTGAGGAATATTCAGGATGTAGAGAGTTCTGTGAGGAATATTTAGGATGCAGAGAGTGCAGTGAGGAATATTCAGGATGTAAGTAGTGCAGTGAGGAATATTCAGAATGTAAGTAGTGCGGTGAGGAATATTCAGGATGTAGAGTGTGCAGTGAGGTATATTCACGATGTAGAGAGTGCAGTGAGGAATATTTATGTTGTAGAGAGTGCAGTGAGGAATATTCAGGATGTCGAGAGTGCAGTGAGAAATATTCAGGATGTAGGGAGTGCATTGTGGAATATTCAGGATGTAGAGAGTACAGTGAGGAATATTCAGGATGTAGAGAGTGCCGTGAGGAATATTCAGGATGTATGTGGCTCAGTGAGGATTAATCAGGTTGTAGAGAGTGCATTGAATAAATTCAGGATGTAGAGAGTGCAGTGAGGAATATTCAGGTTGTAGAGAGTGCAGTGAGGAATATTCAGGATGTAGAGAGTGCGGTGAGGAAAATTCAGGAAGTAAGTAGCGCACTGAGGAATATTCAGGAATTCGAGAGTGCAGTGAGGAATATTCAGGATGTAGAGAGTGCAGTCTGGAATATTCAGGATGTAGACAGTTCAGTGACGAATATTCAGGATGTAGAGTTCAGTGAGGAATATTCAGGATGTAGAGAGTGCCGTGAGGAATATTCAGGATGTAAGTGGCTCAGTGAGGAATATTCAGGATGAAGAGAGTGCAGTGAGGCATATTCAGGATGTAGAGAGCGCAGTGATGAATATTCAGGATGTAGAGTGCAGTGAGGAATATTCAGGATGTAGAGTGCAGTGAGGAATATTCAGGATGTAGAGAGTGCCGTGAGGAATATTCAGGATGCAAGTGGCTCAATGAGGAATAGTCAGGATGTAGAGAGCACAGTGAGGAATATTCAGGATGTAGAGAGTGCTGTGTGGCATATTCAGGATTTAGAGATTGCAGTGAGGAATATTCAGGATGCAGAGAGTGCCGTGAGGAATATTCAGGATGCAAGTGGCTCAATGAGGAATATTCAGGATGTAGAGAGTACAGTGAGGAATATTCAGGATGTAGAGAGTGCTGTGAGGCATATTCAGGATTAAGAGATTGCAGTGAGGAATATTCAAGATGTAGAGAGTGCAGTCAGGAATATTCATGATGAAGAGACTGCAGTGAGGAATATTGAGGAGATAGAGTGCAGTGAGGAATATTCAGGATGTAAGTAGCGCAGTGAGGAATATTCAGGATGTAGAGAGTACAGTGAGGAACATTCAGGATGTAGAGAGTGCAGTGAGGAATATTCAGGATGTAGAGAGTGCAGTGAGGAATATTCAGCATGTAGAGAGTGCAGTGAGGAATATTTAGGATGTAGAGAGTGCAGTGAGAAATATTCAGGATGTAAGTAGTACATTGAGGAATATTCAGAATGTAGAGAGTGCAGTGAGGAATATTTAGGATGTAGAGATGCAGTGAGGAATATTCAGGATGTAAGAGGCTCAGTGAGGAATATTCAGGATGTAGAGAGTGCAGTGTGGAATATTTAGGATGTAGAGAGTGCAGTGAGGAATATTCAGGATGTAAGAGGCTCAGTGAGGAATATTCAGGATGTAGAGAGTGCAGTGTGGAATATTTAGGATGTAGCGAGTGCAGTGAGGAATATTCAGGATGTAGAGAGTGCAGTGTGGAATATTTAGGATGTAGAGAGTGCAGTGAGGAATATTCAGGATTTAAATAGTGCAGTGAGGAATATTCAGGATGTCAGTAGTGCAGTGAGAAATACTCATGATGTGGAGAATGCAGTGAGGAATATTCAGGATCTACACAGTGCAGTGAGGAATATTCAGGATGTAGAGAGTGCAGTGAGGAATATTCAGGAAGTAGAGAGTGCAGTGAGGAACATTTAGGATGTAGAGAGAGCAGTGAGGAATATTAAGAATGTAGAGAGAGCAGTGAGGAATATTCAGGATGTCGAGAGTGCACTGAGGAATATTCAGGATGTAGAGAGAGCAGTGAGGAATATTCAGGATGTAGAGAGTTCTGTGAGGAATATTTAGGATGCAGAGAGTGCAGTGAGGAATATTCAGGATGTAAGTAGTGCAGTGAGGAATATTCAGAATGTAAGTAGTGCGGTGAGGAATATTCAGGATGTAGAGTGTGCAGTGAGGTATATTCACGATGTAGAGAGTGCAGTGAGGAATATTTAGGTTGTAGAGAGTGCAGTGAGGAATATTCAGGATGTCGAGAGTGCAGTGAGAAATATTCAGGATGTAGGGAGTGCATTGTGGAATATTCAGGATGTAGAGAGTACAGTGAGGAATATTCAGGATGTAGAGAGTGCCGTGAGGAATATTCAGGATGTATGTGGCTCAGTGAGGATTAATCAGGTTGTAGAGAGTGCATTGAATAAATTCAGGATGTAGAGAGTGCAGTGAGGAATATTCAGGTTGTAGAGAGTGCAGTGAGGAATATTCAGGATGTAGAGAGTGCGGTGAGGAAAATTCAGGAAGTAAGTAGCGCACTGAGGAATATTCAGGAATTCGAGAGTGCAGTGAGGAATATTCAGGATGTAGAGAGTGCAGTCTGGAATATTCAGGATGTAGACAGTTCAGTGACGAATATTCAGGATGTAGAGTTCAGTGAGGAATATTCAGGATGTAGAGAGTGCCGTGAGGAATATTCAGGATGTAAGTGGCTCAGTGAGGAATATTCAGGATGAAGAGAGTGCAGTGAGGCATATTCAGGATGTAGAGAGCGCAGTGATGAATATTCAGGATGTAGAGTGCAGTGAGGAATATTCAGGATGTAGAGTGCAGTGAGGAATATTCAGGATGTAGAGAGTGCCGTGAGGAATATTCAGGATGCAAGTGGCTCAATGAGGAATAGTCAGGATGTAGAGAGCACAGTGAGGAATATTCAGGATGTAGAGAGTGCTGTGTGGCATATTCAGGATTTAGAGATTGCAGTGAGGAATATTCAGGATGCAGAGAGTGCCGTGAGGAATATTCAGGATGCAAGTGGCTCAATGAGGAATATTCAGGATGTAGAGAGTACAGTGAGGAATATTCAGGATGTAGAGAGTGCTGTGAGGCATATTCAGGATTAAGAGATTGCAGTGAGGAATATTCAAGATGTAGAGAGTGCAGTCAGGAATATTCATGATGAAGAGACTGCAGTGAGGAATATTGAGGAGATAGAGTGCAGTGAGGAATATTCAGGATGTAAGTAGCGCAGTGAGGAATATTCAGGATGTAGAGAGTACAGTGAGGAACATTCAGGATGTAGAGAGTGCAGTGAGGAATATTCAGGATGTAGAGAGTGCAGTGAGGAATATTCAGCATGTAAGTGGCTCAGTGAGGAATATTCAGGATGTAGAGAGTGCAGTGAGGAATATTCAGGATGTAGAGAGTGCAGTGAGGAAATTCCAGTATGTAGAGAGTGCAGTGAGGAATATTCAGGATGTAGAGAGTGCAGTGAAGAATATTCAGTAAGTAAGTAGCGCAGTGAGGAATATTCAGGATGGAGAGAGTGCAGTGAGGAATATTCAGGATGTGGAGAGTGCAGTGAGGAATATTCAGGATGTAGAGAGTGCAGTGAGGAATATTCAGCATGTAAGTGGCTCAGTGAGGAATATTCAGGATGTAGAGAGTGCAGTGAGGAATATTCAGGATGTAGAGAGTGCAGTGAGGAAATTCCAGTATGTAGAGAGTGCAGTGAGGAATATTCAGCATGTAGAGAGTGCAGTGAAGAATATTCAGTAAGTAAGTAGCGCAGTGAGGAATATTCAGGATGGAGAGAGTGCAGTGAGGAATATTCAGGATGTGGAGAGTGCAGTGAGGATTATTCAGCATGACGAGAGTGCAGTGAGGAATATTCAGGAAGTATAGATTGCAGTGAGGAATATTCAGGATGTTGGTACCGCAGTGAGGAATATTCAGGATGTAAGTAGCACAGTAAGGAATATTCAGGATGTAGAGAGTGCAGTGAGGAATATTGAGGATGTAGAGAGAAAAGATAGGAATATTCAGGAATTAGGTAGCACAGTGAGGAATATTCAGGATGTAGAGATTGCAGTGAGGAATATTCAGGATGTAGAGAGTGCAGTGAGGAATATTCAGGATATAGAGTGTGCAGTGAGGAATATTCAGGTTGTGGAGTGTGCTGTGAGGAATATTGAGGATGTAGAGAGTGCAGATAGGAATATTCAGGAATTAGGTAGCACAGTGAGGAACATTCAGGATGTAGAGATTGCAGTGAGGAAAATTCAGGATGTTGAGAGTGCAGTGAGGAATATTCAGGATTTAGAGAGTGCAGTGAGGAATATTCAGGATGTAGAGAGTGCAGTGAGGAATATTCAGGATATAGAGTGTGCAGTGAGGAATATTCAGGTTGTGGAGTGTGCTGTGAGGAATATTCAGGATTTATAGAGTGCAGTGAAGAATATTCAGGATGTAGAGAGTGCGGTGAGGAATATTCAGGATGTAAGTTGCACACTGATGTATATTCAGGATGTGGAGAGTGCAATGAGGAATATTCAGGATGTGGAGAGTGCCTTGAGGAATATTCAGGATGTAGAGAGTGCAATGAGGAATATTCAGCATGTAGAGAGTGCAGTGAGGAATATTCAGGATGTAGAAAGTGCAGTGAGGAATATTTAGGTTGTAGCGAGTGCAGTGAGGAATATTTAGTATGTAAGTAGCTCAGTGAGGAATATTCAGGATGTAGAGATTGCAGTGATGAGTATTCAGGATGTAGGTAGCGCAGTGAGAAATATTCAGGATGGAGAGAGTGCAGTGAGGAATATTCAGGATGTAGAGAGTGCAGTGATGAGTATTCAGCATGTAGACAGTGCAGTGAGGAATATTCAGGATGTAGAGAACGCAGAGAGGAATATTCAGGATGTAGAGAGTGCAGTGAGGATTATTCAGGATGTAGAGAGTGCAGTGAGGAATATTCAGGATTTAGAGATTGCAGTGAGGAATATTCAGGATGCAGAGAGTGCCGTGAGGAATATTCAGGATGCAAGTGGCTCAATGAGGAATATTCAGGATGTAGAGAGTACAGTGAGGAATATTCAGGATGTAGAGAGTGCTGTGAGGCATATTCAGGATTAAGAGATTGCAGTGAGGAATATTCAAGATGTAGAGAGTGCAGTCAGGAATATTCATGATGAAGAGACTGCAGTGAGGAATATTGAGGAGATAGAGTGCAGTGAGGAATATTCAGGATGTAAGTAGCGCAGTGAGGAATATTCAGGATGTAGAGAGTACAGTGAGGAACATTCAGGATGTAGAGAGTGCAGTGAGGAATATTCAGGATGTAGAGAGTGCAGTGAGGAATATTCAGCATGTAAGTGGCTCAGTGAGGAATATTCACGATGTAGAGAGTGCAGTGAGGAATATTCAGGATGTAGAGAGTGCAGTGAGGAAATTCCAGTATGTAGAGAGTGCAGTGAGGAATATTCAGGATGTAGAGAGTGCAGTGAGGAATATTCAGGATGTACAGAGTGCAGTGAGGAATATTCAGGATGTAGAGAGTGCAGTGAGGAATATTCAGGATGTAGAGAGTGCAATGAGGAAATTCCAGTATGTAGAGAGTGCAGTGAGGAATATTCAGGATGTAGAGAGTGCAGTGAGGAATATTCAGGATGTAGAGAGTGCAGTGAGGAATATTCAGGATGTAGAGAGTGCAGTGAGGAAATTCCAGTATGTAGAGAGTGCAGTGAGGAATATTCAGCATGTAGAGAGTGCAGTGAAGAATATTCAGTAAGTAAGTAGCGCAGTGAGGAATATTCAGGATGGAGAGAGTGCAGTGAGGAATATTCAGGATGTGGAGAGTGCAGTGAGGACTATTCAGCATGTCGAGAGTGCAGTGAGGAATATTCAGGAAGTATAGATTACAGTGAGGAATATTCAGGATGTTGGTACCGCAGTGAGGAATATTCAGGATGTAAGTAGCACAGTAAGGAATATTCAGGATGTAGAGAGTGCAGTGAGGAATATTGAGGATGTAGAGAGAAAAGATAGGAATATTCAGGAATTAGGTAGCACAGTGAGGAATATTCAGGATGTAGAGAGTGCTGTGTGGCATATTCAGGATTTAGAGATTGCAGTGAGGAATATTCAGGATGCAGAGAGTGCCGTGAGGAATATTCAGGATGCAAGTGGCTCAATGAGGAATATTCAGGATGTAGAGAGTACAGTGAGGAATATTCAGGATGTAGAGAGTGCTGTGAGGCATATTCAGGATTAAGAGATTGCAGTGAGGAATATTCAAGATGTAGAGAGTGCAGTCAGGAATATTCATGATGAAGAGACTGCAGTGAGGAATATTGAGGAGATAGAGTGCAGTGAGGAATATTCAGGATGTAAGTAGCGCAGTGAGGAATATTCAGGATGTAGAGAGTACAGTGAGGAACATTCAGGATGTAGAGAGTGCAGTGAGGAATATTCAGGATGTAGAGAGTGCAGTGAGGAATATTCAGCATGTAGAGAGTGCAGTGAGGAATATTTAGGATGTAGAGAGTGCAGTGAGAAATATTCAGGATGTAAGTAGTACATTGAGGAATATTCAGAATGTAGAGAGTGCAGTGAGGAATATTTAGGATGTAGAGATGCAGTGAGGAATATTCAGGATGTAAGAGGCTCAGTGAGGAATATTCAGGATGTAGAGAGTGCAGTGTGGAATATTTAGGATGTAGAGAGTGCAGTGAGGAATATTCAGGATGTAAGAGGCTCAGTGAGGAATATTCAGGATGTAGAGAGTGCAGTGTGGAATATTTAGGATGTAGCGAGTGCAGTGAGGAATATTCAGGATGTAGAGAGTGCAGTGTGGAATATTTAGGATGTAGAGAGTGCAGTGAGGAATATTCAGGATTTAAATAGTGCAGTGAGGAATATTCAGGATGTCAGTAGTGCAGTGAGAAATACTCATGATGTGGAGAATGCAGTGAGGAATATTCAGGATCTACACAGTGCAGTGAGGAATATTCAGGATGTAGAGAGTGCAGTGAGGAATATTCAGGAAGTAGAGAGTGCAGTGAGGAACATTTAGGATGTAGAGAGAGCAGTGAGGAATATTAAGAATGTAGAGAGAGCAGTGAGGAATATTCAGGATGTCGAGAGTGCACTGAGGAATATTCAGGATGTAGAGAGAGCAGTGAGGAATATTCAGGATGTAGAGAGTTCTGTGAGGAATATTTAGGATGCAGAGAGTGCAGTGAGGAATATTCAGGATGTAAGTAGTGCAGTGAGGAATATTCAGAATGTAAGTAGTGCGGTGAGGAATATTCAGGATGTAGAGTGTGCAGTGAGGTATATTCACGATGTAGAGAGTGCAGTGAGGAATATTTAGGTTGTAGAGAGTGCAGTGAGGAATATTCAGGATGTCGAGAGTGCAGTGAGAAATATTCAGGATGTAGGGAGTGCATTGTGGAATATTCAGGATGTAGAGAGTACAGTGAGGAATATTCAGGATGTAGAGAGTGCCGTGAGGAATATTCAGGATGTATGTGGCTCAGTGAGGATTAATCAGGTTGTAGAGAGTGCATTGAATAAATTCAGGATGTAGAGAGTGCAGTGAGGAATATTCAGGTTGTAGAGAGTGCAGTGAGGAATATTCAGGATGTAGAGAGTGCGGTGAGGAAAATTCAGGAAGTAAGTAGCGCACTGAGGAATATTCAGGAATTCGAGAGTGCAGTGAGGAATATTCAGGATGTAGAGAGTGCAGTCTGGAATATTCAGGATGTAGACAGTTCAGTGACGAATATTCAGGATGTAGAGTTCAGTGAGGAATATTCAGGATGTAGAGAGTGCCGTGAGGAATATTCAGGATGTAAGTGGCTCAGTGAGGAATATTCAGGATGAAGAGAGTGCAGTGAGGCATATTCAGGATGTAGAGAGCGCAGTGATGAATATTCAGGATGTAGAGTGCAGTGAGGAATATTCAGGATGTAGAGTGCAGTGAGGAATATTCAGGATGTAGAGAGTGCCGTGAGGAATATTCAGGATGCAAGTGGCTCAATGAGGAATAGTCAGGATGTAGAGAGCACAGTGAGGAATATTCAGGATGTAGAGAGTGCTGTGTGGCATATTCAGGATTTAGAGATTGCAGTGAGGAATATTCAGGATGCAGAGAGTGCCGTGAGGAATATTCAGGATGCAAGTGGCTCAATGAGGAATATTCAGGATGTAGAGAGTACAGTGAGGAATATTCAGGATGTAGAGAGTGCTGTGAGGCATATTCAGGATTAAGAGATTGCAGTGAGGAATATTCAAGATGTAGAGAGTGCAGTCAGGAATATTCATGATGAAGAGACTGCAGTGAGGAATATTGAGGAGATAGAGTGCAGTGAGGAATATTCAGGATGTAAGTAGCGCAGTGAGGAATATTCAGGATGTAGAGAGTACAGTGAGGAACATTCAGGATGTAGAGAGTGCAGTGAGGAATATTCAGGATGTAGAGAGTGCAGTGAGGAATATTCAGCATGTAAGTGGCTCAGTGAGGAATATTCAGGATGTAGAGAGTGCAGTGAGGAATATTCAGGATGTAGAGAGTGCAGTGAGGAAATTCCAGTATGTAGAGAGTGCAGTGAGGAATATTCAGGATGTAGAGAGTGCAGTGAAGAATATTCAGTAAGTAAGTAGCGCAGTGAGGAATATTCAGGATGGAGAGAGTGCAGTGAGGAATATTCAGGATGTGGAGAGTGCAGTGAGGAATATTCAGGATGTAGAGAGTGCAGTGAGGAATATTCAGCATGTAAGTGGCTCAGTGAGGAATATTCAGGATGTAGAGAGTGCAGTGAGGAATATTCAGGATGTAGAGAGTGCAGTGAGGAAATTCCAGTATGTAGAGAGTGCAGTGAGGAATATTCAGCATGTAGAGAGTGCAGTGAAGAATATTCAGTAAGTAAGTAGCGCAGTGAGGAATATTCAGGATGGAGAGAGTGCAGTGAGGAATATTCAGGATGTGGAGAGTGCAGTGAGGATTATTCAGCATGACGAGAGTGCAGTGAGGAATATTCAGGAAGTATAGATTGCAGTGAGGAATATTCAGGATGTTGGTACCGCAGTGAGGAATATTCAGGATGTAAGTAGCACAGTAAGGAATATTCAGGATGTAGAGAGTGCAGTGAGGAATATTGAGGATGTAGAGAGAAAAGATAGGAATATTCAGGAATTAGGTAGCACAGTGAGGAATATTCAGGATGTAGAGATTGCAGTGAGGAATATTCAGGATGTAGAGAGTGCAGTGAGGAATATTCAGGATATAGAGTGTGCAGTGAGGAATATTCAGGTTGTGGAGTGTGCTGTGAGGAATATTGAGGATGTAGAGAGTGCAGATAGGAATATTCAGGAATTAGGTAGCACAGTGAGGAACATTCAGGATGTAGAGATTGCAGTGAGGAAAATTCAGGATGTTGAGAGTGCAGTGAGGAATATTCAGGATTTAGAGAGTGCAGTGAGGAATATTCAGGATGTAGAGAGTGCAGTGAGGAATATTCAGGATATAGAGTGTGCAGTGAGGAATATTCAGGTTGTGGAGTGTGCTGTGAGGAATATTCAGGATTTATAGAGTGCAGTGAAGAATATTCAGGATGTAGAGAGTGCAGTGAGGAATATTCAGGATGTAAGTTGCACACTGATGTATATTCAGGATGTGGAGAGTGCAATGAGGAATATTCAGGATGTGGAGAGTGCCTTGAGGAATATTCAGGATGTAGAGAGTGCAATGAGGAATATTCAGCATGTAGAGAGTGCAGTGAGGAATATTCAGGATGTAGAAAGTGCAGTGAGGAATATTTAGGTTGTAGCGAGTGCAGTGAGGAATATTTAGTATGTAAGTAGCTCAGTGAGGAATATTCAGGATGTAGAGATTGCAGTGATGAGTATTCAGGATGTAGGTAGCGCAGTGAGAAATATTCAGGATGGAGAGAGTGCAGTGAGGAATATTCAGGATGTAGAGAGTGCAGTGATGAGTATTCAGCATGTAGACAGTGCAGTGAGGAATATTCAGGATGTAGAGAACGCAGAGAGGAATATTCAGGATGTAGAGAGTGCAGTGAGGATTATTCAGGATGTAGAGAGTGCAGTGAGGAATATTCAGGATTTAGAGATTGCAGTGAGGAATATTCAGGATGCAGAGAGTGCCGTGAGGAATATTCAGGATGCAAGTGGCTCAATGAGGAATATTCAGGATGTAGAGAGTACAGTGAGGAATATTCAGGATGTAGAGAGTGCTGTGAGGCATATTCAGGATTAAGAGATTGCAGTGAGGAATATTCAAGATGTAGAGAGTGCAGTCAGGAATATTCATGATGAAGAGACTGCAGTGAGGAATATTGAGGAGATAGAGTGCAGTGAGGAATATTCAGGATGTAAGTAGCGCAGTGAGGAATATTCAGGATGTAGAGAGTACAGTGAGGAACATTCAGGATGTAGAGAGTGCAGTGAGGAATATTCAGGATGTAGAGAGTGCAGTGAGGAATATTCAGCATGTAAGTGGCTCAGTGAGGAATATTCACGATGTAGAGAGTGCAGTGAGGAATATTCAGGATGTAGAGAGTGCAGTGAGGAAATTCCAGTATGTAGAGAGTGCAGTGAGGAATATTCAGGATGTAGAGAGTGCAGTGAGGAATATTCAGGATGTACAGAGTGCAGTGAGGAATATTCAGGATGTAGAGAGTGCAGTGAGGAATATTCAGGATGTAGAGAGTGCAATGAGGAAATTCCAGTATGTAGAGAGTGCAGTGAGGAATATTCAGGATGTAGAGAGTGCAGTGAGGAATATTCAGGATGTAGAGAGTGCAGTGAGGAATATTCAGGATGTAGAGAGTGCAGTGAGGAAATTCCAGTATGTAGAGAGTGCAGTGAGGAATATTCAGCATGTAGAGAGTGCAGTGAAGAATATTCAGTAAGTAAGTAGCGCAGTGAGGAATATTCAGGATGGAGAGAGTGCAGTGAGGAATATTCAGGATGTGGAGAGTGCAGTGAGGACTATTCAGCATGTCGAGAGTGCAGTGAGGAATATTCAGGAAGTATAGATTACAGTGAGGAATATTCAGGATGTTGGTACCGCAGTGAGGAATATTCAGGATGTAAGTAGCACAGTAAGGAATATTCAGGATGTAGAGAGTGCAGTGAGGAATATTGAGGATGTAGAGAGAAAAGATAGGAATATTCAGGAATTAGGTAGCACAGTGAGGAATATTCAGGATGCAGAGATTGCAGTGAGGAATATTCAGGATGTAGAGAGTGCAGTGAGGAATATTCAGGATATAGAGTGTGCAGTGAGGAATATTCAGGTTGTGGAGTGTGCTGTGAGGAATATTGAGGATGTAGAGAGTGCAGATAGGAATATTCAGGAATTAGGTAGCACAGTGAGGAACATTCAGGATGTAGAGATTGCAGTGAGGAAAATTCAGGGTGTTGAGAGTGCAGTGAGGAATATTCAGGATTTAGAGAGTGCAGTGAGGAATATTCAGGATGTAGAGAGTGCAGTGAGGAATATTCAGGATATAGAGTGTGCAGTGAGGAATATTCAGGTTGTGGAGTGTGCTGTGAGGAATATTCAGGATTTATAGAGTGCAGTGAAGAATATTCAGGATGTAGAGAGTGCAGTGAGGAATATTCAGGATGTAAGTTGCACACTGATGTATATTCAGGATGTGGACAGTGCAATGAGGAATATTCAGGATGTGGAGAGTGCCTTGAGGAATATTCAGGATGTAGAGAGTGCAATGAGGAATATTCAGCATGTAGAGAGTGCAGTGAGGAATATTCAGGATGTAGAAAGTGCAGTGAGGAATATTTAGGTTGTAGCGAGTGCAGTGAGGAATATTTAGAATGTAAGTAGCTCAGTGAGGAATATTCAGGATGTAGAGATTGCAGTGATGAGTATTCAGGATGTAGGTAGCGCAGTGAGAAATATTCAGGATGGAGAGAGTGCAGTGAGGAATATTCAGGATGTAGAGAGTGCAGTGATGAGTATTCAGCATGTAGAGAGTGCAGTGAGGAATATTCAGGATGTAGAGAACGCAGAGAGGAATATTCAGGATGTAGAGAGTGCAGTGAGGATTATTCAGGATGTAGAGAGTGCAGTGAGGAATATTCAGGATTTAGAGATTGCAGTGAGGAATATTCAGGATGCAGAGAGTGCCGTGAGGAATATTCAGGATGCAAGTGGCTCAATGAGGAATATTCAGGATGTAGAGAGTACAGTGAGGAATATTCAGGATGTAGAGAGTGCTGTGAGGCATATTCAGGATTAAGAGATTGCAGTGAGGAATATTCAAGATGTAGAGAGTGCAGTCAGGAATATTCATGATGAAGAGACTGCAGTGAGGAATATTGAGGAGATAGAGTGCAGTGAGGAATATTCAGGATGTAAGTAGCGCAGTGAGGAATATTCAGGATGTAGAGAGTACAGTGAGGAACATTCAGGATGTAGAGAGTGCAGTGAGGAATATTCAGGATGTAGAGAGTGCAGTGAGGAATATTCAGCATGTAAGTGGCTCAGTGAGGAATATTCAGGATGTAGAGAGTGCAGTGAGGAATATTCAGGATGTAGAGAGTGCAGTGAGGAAATTCCAGTATGTAGAGAGTGCAGTGAGGAATATTCAGGATGTAGAGAGTGCAGTGAAGAATATTCAGTAAGTAAGTAGCGCAGTGAGGAATATTCAGGATGGAGAGAGTGCAGTGAGGAATATTCAGGATGTGGAGAGTGCAGTGAGGAATATTCAGGATGTAGAGAGTGCAGTGAGGAATATTCAGCATGTAAGTGGCTCAGTGAGGAATATTCAGGATGTAGAGAGTGCAGTGAGGAATATTCAGGATGTAGAGAGTGCAGTGAGGAATATTCAGGATGTAGAGAGTGCAGTGAGGAAATTCCAGTATGTAGAGAGTGCAGTGAGGAATATTCAGGATGTAGAGAGTGCAGTGAGGAATATTCAGGATGTACAGAGTGCAGTGAGGAATATTCAGGATGTAGAGAGTGCAGTGAGGAATATTCAGGATGTAGAGAGTGCAATGAGGAAATTCCAGTATGTAGAGAGTGCAGTGAGGAATATTCAGGATGTAGAGAGTGCAGTGAGGAATATTCAGGATGTAGAGAGTGCAGTGAGGAATATTCAGGATGTAGAGAGTGCAGTGAGGAAATTCCAGTATGTAGAGAGTGCAGTGAGGAATATTCAGCATGTAGAGAGTGCAGTGAAGAATATTCAGTAAGTAAGTAGCGCAGTGAGGAATATTCAGGATGGAGAGAGTGCAGTGAGGAATATTCAGGATGTGGAGAGTGCAGTGAGGACTATTCAGCATGTCGAGAGTGCAGTGAGGAATATTCAGGAAGTATAGATTACAGTGAGGAATATTCAGGATGTTGGTACCGCAGTGAGGAATATTCAGGATGTAAGTAGCACAGTAAGGAATATTCAGGATGTAGAGAGTGCAGTGAGGAATATTGAGGATGTAGAGAGAAAAGATAGGAATATTCAGGAATTAGGTAGCACAGTGAGGAATATTCAGGATGCAGAGATTGCAGTGAGGAATATTCAGGATGTAGAGAGTGCAGTGAGGAATATTCAGGATATAGAGTGTGCAGTGAGGAATATTCAGGTTGTGGAGTGTGCTGTGAGGAATATTGAGGATGTAGAGAGTGCAGATAGGAATATTCAGGAATTAGGTAGCACAGTGAGGAACATTCAGGATGTAGAGATTGCAGTGAGGAAAATTCAGGGTGTTGAGAGTGCAGTGAGGAATATTCAGGATTTAGAGAGTGCAGTGAGGAATATTCAGGATGTAGAGAGTGCAGTGAGGAATATTCAGGATATAGAGTGTGCAGTGAGGAATATTCAGGTTGTGGAGTGTGCTGTGAGGAATATTCAGGATTTATAGAGTGCAGTGAAGAATATTCAGGATGTAGAGAGTGCAGTGAGGAATATTCAGGATGTAAGTTGCACACTGATGTATATTCAGGATGTGGACAGTGCAATGAGGAATATTCAGGATGTGGAGAGTGCCTTGAGGAATATTCAGGATGTAGAGAGTGCAATGAGGAATATTCAGCATGTAGAGAGTGCAGTGAGGAATATTCAGGATGTAGAAAGTGCAGTGAGGAATATTTAGGTTGTAGCGAGTGCAGTGAGGAATATTTAGAATGTAAGTAGCTCAGTGAGGAATATTCAGGATGTAGAGATTGCAGTGATGAGTATTCAGGATGTAGGTAGCGCAGTGAGAAATATTCAGGATGGAGAGAGTGCAGTGAGGAATATTCAGGATGTAGAGAGTGCAGTGATGAGTATTCAGCATGTAGAGAGTGCAGTGAGGAATATTCAGGATGTAGAGAACGCAGAGAGGAATATTCAGGATGTAGAGAGTGCAGTGAGGATTATTCAGGATGTAGAGAGTGCAGTGAGGAATATTCAGGATTTAGAGATTGCAGTGAGGAATATTCAGGATGCAGAGAGTGCCGTGAGGAATATTCAGGATGCAAGTGGCTCAATGAGGAATATTCAGGATGTAGAGAGTACAGTGAGGAATATTCAGGATGTAGAGAGTGCTGTGAGGCATATTCAGGATTAAGAGATTGCAGTGAGGAATATTCAAGATGTAGAGAGTGCAGTCAGGAATATTCATGATGAAGAGACTGCAGTGAGGAATATTGAGGAGATAGAGTGCAGTGAGGAATATTCAGGATGTAAGTAGCGCAGTGAGGAATATTCAGGATGTAGAGAGTACAGTGAGGAACATTCAGGATGTAGAGAGTGCAGTGAGGAATATTCAGGATGTAGGGAGTGCAGTGAGGAATATTCAGCATGTAAGTGGCTCAGTGAGGAATATTCAGGATGTAGAGAGTGCAGTGAGGAATATTCAGGATGTAGAGAGTGCAGTGAGGAAATTCCAGTATGTAGAGAGTGCAGTGAGGAATATTCAGGATGTAGAGAGTGCAGTGAAGAATATTCAGTAAGTAAGTAGCGCAGTGAGGAATATTCAGGATGGAGAGAGTGCAGTGAGGAATATTCAGGATGTGGAGAGTGCAGTGAGGAATATTCAGGATGTAGAGAGTGCAGTGAGGAATATTCAGCATGTAAGTGGCTCAGTGAGGAATATTCAGGATGTAGAGAGTGCAGTGAGGAATATTCAGGATGTAGAGAGTGCAGTGAGGAATATTCAGGATGTAGAGAGTGCAGTGAGGAAATTCCAGTATGTAGAGAGTGCAGTGAGGAATATTCAGGATGTAGAGAGTGCAGTGAGGAATATTCAGGATGTACAGAGTGCAGTGAGGAATATTCAGGATGTAGAGAGTGCAGTGAGGAATATTCAGGATGTAGAGAGTGCAGTGAGGAAATTCCAGTATGTAGAGATTGCAGTGAGGAATATTCAGCATGTAGAGAGTGCAGTGAAGAATATTCAGTAAGTAAGTAGCGCAGTGAGGAATATTCAGGATGGAGAGAGTGCAGTGAGGAATATTCAGGATGTGGAGAGTGCAGTGAGGATTATTCAGCATGTCGAGAGTGCAGTGAGGAATATTCAGGAAGTATAGATTGCAGTGAGGAATATTCAGGATGTTGGTACCGCAGTGAGGAATATTCAGGATGTAAGTAGCACAGTAAGGAATATTCAGGATGTAGAGTGTGCAGTGAGGAATATTGAGGATGTCGAGAGTGCAGATAGGAATATTCAGGAATTAGGTAGCACAGTGAGGAATATTCAGGATGTAGAGATTGCAGTGAGGAATATTCAGGATGTAGAGAGTGCAGTGAGGAATATTCAGGATATAGAGTGTGCAGTGAGGAATATTCAGGTTGTGGAGTGTGCTGTGAGGAATATTGAGGATGTAGAGAGTGCAGATAGGAATATTCAGGAATTAGGTAGCACAGTGAGGAACATTCAGGATGTAGAGATTGCAGTGAGGAATATTCAGGATTTAGAGAGTGCAGTGAGGAATATTCAGGATGTAGAGAGTGCAGTGAGGAATATTCAGGATATAGAGTGTGCAGTGAGGAATATTCAGGTTGTGGAGTGTGCTGTGAGGAATATTCAGGATTTATAGAGTGCAGTGAAGAATATTCAGGATGTAGAGAGTGCAGTGAGGAATATTCAGGATGTAAGTTGCACACTGATGTATATTCAGGATGTGGAGAGTGCAATGAGGAATATTCAGGATGTGGAGAGTGCCTTGAGGAATATTCAGGATGTAGAGAGTGCAATGAGGAATATTCAGCATGTAGAGAGTGCAGTGAGGAATATTCAGGATGTAGAAAGTGCAGTGAGGAATATTTAGGTTGTAGCGAGTGCAGTGAGGAATATTTAGTATGTAAGTAGCTCAGTGAGGAATATTCAGGATGTAGAGATTGCAGTGATGAGTATTCAGGATGTAGGTAGCGCAGTGAGAAATATTCAGGATGGAGAGAGTGCAGTGAGGAATATTCAGGATGTAGAGAGTGCAGTGATGAGTATTCAGCATGTAGACAGTGCAGTGAGGAATATTCAGGATGTAGAGAACGCAGAGAGGAATATTCAGGATGTAGAGAGTGCAGTGAGGATTATTCAGGATGTAGAGAGTGCAGTGAGGAATATTTAGGATGTAGAGAGTGCCGTGAGGAATATTCAGATGTAAGTAGCGCAGTGAGGAAAATTCTGGATGTAGAGAGTACAGTGAGGAATATTCAGGATATAGAGAGTGCAGTGAGGAATATTCAGGATGCAGAGTGTAGTGAGGAATATTCAGGATGTAGAGAGTGCCGTGAGGAATATTCAAGATTTAAGTAGCGTAGTGAGGAATATTCAGGATTTAGAGAGCGCAGTGAGGAATATTCAGGATGTAGAAGGTGCAGTGAGGAATATTCAGGATGTAGAGAGTGCAGTGAGGAATATTCAGGATGTAGTGAGTGCAGTGAGGAATATTCAGGATGTAGAGAGTGCAGTGAGGAATATTCAGAATTAGAGAGTGCAGTGAGGAATATTTAGGATGTAGAGAGTGCAGTGAGTAATATTCAGGATGTAGAGAGCGCAGTTAAAAATGCTTAGGATGTAGAGAGTGCAGTGAGGAATATTCAGGATGTAAGTAGTGCAGTGAGGAATATTCAGGATGTAAATAGTGCAGTGAGGAATTTTCAGGATGTAGAGAGTGCTGTGAGGAATATTCAGGATGTAGAGAGTGCATAGAGGAATATTCAGGATGTAGAGAGTGCAGTGATGAGTATTCAGGATGTAGAGAGTGCAGTGAGGAATATTCAGGATGTAGAGAGTGCAGTGAGGATTATTCAGGATGTAATTAGCGCAGTGAGGAATATTCAGGATGTAGAGAGTGCAGTGAGGAATATTCAGGATGTAGAGAATGCAGTGATTAATATTCAGGATGTAGAGAGTGCAATGAGGAATATTCAGGATGTAGAGAGTGCTGTGAGGAATATTCAGGATGTAGAGAGTGCAGTGAGGAATGTTCAGGATGTATAGATTGCAGTGAGGAATATTCAGGATGTAGGTACCGCAGTGAGGAATATTCAGGATGTAAGTAGCACAGAAAGGAATATTCCGGAAGTAGAGAGTGCAGTGAGGAATATTCCGTATGTAGATAGTGCAGTGAGGAATATTCAGGAATTAGGTAGCACAGTGAGGAATATTCAGGATGTAGAGAGTGCAGTGAGGAATATTCAGTATTTAGAGAGTGCAGTGAGGAATATTCAGGATTTAGAGAGTGCAGTGAGGTATATTCAGGATGTAGAGAGTGCAGTGAGGAATATTCAGGATGTAGAGAGTACAGTGAGGAATATTCAGGATGTACAGAGTGCAATGAAGAATATTCAGGATGTAGAGAGTGCAGTGAGGAATATTCAGAATGAAAGTAGCGCACTCATATATAATCAGAATATAGAGAGTGCAGTGAGGAATATTCAGGATGTGGAGAGTGCAGTGAGGAATATTCAGGATGTAAGTAGTGCAGTGAGGAATATTCAGCATGTAGAGAGTGCAGTGAGGAATATTCAGGATATAGAGAGTGCAGTGTGGAATATTCAGGATGTAGAGAGTGCAGTGAGGAATATTCAGGATGTCAGTAGCGCAATGAGGAATATTCAGGATGTAAGTAGCGCAGTGAGGAATATTCAGGATTTAGAGAGTGCAGTGAGGAATATTCAGGATGTAGAGAGTGCAGTGAGGAATATTCAGGATATAGAGTGTGCAGTGAGGAATATTCAGGTTGTGGAGTGTGCTGTGAGGAATATTCAGGATTTATAGAGTGCAGTGAAGAATATTCAGGATGTAGAGAGTGCAGTGAGGAATATTCAGGATGTAAGTTGCACACTGATGTATATTCAGGATGTGGACAGTGCAATGAGGAATATTCAGGATGTGGAGAGTGCCTTGAGGAATATTCAGGATGTAGAGAGTGCAATGAGGAATATTCAGCATGTAGAGAGTGCAGTGAGGAATATTCAGGATGTAGAAAGTGCAGTGAGGAATATTTAGGTTGTAGCGAGTGCAGTGTGGAATATTTAGAATGTAAGTAGCTCAGTGAGGAATATTCAGGATGTAGAGATTGCAGTGATGAGTATTCAGGATGTAGGTAGCGCAGTGAGAAATATTCAGGATGGAGAGAGTGCAGTGAGGAATATTCAGGATGTAGAGAGTGCAGTGATGAGTATTCAGCATGTAGAGAGTGCAGTGAGGAATATTCAGGATGTAGAGAACGCAGAGAGGAATATTCAGGATGTAGAGAGTGCAGTGAGGATTATTCAGGATGTAGAGAGTGCAGTGAGGAATATTCAGGATTTAGAGATTGCAGTGAGGAATATTCAGGATGCAGAGAGTGCCGTGAGGAATATTCAGGATGCAAGTGGCTCAATGAGGAATATTCAGGATGTAGAGAGTACAGTGAGGAATATTCAGGATGTAGAGAGTGCTGTGAGGCATATTCAGGATTAAGAGATTGCAGTGAGGAATATTCAAGATGTAGAGAGTGCAGTCAGGAATATTCATGATGAAGAGACTGCAGTGAGGAATATTGAGGAGATAGAGTGCAGTGAGGAATATTCAGGATGTAAGTAGCGCAGTGAGGAATATTCAGGATGTAGAGAGTACAGTGAGGAACATTCAGGATGTAGAGAGTGCAGTGAGGAATATTCAGGATGTAGAGAGTGAAGTGAGGAATATTCAGCATGTAAGTGGCTCAGTGAGGAATATTCAGGATGTAGAGAGTGCAGTGAGGAATATTCAGGATGTAGAGAGTGCAGTGAGGAAATTCCAGTATGTAGAGAGTGCAGTGAGGAATATTCAGGATGTAGAGAGTGCAGTGAAGAATATTCAGTAAGTAAGTAGCGCAGTGAGGAATATTCAGGATGGAGAGAGTGCAGTGAGGAATATTCAGGATGTGGAGAGTGCAGTGAGGAATATTCAGGATGTAGAGAGTGCAGTGAGGAATATTCAGCATGTAAGTGGCTCAGTGAGGAATATTCAGGATGTAGAGAGTGCAGTGAGGAATATTCAGGATGTAGAGAGTGCAGTGAGGAATATTCAGGATGTAGAGAGTGCAGTGAGGAAATTCCAGTATGTAGAGAGTGCAGTGAGGAATATTCAGGATGTAGAGAGTGCAGTGAGGAATATTCAGGATGTACAGAGTGCAGTGAGGAATATTCAGGATGTAGAGAGTGCAGTGAGGAATATTCAGGATGTAGAGAGTGCAGTGAGGAAATTCCAGTATGTAGAGATTGCAGTGAGGAATATTCAGCATGTAGAGAGTGCAGTGAAGAATATTCAGTAAGTAAGTAGCGCAGTGAGGAATATTCAGGATGGAGAGAGTGCAGTGAGGAATATTCAGGATGTGGAGAGTGCAGTGAGGATTATTCAGCATGTCGAGAGTGCAGTGAGGAATATTCAGGAAGTATAGATTGCAGTGAGGAATATTCAGGATGTTGGTACCGCAGTGAGGAATATTCAGGATGTAAGTAGCACAGTAAGGAATATTCAGGATGTAGAGTGTGCAGTGAGGAATATTGAGGATGTCGAGAGTGCAGATAGGAATATTCAGGAATTAGGTAGCACAGTGAGGAATATTCAGGATGTAGAGATTGCAGTGAGGAATATTCAGGATGTAGAGAGTGCAGTGAGGAATATTCAGGATATAGAGTGTGCAGTGAGGAATATTCAGGTTGTGGAGTGTGCTGTGAGGAATATTGAGGATGTAGAGAGTGCAGATAGGAATATTCAGGAATTAGGTAGCACAGTGAGGAACATTCAGGATGTAGAGATTGCAGTGAGGAATATTCAGGATTTAGAGAGTGCAGTGAGGAATATTCAGGATGTAGAGAGTGCAGTGAGGAATATTCAGGATATAGAGTGTGCAGTGAGGAATATTCAGGTTGTGGAGTGTGCTGTGAGGAATATTCAGGATTTATAGAGTGCAGTGAAGAATATTCAGGATGTAGAGAGTGCAGTGAGGAATATTCAGGATGTAAGTTGCACACTGATGTATATTCAGGATGTGGAGAGTGCAATGAGGAATATTCAGGATGTGGAGAGTGCCTTGAGGAATATTCAGGATGTAGAGAGTGCAATGAGGAATATTCAGCATGTAGAGAGTGCAGTGAGGAATATTCAGGATGTAGAAAGTGCAGTGAGGAATATTTAGGTTGTAGCGAGTGCAGTGAGGAATATTTAGTATGTAAGTAGCTCAGTGAGGAATATTCAGGATGTAGAGATTGCAGTGATGAGTATTCAGGATGTAGGTAGCGCAGTGAGAAATATTCAGGATGGAGAGAGTGCAGTGAGGAATATTCAGGATGTAGAGAGTGCAGTGATGAGTATTCAGCATGTAGACAGTGCAGTGAGGAATATTCAGGATGTAGAGAACGCAGAGAGGAATATTCAGGATGTAGAGAGTGCAGTGAGGATTATTCAGGATGTAGAGAGTGCAGTGAGGAATATTTAGGATGTAGAGAGTGCCGTGAGGAATATTCAGATGTAAGTAGCGCAGTGAGGAAAATTCTGGATGTAGAGAGTACAGTGAGGAATATTCAGGATATAGAGAGTGCAGTGAGGAATATTCAGGATGCAGAGTGTAGTGAGGAATATTCAGGATGTAGAGAGTGCCGTGAGGAATATTCAGGATTTAAGTAGCGTAGTGAGGAATATTCAGGATTTAGAGAGCGCAGTGAGGAATATTCAGGATGTAGAAGGTGCAGTGAGGAATATTCAGGATGTAGAGAGTGCAGTGAGGAATATTCAGGATGTAGTGAGTGCAGTGAGGAATATTCAGGATGTAGAGAGTGCAGTGAGGAATATTCAGAATTAGAGAGTGCAGTGAGGAATATTTAGGATGTAGAGAGTGCAGTGAGTAATATTCAGGATGTAGAGAGCGCAGTTAAAAATGCTTAGGATGTAGAGAGTGCAGTGAGGAATATTCAGGATGTAAGTAGTGCAGTGAGGAATATTCAGGATGTAAATAGTGCAGTGAGGAATTTTCAGGATGTAGAGAGTGCTGTGAGGAATATTCAGGATGTAGAGAGTGCATAGAGGAATATTCAGGATGTAGAGAGTGCAGTGATGAGTATTCAGGATGTAGAGAGTGCAGTGAGGAATATTCAGGATGTAGAGAGTGCAGTGAGGATTATTCAGGATGTAATTAGCGCAGTGAGGAATATTCAGGATGTAGAGAGTGCAGTGAGGAATATTCAGGATGTAGAGAATGCAGTGATTAATATTCAGGATGTAGAGAGTGCAATGAGGAATATTCAGGATGTAGAGAGTGCTGTGAGGAATATTCAGGATGTAGAGAGTGCAGTGAGGAATGTTCAGGATGTATAGATTGCAGTGAGGAATATTCAGGATGTAGGTACCGCAGTGAGGAATATTCAGGATGTAAGTAGCACAGAAAGGAATATTCCGGAAGTAGAGAGTGCAGTGAGGAATATTCCGTATGTAGATAGTGCAGTGAGGAATATTCAGGAATTAGGTAGCACAGTGAGGAATATTCAGGATGTAGAGAGTGCAGTGAGGAATATTCAGTATTTAGAGAGTGCAGTGAGGAATATTCAGGATTTAGAGAGTGCAGTGAGGTATATTCAGGATGTAGAGAGTGCAGTGAGGAATATTCAGGATGTAGAGAGTACAGTGAGGAATATTCAGGATGTACAGAGTGCAATGAAGAATATTCAGGATGTAGAGAGTGCAGTGAGGAATATTCAGAATGAAAGTAGCGCACTCATATATAATCAGAATATAGAGAGTGCAGTGAGGAATATTCAGGATGTGGAGAGTGCAGTGAGGAATATTCAGGATGTAAGTAGTGCAGTGAGGAATATTCAGCATGTAGAGAGTGCAGTGAGGAATATTCAGGATATAGAGAGTGCAGTGTGGAATATTCAGGATGTAGAGAGTGCAGTGAGGAATATTCAGGATGTCAGTAGCGCAATGAGGAATATTCAGGATGTAAGTAGCGCAGTGAGGAATATTCAGGATGTAGAGAGTGCTGTGAGGAATATTCAGGATGTAGAGAGTGCAGTGAGGAAATTCCAGTATGTAGAGAGTGCAGTGAGGAATATTCAGGATGTAGAGAGTGCAGTGAAGAATATTCAGTAAGTAAGTAGCGCAGTGAGGAATATTCAGGATGGAGAGAGTGCAGTGAGGAATATTCAGGATGTGGAGAGTGCAGTGAGGAATATTCAGGATGTAGAGTGTGCAGTGAGGAATATTCAGCATGTAAGTGGCTCAGTGAGGAATATTCAGGATGTAGAGAGTGCAGTGAGGAATATTCAGGATGTAGAGAGCGCAGTGAGGAATATTCAGGATGCAGAGAGTGCAGTGAGGAAATTCCAGTATGTAGAGAGTGCAGTGAGGAATATTCAGGATGTAGAGAGTGCAGTGAAGAATATTCAGTAAGTAAGTAGCGCAGTGAGGAATATTCAGGATGGAGAGAGTGCAGTGAGGAATATTCAGGATGTGGAGAGTGCAGTGAGGAATATTCAGGATGTAGAGTGTGCAGTGAGGAATATTCAGCATGTAAGTGGCTCAGTGAGGAATATTCAGGATGTAGAGAGTGCAGTGAGGAATATTCAGGATGTAGAGAGTGCAGTGAGGAAATTCCAGTATGTAGAGAGTGCAGTGAGGAATATTCAGCATGTAGAGAGTGCAGTGAAGAATATTCAGTAAGTAAGTAGCGCAGTGAGGAATATTCAGGATGGAGAGAGTGCAGTGAGGAATATTCAGGATGTGGAGAGTGCAGTGAGGATTATTCAGCATGTCGAGAGTGCAGTGAGGAATATTCAGGAAGTATAGATTGCAGTGAGGAATATTCAGGATGTTGGTACCGCAGTGAGGAATATTCAGGATGTAAGTAGCACAGTAAGGAATATTCAGGATGTAGAGAGTGCAGTGAGGCATATTGAGGATGTAGAGAGAAAAGATAGGAATATTCAGGAATTAGGTAGCACAGTGAGGAATATTCAGGATGTAGAGATTGCAGTGAGGAATATTCAGGATGTAGAGAGTGCAGTGAGGAATATTCAGGATATAGAGTGTGCAGTGAGGAATATTCAGGTTGTGGAGTGTGCTGTGAGGAATATTGAGGATGTAGAGAGTGCAGATAGGAATATTCAGGAATTAGCACAGTGAGGAACATTGAGGATGTAGAGATTGCAGTGAGGAAAATTCAGGATGTTGAGAGTGCAGTGAGGAATATTCAGGATTTAGAGAGTGCAGTGAGGAATATTCAGGATGTAGAGAGTGCAGTGAGGAATATTCAGGATATAGAGTGTGCAGTGTGGAATATTCAGGTTGTGGAGTGTGCTGTGAGGAATATTCAGGATTTATAGAGTGCAGTGAAGAATATTCAGGATGTAGAGTGTGCAGTGAGGAATATTCAGGTTGTGGAGTGTGCAGTGAGGAATATTCAGGTTGTGGAGTGTGCTGTGAGGAATATTGAGGATGTAGAGAGTGCAGATAGGAATATTCAGGATGTAAGTTGCACACTGATGTATATTCAGGATGTGGAGAGTGCAATGAGGAATATTCAGCATGTAGAGAGTGCAGTGAGGAATATTCAGGATGTAGAAAGTGCAGTGAGGAATATTTAGGTTGTAGCGAGTGCAGTGAGGAATATTTAGTATGTAAGTAGCTCAGTGAGGAATATTCAGGATGTAGAGATTGCAGTGATGAGTATTCAGGATGTAGGTAGCGCAGTGAGAAATATTCAGGATGGAGAGAGTGCAGTGAGGAATATTCAGGATGTAGAGAGTGCAGCGATGAGTATTCAGCATGTAGACAGTGCAGTGAGGAATATTCAGGATGTAGAGAACGCAGAGAGGAATATTCAGGATGTAGAGAGTGCAGTGAGGATTATTCAGGATGTAGAGAGTGCAGTGAGGAATATTTAGGATGTAGAGAGTGCCGTGAGGAATATTCAGATGTAAGTAGCGCAGTGAGGAAAATTCTGGATGTAGAGAGTACAGTGAGGAATATTCAGGATATAGAGAGTGCAGTGAGGAATATTCAGGATGCAGAGTGTAGTGAGGAATATTCAGGATGTAGAGAGTGCCGTGAGGAATATTCAGGATTTAAGTAGCGTAGTGAGGAATATTCAGGATTTAGAGAGCGCAGTGAGGAATATTCAGGATGTAGAAGGTGCAGTGAGGAATATTCAGGATGTAGAGAGTGCAGTGAGGAATATTCAGGATGTAGTGAGTGCAGTGAGGAATATTCAGGATGTAGAGAGTGCAGTGAGGAATATTCAGAATTAGAGAGTGCAGTGAGGAATATTTAGGATGTAGAGAGTGCAGTGAAGAATATTCAGTAAGTAAGTAGCGCAGTGAGGAATATTCAGGATGGAGAGAGTGCAGTGAGGAATATTCAGGATGTGGAGAGTGCAGTGAGGAATATTCAGGATGTAGAGTGTGCAGTGAGGAATATTCAGCATGTAAGTGGCTCAGTGAGGAATATTCAGGATGTAGAGAGTGCAGTGAGGAATATTCAGGATGTAGAGAGTGCAGTGAGGAAATTCCAGTATGTAGAGAGTGCAGTGAGGAATATTCAGCATGTAGAGAGTGCAGTGAAGAATATTCAGTAAGTAAGTAGCGCAGTGAGGAATATTCAGGATGGAGAGAGTGCAGTGAGGAATATTCAGGATGTGGAGAGTGCAGTGAGGATTATTCAGCATGTCGAGAGTGCAGTGAGGAATATTCAGGAAGTATAGATTGCAGTGAGGAATATTCAGGATGTTGGTACCGCAGTGAGGAATATTCAGGATGTAAGTAGCACAGTAAGGAATATTCAGCATGTAGAGAGTGCAGTGAGGCATATTGAGGATGTAGAGAGAAAAGATAGGAATATTCAGGAATTAGGTAGCACAGTGAGGAATATTCAGGATGTAGAGATTGCAGTGAGGAATATTCAGGATGTAGAGAGTGCAGTGAGGAATATTCAGGATATAGAGTGTGCAGTGAGGAATATTCAGGTTGTGGAGTGTGCTGTGAGGAATATTGAGGATGTAGAGAGTGCAGATAGGAATATTCAGGAATTAGCACAGTGAGGAACATTGAGGATGTAGAGATTGCAGTGAGGAAAATTCAGGATGTTGAGAGTGCAGTGAGGAATATTCAGGATTTAGAGAGTGCAGTGAGGAATATTCAGGATGTAGAGAGTGCTGTGAGGAATATTCAGGATGTAGAGAGTGCAGTGAGGAATGTTCAGGATGTATAGATTGCAGTGTTGGAATATTCAGGATGTAGGTACCGCAGTGAGGAATATTCAGGATGTAAGTAGCACAGAAAGGAATATTCCGGAAGTAGAGAGTGCAGTGAGGAATATTCCGTATGTAGATAGTGCAGTGAGGAATATTCAGGAATTAGGTAGCACAGTGAGGAATATTCAGGATGTAGAGAGTGCAGTGAGGAATATTCAGTATTTAGAGAGTGCAGTGAGGAATATTCAGGATTTAGAGAGTGCAGTGAGGTATATTCAGGATGTAGAGAGTGCAGTGAGGAATATTCAGGATGTAGAGAGTACAGTGAGGAATATTCAGGATGTACAGAGTGCAATGAAGAATATTCAGGATGTAGAGAGTGCAGTGAGGAATATTCAGAATGAAAGTAGCGCACTCATATATAATCAGAATATAGAGAGTGCAGTGAGGAATATTCAGGATGTGGAGAGTGCAGTGAGGAATATTCAGGATGTAAGTAGCGCAGTGAGGAATATTCAGCATGTAGAGAGTGCAGTGAGGAATATTCAGGATATAGAGAGTGCAGTGTGGAATATTCAGGATGTAGAGAGTGCAGTGAGGAATATTCAGGATGTCAGTAGCGCAATGAGGAATATTCAGGATGTAAGTAGCGCAGTGAGGAATATTCAGGATGTAGAGAGTGCTGTGAGGAATATTCAGGATGTAGAGAGTGCAGTGAGGAAATTCCAGTATGTAGAGAGTGCAGTGAGGAATATTCAGGATGTAGAGAGTGCAGTGAAGAATATTCAGTAAGTAAGTAGCGCAGTGAGGAATATTCAGGATGGAGAGAGTGCAGTGAGGAATATTCAGGATGTGGAGAGTGCAGTGAGGAATATTCAGGATGTAGAGTGTGCAGTGATGAATATTCAGCATGTAAGTGGCTCAGTGAGGAATATTCAGGATGTAGAGAGTGCAGTGAGGAATATTCAGGATGTAGAGAGCGCAGTGAGGAATATTCAGGATGCAGAGAGTGCAGTGAGGAAATTCCAGTATGTAGAGAGTGCAGTGAGGAATATTCAGGATGTAGAGAGTGCAGTGAAGAATATTCAGTAAGTAAGTAGCGCAGTGAGGAATATTCAGGATGGAGAGAGTGCAGTGAGGAATATTCAGGATGTGGAGAGTGCAGTGAGGAATATTCAGGATGTAGAGTGTGCAGTGAGGAATATTCAGCATGTAAGTGGCTCAGTGAGGAATATTCAGGATGTAGAGAGTGCAGTGAGGAATATTCAGGATGTAGTGAGTGCAGTGAGGAAATTCCAGTATGTAGAGAGTGCAGTGAGGAATATTCAGCATGTAGAGAGTGCAGTGAAGAATATTCAGTAAGTAAGTAGCGCAGTGAGGAATATTCAGGATGGAGAGAGTGCAGTGAGGAATATTCAGGATGTGGAGAGTGCAGTGAGGATTATTCAGCATGTCGAGAGTGCAGTGAGGAATATTCAGGAAGTATAGATTGCAGTGAGGAATATTCAGGATGTTGGTACCGCAGTGAGGAATATTCAGGATGTAAGTAGCACAGTAAGGAATATTCAGGATGTAGAGAGTGCAGTGAGGCATATTGAGGATGTAGAGAGAAAAGATAGGAATATTCAGGAATTAGGTAGCACAGTGAGGAATATTCAGGATGTAGAGATTGCAGTGAGGAATATTCAGGATGTAGAGAGTGCAGTGAGGAATATTCAGGATATAGAGTGTGCAGTGAGGAATATTCAGGTTGTGGAGTGTGCTGTGAGGAATATTGAGGATGTAGAGAGTGCAGATAGGAATATTCAGAAATTAGCACAGTGAGGAACATTGAGGATGTAGAGATTGCAGTGAGGAAAATTCAGGATGTTGAGAGTGCAGTGAGGAATATTCAGGATTTAGAGAGTGCAGTGAGGAATATTCAGGATGTAGAGAGTGCAGTGAGGAATATTCAGGATATAGAGTGTGCAGTGTGGAATATTCAGGTTGTGGAGTGTGCTGTGAGGAATATTCAGGATTTATAGAGTGCAGTGAAGAATATTCAGGATGTAGAGTGTGCAGTGAGGAATATTCAGGTTGTGGAGTGTGCAGTGAGGAATATTCAGGTTGTGGAGTGTGCTGTGAGGAATATTGAGGATGTAGAGAGTGCAGATAGGAATATTCAGGATGTAAGTTGCACACTGATGTATATTCAGGATGTGGAGAGTGCAATGAGGAATATTCAGGATGTGGAGAGTGCCTTGAGGTATATTCAGGATGTAGAGAGTGCATTGAGGAATATTCAGCATGTAGAGAGTGCAGTGAGGAATATTCAGGATGTAGAAAGTGCAGTGAGGAATATTTAGGTTGTAGCGAGTGCAGTGAGGAATATTTAGTATGTAAGTAGCTCAGTGAGGAATATTCAGGATGTAGAGATTGCAGTGATGAGTATTCAGGATGTAGGTAGCGCAGTGAGAAATATTCAGGATGGAGAGAGTGCAGTGAGGAATATTCAGGATGTAGAGAGTGCAGTGATGAGTATTCAGCATGTAGACAGTGCAGTGAGGAATATTCAGGATGTAGAGAACGCAGAGAGGAATATTCAGGATGTAGAGAGTGCAGTGAGGATTATTCAGGATGTAGAGAGTGCAGTGAGGAATATTTAGGATGTAGAGAGTGCCGTGAGGAATATTCAGATGTAAGTAGCGCAGTGAGGAAAATTCTGGATGTAGAGAGTACAGTGAGGAATATTCAGGATATAGAGAGTGCAGTGAGGAATATTCAGGATGCAGAGTGTAGTGAGGAATATTCAGGATGTAGAGAGTGCCGTGAGGAATATTCAGGATTTAAGTAGCGTAGTGAGGAATATTCAGGATTTAGAGAGCGCAGTGAGGAATATTCAGGATGTAGAAGGTGCAGTGAGGAATATTCAGGATGTAGAGAGTGCAGTGAGGAATATTCAGGATGTAGTGAGTGCAGTGAGGAATATTCAGGATGTAGAGAGTGCAGTGAGGAATATTCAGAATTAGAGAGTGCAGTGAGGAATATTTAGGATGTAGAGAGTGCAGTGAAGAATATTCAGTAAGTAAGTAGCGCAGTGAGGAATATTCAGGATGGAGAGAGTGCAGTGAGGAATATTCAGGATGTGGAGAGTGCAGTGAGGAATATTCAGGATGTAGAGTGTGCAGTGAGGAATATTCAGCATGTAAGTGGCTCAGTGAGGAATATTCAGGATGTAGAGAGTGCAGTGAGGAATATTCAGGATGTAGAGAGTGCAGTGAGGAAATTCCAGTATGTAGAGAGTGCAGTGAGGAATATTCAGCATGTAGAGAGTGCAGTGAAGAATATTCAGTAAGTAAGTAGCGCAGTGAGGAATATTCAGGATGGAGAGAGTGCAGTGAGGAATATTCAGGATGTGGAGAGTGCAGTGAGGATTATTCAGCATGTCGAGAGTGCAGTGAGGAATATTCAGGAAGTATAGATTGCAGTGAGGAATATTCAGGATGTTGGTACCGCAGTGAGGAATATTCAGGATGTAAGTAGCACAGTAAGGAATATTCAGGATGTAGAGAGTGCAGTGAGGCATATTGAGGATGTAGAGAGAAAAGATAGGAATATTCAGGAATTAGGTAGCACAGTGAGGAATATTCAGGATGTAGAGATTGCAGTGAGGAATATTCAGGATGTAGAGAGTGCAGTGAGGAATATTCAGGATATAGAGTGTGCAGTGAGGAATATTCAGGTTGTGGAGTGTGCTGTGAGGAATATTGAGGATGTAGAGAGTGCAGATAGGAATATTCAGGAATTAGCACAGTGAGGAACATTGAGGATGTAGAGATTGCAGTGAGGAAAATTCAGGATGTTGAGAGTGCAGTGAGGAATATTCAGGATTTAGAGAGTGCAGTGAGGAATATTCAGGATGTAGAGAGTGCAGTGAGGAATATTCAGGATATAGAGTGTGCAGTGTGGAATATTCAGGTTGTGGAGTGTGCTGTGAGGAATATTCAGGATTTATAGAGTGCAGTGAAGAATATTCAGGATGTAGAGTGTGCAGTGAGGAATATTCAGGTTGTGGAGTGTGCAGTGAGGAATATTCAGGTTGTGGAGTGTGCTGTGAGGAATATTGAGGATGTAGAGAGTGCAGATAGGAATATTCAGGATGTAAGTTGCACACTGATGTATATTCAGGATGTGGAGAGTGCAATGAGGAATATTCAGGATGTGGAGAGTGCCTTGAGGTATATTCAGGATGTAGAGAGTGCATTGAGGAATATTCAGCATGTAGAGAGTGCAGTGAGGAATATTCAGGATGTAGAAAGTGCAGTGAGGAATATTTAGGTTGTAGCGAGTGCAGTGAGGAATATTTAGTATGTAAGTAGCTCAGTGAGGAATATTCAGGATGTAGAGATTGCAGTGATGAGTATTCAGGATGTAGGTAGCGCAGTGAGAAATATTCAGGATGGAGAGAGTGCAGTGAGGAATATTCAGGATGTAGAGAGTGCAGTGATGAGTATTCAGCATGTAGACAGTGCAGTGAGGAATATTCAGGATGTAGAGAACGCAGAGAGGAATATTCAGGATGTAGAGAGTGCAGTGAGGATTATTCAGGATGTAGAGAGTGCAGTGAGGAATATTTAGGATGTAGAGAGTGCCGTGAGGAATATTCAGATGTAAGTAGCGCAGTGAGGAAAATTCTGGATGTAGAGAGTACAGTGAGGAATATTCAGGATATAGAGAGTGCAGTGAGGAATATTCAGGATGCAGAGTGTAGTGAGGAATATTCAGGATGTAGAGAGTGCCGTGAGGAATATTCAGGATTTAAGTAGCGTAGTGAGGAATATTCAGGATTTAGAGAGCGCAGTGAGGAATATTCAGGATGTAGAAGGTGCAGTGAGGAATATTCAGGATGTAGAGAGTGCAGTGAGGAATATTTAGGATGTAGAGAGTGCCGTGAGGAATATTCAGATGTAAGTAGCGCAGTGAGGAAAATTCTGGATGTAGAGAGTACAGTGAGGAATATTCAGGATATAGAGAGTGCAGTGAGGAATATTCAGGATGCAGAGTGTAGTGAGGAATATTCAGGATGTAGAGAGTGCCGTGAGGAATATTCAGGATTTAAGTAGCGTAGTGAGGAATATTCAGGATTTAGAGAGCGCAGTGAGGAATATTCAGGATGTAGAAGGTGCAGTGAGGAATATTCAGGATGTAGAGAGTGCAGTGAGGAATATTCAGGATGTAGTGAGTGCAGTGAGGAATATTCAGGATGTAGAGAGTGCAGTGAGGAATATTCAGAATTAGAGAGTGCAGTGAGGAATATTTAGGATGTAGAGAGTGCAGTGAAGAATATTCAGTAAGTAAGTAGCGCAGTGAGGAATATTCAGGATGGAGAGAGTGCAGTGAGGAATATTCAGGATGTGGAGAGTGCAGTGAGGAATATTCAGGATGTAGAGTGTGCAGTGAGGAATATTCAGCATGTAAGTGGCTCAGTGAGGAATATTCAGGATGTAGAGAGTGCAGTGAGGAATATTCAGGATGTAGAGAGTGCAGTGAGGAAATTCCAGTATGTAGAGAGTGCAGTGAGGAATATTCAGCATGTAGAGAGTGCAGTGAAGAATATTCAGTAAGTAAGTAGCGCAGTGAGGAATATTCAGGATGGAGAGAGTGCAGTGAGGAATATTCAGGATGTGGAGAGTGCAGTGAGGATTATTCAGCATGTCGAGAGTGCAGTGAGGAATATTCAGGAAGTATAGATTGCAGTGAGGAATATTCAGGATGTTGGTACCGCAGTGAGGAATATTCAGGATGTAAGTAGCACAGTAAGGAATATTCAGGATGTAGAGAGTGCAGTGAGGCATATTGAGGATGTAGAGAGAAAAGATAGGAATATTCAGGAATTAGGTAGCACAGTGAGGAATATTCAGGATGTAGAGATTGCAGTGAGGAATATTCAGGATGTAGAGAGTGCAGTGAGGAATATTCAGGATATAGAGTGTGCAGTGAGGAATATTCAGGTTGTGGATTGTGCTGTGAGGAATATTGAGGATGTAGAGAGTGCAGATAGGAATATTCAGGAATTAGCACAGTGAGGAACATTGAGGATGTAGAGATTGCAGTGAGGAAAATTCAGGATGTTGAGAGTGCAGTGAGGAATATTCAGGATTTAGAGAGTGCAGTGAGGAATATTCAGGATGTAGAGAGTGCAGTGAGGAATATTCAGGATATAGAGTGTGCAGTGTGGAATATTCAGGTTGTGGAGTGTGCTGTGAGGAATATTCAGGATTTATAGAGTGCAGTGAAGAATATTCAGGATGTAGAGTGTGCAGTGAGGAATATTCAGGTTGTGGAGTGTGCAGTGAGGAATATTCAGGTTGTGGAGTGTGCTGTGAGGAATATTGAGGATGTAGAGAGTGCAGATAGGAATATTCAGGATGTAAGTTGCACACTGATGTATATTCAGGATGTGGAGAGTGCAATGAGGAATATTCAGGATGTGGAGAGTGCCTTGAGGTATATTCAGGATGTAGAGAGTGCATTGAGGAATATTCAGCATGTAGAGAGTGCAGTGAGGAATATTCAGGATGTAGAAAGTGCAGTGAGGAATATTTAGGTTGTAGCGAGTGCAGTGAGGAATATTTAGTATGTAAGTAGCTCAGTGAGGAATATTCAGGATGTAGAGATTGCAGTGATGAGTATTCAGGATGTAGGTAGCGCAGTGAGAAATATTCAGGATGGAGAGAGTGCAGTGAGGAATATTCAGGATGTAGAGAGTGCAGTGATGAGTATTCAGCATGTAGACAGTGCAGTGAGGAATATTCAGGATGTAGAGAACGCAGAGAGGAATATTCAGGATGTAGAGAGTGCAGTGAGGATTATTCAGGATGTAGAGAGTGCAGTGAGGAATATTTAGGATGTAGAGAGTGCCGTGAGGAATATTCAGATGTAAGTAGCGCAGTGAGGAAAATTCTGGATGTAGAGAGTACAGTGAGGAATATTCAGGATATAGAGAGTGCAGTGAGGAATATTCAGGATGCAGAGTGTAGTGAGGAATATTCAGGATGTAGAGAGTGCCGTGAGGAATATTCAGGATTTAAGTAGCGTAGTGAGGAATATTCAGGATTTAGAGAGCGCAGTGAGGAATATTCAGGATGTAGAAGGTGCAGTGAGGAATATTCAGGATGTAGAGAGTGCAGTGAGGAATATTCAGGATGTAGTGAGTGCAGTGAGGAATATTCAGGATGTAGAGAGTGCAGTGAGGAATATTCAGAATTAGAGAGTGCAGTGAGGAATATTTAGGATGCAGAGAGTGCAGTGAGTAATATTCAGGATGTAGAGAGCGCAGTTAAAAATGCTTAGGATGTAGAGAGTGCAGTGAGGAATATTCAGGATGTAAGTAGTGCAGTGAGGAATATTCAGGATGTAAATAGTGCAGTGAGGAATTTTCAGGATGTAGAGAGTGCTGTGAGGAATATTCAGGATGTAGAGAGTGCATAGAGGAATATTCAGGATGTAGAGAGTGCAGTGATGAGTATTCAGGATGTAGAGAGTGCAGTGAGGAATATTCAGGATGTAGAGAGTGCAGTGAGGATTATTCAGGATGTAATTAGCGCAGTGAGGAATATTCAGGATGTAGAGAGTGCAGTGAGGAATATTCAGGATGTAGAGAATGCAGTGATTAATATTCAGGATGTAGAGAGTGCAATGAGGAATATTCAGGATGTAGAGAGTGCTGTGAGGAATATTCAGGATGTAGAGAGTGCAGTGAGGAATGTTCAGGATGTATAGATTGCAGTGAGGAATATTCAGGATGTAGGTACCGCAGTGAGGAATATTCAGGATGTAAGTAGCACAGAAAGGAATATTCCGGAAGTAGAGAGTGCAGTGAGGAATATTCCGTATGTAGATAGTGCAGTGAGGAATATTCAGGAATTAGGTAGCACAGTGAGGAATATTCAGGATGTAGAGAGTGCAGTGAGGAATATTCAGGATGTAGTGAGTGCAGTGAGGAATATTCAGGATGTAGAGAGTGCAGTGAGGAATATTCAGAATTAGAGAGTGCAGTGAGGAATATTTAGGATGTAGAGAGTGCAGTGAAGAATATTCAGTAAGTAAGTAGCGCAGTGAGGAATATTCAGGATGGAGAGAGTGCAGTGAGGAATATTCAGGATGTGGAGAGTGCAGTGAGGAATATTCAGGATGTAGAGAGTGCAGTGAGGAATATTCAGGATGTAGAGAGTGCAGTGAGGAAATTCCAGTATGTAGAGAGTGCAGTGAGGAATATTCAGCATGTAGAGAGTGCAGTGAAGAATATTCAGTAAGTAAGTAGCGCAGTGAGGAATATTCAGGATGGAGAGAGTGCAGTGAGGAATATTCAGGATGTGGAGAGTGCAGTGAGGATTATTCAGCATGTCGAGAGTGCAGTGAGGAATATTCAGGAAGTATAGATTGCAGTGAGGAATATTCAGGATGTTGGTACCGCAGTGAGGAATATTCAGGATGTAAGTAGCACAGTAAGGAATATTCAGGATGTAGAGAGTGCAGTGAGGCATATTGAGGATGTAGAGAGAAAAGATAGGAATATTCAGGAATTAGGTAGCACAGTGAGGATTATTCAGGATGTAGAGATTGCAGTGAGGAATATTCAGGATGTAGAGAGTGCAGTGAGGAATATTCAGGATATAGAGTGTGCAGTGAGGAATATTCAGGTTGTGGATTGTGCTGTGAGGAATATTGAGGATGTAGAGAGTGCAGATAGGAATATTCAGGAATTAGCACAGTGAGGAACATTGAGGATGTAGAGATTGCAGTGAGGAAAATTCAGGATGTTGAGAGTGCAGTGAGGAATATTCAGGATTTAGAGAGTGCAGTGAGGAATATTCAGGATGTAGAGAGTGCAGTGAGGAATATTCAGGATATAGAGTGTGCAGTGTGGAATATTCAGGTTGTGGAGTGTGCTGTGAGGAATATTCAGGATTTATAGAGTGCAGTGAAGAATATTCAGGATGTAGAGTGTGCAGTGAGGAATATTCAGGTTGTGGAGTGTGCAGTGAGGAATATTCAGGTTGTGGAGTGTGCTGTGAGGAATATTGAGGATGTAGAGAGTGCAGATAGGAATATTCAGGATGTAAGTTGCACACTGATGTATATTCAGGATGTGGAGAGTGCAATGAGGAATATTCAGCATGTGGAGAGTGCCTTGAGGTATATTCAGGATGTAGAGAGTGCATTGAGGAATATTCAGCATGTAGAGAGTGCAGTGAGGAATATTCAGGATGTAGAAAGTGCAGTGAGGAATATTTAGGTTGTAGCGAGTGCAGTGAGGAATATTTAGTATGTAAGTAGCTCAGTGAGGAATATTCAGGATGTAGAGATTGCAGTGATGAGTATTCAGGATGTAGGTAGCGCAGTGAGAAATATTCAGGATGGAGAGAGTGCAGTGAGGAATATTCAGGATGTAGAGAGTGCAGTGATGAGTATTCAGCATGTAGACAGTGCAGTGAGGAATATTCAGGATGTAGAGAACGCAGAGAGGAATATTCAGGATGTAGAGAGTGCAGTGAGGATTATTCAGGATGTAGAGAGTGCAGTGAGAAATATTTAGGATGTAGAGAGTGCCGTGAGGAATATTCAGATGTAAGTAGCGCAGTGAGGAAAATTCTGGATGTAGAGAGTACAGTGAGGAATATTCAGGATATAGAGAGTGCAGTGAGGAATATTCAGGATGCAGAGTGTAGTGAGGAATATTCAGGATGTAGAGAGTGCCGTGAGGAATATTCAGGATTTAAGTAGCGTAGTGAGGAATATTCAGGATTTAGAGAGCGCAGTGAGGAATATTCAGGATGTAGAAGGTGCAGTGAGGAATATTCAGGATGTAGAGAGTGCAGTGAGGAATATTTAGGATGTAGAGAGTGCCGTGAGGAATATTCAGATGTAAGTAGCGCAGTGAGGAAAATTCTGGATGTAGAGAGTACAGTGAGGAATATTCAGGATATAGAGAGTGCAGTGAGGAATATTCAGGATGCAGAGTGTAGTGAGGAATATTCAGGATGTAGAGAGTGCCGTGAGGAATATTCAGGATTTAAGTAGCGTAGTGAGGAATATTCAGGATTTAGAGAGCGCAGTGAGGAATATTCAGGATGTAGAAGGTGCAGTGAGGAATATTCAGGATGTAGAGAGTGCAGTGAGGAATATTCAGGATGTAGTGAGTGCAGTGAGGAATATTCAGGATGTAGAGAGTGCAGTGAGGAATATTCAGAATTAGAGAGTGCAGTGAGGAATATTTAGGATGTAGAGAGTGCAGTGAAGAATATTCAGTAAGTAAGTAGCGCAGTGAGGAATATTCAGGATGGAGAGAGTGCAGTGAGGAATATTCAGGATGTGGAGAGTGCATTGAGGAATATTCAGGATGTAGAGTGTGCAGTGAGGAATATTCAGCATGTAAGTGGCTCAGTGAGGAATATTCAGGATGTAGAGAGTGCAGTGAGGAATATTCAGGATGTAGAGAGTGCAGTGAGGAAATTCCAGTATGTAGAGAGTGCAGTGAGGAATATTCAGCATGTAGAGAGTGCAGTGAAGAATATTCAGTAAGTAAGTAGCGCAGTGAGGAATATTCAGGATGGAGAGAGTGCAGTGAGGAATATTCAGGATGTGGAGAGTGCAGTGAGGATTATTCAGCATGTCGAGAGTGCAGTGAGGAATATTCAGGAAGTATAGATTGCAGTGAGGAATATTCAGGATGTTGGTACCGCAGTGAGGAATATTCAGGATGTAAGTAGCACAGTAAGGAATATTCAGGATGTAGAGAGTGCAGTGAGGCATATTGAGGATGTAGAGAGAAAAGATAGGAATATTCAGGAATTAGGTAGCACAGTGAGGAATATTCAGGATGTAGAGATTGCAGTGAGGAATATTCAGGATGTAGAGAGTGCAGTGAGGAATATTCAGGATATAGAGTGTGCAGTGAGGAATATTCAGGTTGTGGATTGTGCTGTGAGGAATATTGAGGATGTAGAGAGTGCAGATAGGAATATTCAGGAATTAGCACAGTGAGGAACATTGAGGATGTAGAGATTGCAGTGAGGAAAATTCAGGATGTTGAGAGTGCAGTGAGGAATATTCAGGATTTAGAGAGTGCAGTGAGGAATATTCAGGATGTAGAGAGTGCAGTGAGGAATATTCAGGATATAGAGTGTGCAGTGTGGAATATTCAGGTTGTGGAGTGTGCTGTGAGGAATATTCAGGATTTATAGAGTGCAGTGAAGAATATTCAGGATGTAGAGTGTGCAGTGAGGAATATTCAGGTTGTGGAGTGTGCAGTGAGGAATATTCAGGTTGTGGAGTGTGCTGTGAGGAATATTGAGGATGTAGAGAGTGCAGATAGGAATATTCAGGATGTAAGTTGCACACTGATGTATATTCAGGATGTGGAGAGTGCAATGAGGAATATTCAGGATGTGGAGAGTGCCTTGAGGTATATTCAGGATGTAGAGAGTGCATTGAGGAATATTCAGCATGTAGAGAGTGCAGTGAGGAATATTCAGGATGTAGAAAGTGCAGTGAGGAATATTTAGGTTGTAGCGAGTGCAGTGAGGAATATTTAGTATGTAAGTAGCTCAGTGAGGAATATTCAGGATGTAGAGATTGCAGTGATGAGTATTCAGGATGTAGGTAGCGCAGTGAGAAATATTCAGGATGGAGAGAGTGCAGTGAGGAATATTCAGGATGTAGAGAGTGCAGTGATGAGTATTCAGCATGTAGACAGTGCAGTGAGGAATATTCAGGATGTAGAGAACGCAGAGAGGAATATTCAGGATGTAGAGAGTGCAGTGAGGATTATTCAGGATGTAGAGAGTGCAGTGAGGAATATTTAGGATGTAGAGAGTGCCGTGAGGAATATTCAGATGTAAGTAGCGCAGTGAGGAAAATTCTGGATGTAGAGAGTACAGTGAGGAATATTCAGGATATAGAGAGTGCAGTGAGGAATATTCAGGATGCAGAGTGTAGTGAGGAATATTCAGGATGTAGAGAGTGCCGTGAGGAATATTCAGGATTTAAGTAGCGTAGTGAGGAATATTCAGGATTTAGAGAGCGCAGTGAGGAATATTCAGGATGTAGAAGGTGCAGTGAGGAATATTCAGGATGTAGAGAGTGCAGTGAGGAATATTCAGGATGTAGTGAGTGCAGTGAGGAATATTCAGGATGTAGAGAGTGCAGTGAGGAATATTCAGAATTAGAGAGTGCAGTGAGGAATATTTAGGATGCAGAGAGTGCAGTGAGTAATATTCAGGATGTAGAGAGCGCAGTTAAAAATGCTTAGGATGTAGAGAGTGCAGTGAGGAATATTCAGGATGTAAGTAGTGCAGTGAGGAATATTCAGGATGTAAATAGTGCAGTGAGGAATTTTCAGGATGTAGAGAGTGCTGTGAGGAATATTCAGGATGTAGAGAGTGCATAGAGGAATATTCAGGATGTAGAGAGTGCAGTGATGAGTATTCAGGATGTAGAGAGTGCAGTGAGGAATATTCAGGATGTAGAGAGTGCAGTGAGGATTATTCAGGATGTAATTAGCGCAGTGAGGAATATTCAGGATGTAGAGAGTGCAGTGAGGAATATTCAGGATGTAGAGAATGCAGTGATTAATATTCAGGATGTAGAGAGTGCAATGAGGAATATTCAGGATGTAGAGAGTGCTGTGAGGAATATTCAGGATGTAGAGAGTGCAGTGAGGAATGTTCAGGATGTATAGATTGCAGTGAGGAATATTCAGGATGTAGGTACCGCAGTGAGGAATATTCAGGATGTAAGTAGCACAGAAAGGAATATTCCGGAAGTAGAGAGTGCAGTGAGGAATATTCCGTATGTAGATAGTGCAGTGAGGAATATTCAGGAATTAGGTAGCACAGTGAGGAATATTCAGGATGTAGAGAGTGCAGTGAGGAATATTCAGGATGTAGTGAGTGCAGTGAGGAATATTCAGGATGTAGAGAGTGCAGTGAGGAATATTCAGAATTAGAGAGTGCAGTGAGGAATATTTAGGATGTAGAGAGTGCAGTGAAGAATATTCAGTAAGTAAGTAGCGCAGTGAGGAATATTCAGGATGGAGAGAGTGCAGTGAGGAATATTCAGGATGTGGAGAGTGCAGTGAGGAATATTCAGGATGTAGATTGTGCAGTGAGGAATATTCAGCATGTAAGTGGCTCAGTGAGGAATATTCAGGATGTAGAGAGTGCAGTGAGGAATATTCAGGATGTAGAGAGTGCAGTGAGGAAATTCCAGTATGTAGAGAGTGCAGTGAGGAATATTCAGCATGTAGAGAGTGCAGTGAAGAATATTCAGTAAGTAAGTAGCGCAGTGAGGAATATTCAGGATGGAGAGAGTGCAGTGAGGAATATTCAGGATGTGGAGAGTGCAGTGAGGATTATTCAGCATGTCGAGAGTGCAGTGAGGAATATTCAGGAAGTATAGATTGCAGTGAGGAATATTCAGGATGTTGGTACCGCAGTGAGGAATATTCAGGATGTAAGTAGCACAGTAAGGAATATTCAGGATGTAGAGAGTGCAGTGAGGCATATTGAGGATGTAGAGAGAAAAGATAGGAATATTCAGGAATTAGGTAGCACAGTGAGGAATATTCAGGATGTAGAGATTGCAGTGAGGAATATTCAGGATGTAGAGAGTGCAGTGAGGAATATTCAGGATATAGAGTGTGCAGTGAGGAATATTCAGGTTGTGGATTGTGCTGTGAGGAATATTGAGGATGTAGAGAGTGCAGATAGGAATATTCAGGAATTAGCACAGTGAGGAACATTGAGGATGTAGAGATTGCAGTGAGGAAAATTCAGGATGTTGAGAGTGCAGTGAGGAATATTCAGGATTTAGAGAGTGCAGTGAGGAATATTCAGGATGTAGAGAGTGCAGTGAGGAATATTCAGGATATAGAGTGTGCAGTGTGGAATATTCAGGTTGTGGAGTGTGCTGTGAGGAATATTCAGGATTTATAGAGTGCAGTGAAGAATATTCAGGATGTAGAGTGTGCAGTGAGGAATATTCAGGTTGTGGAGTGTGCAGTGAGGAATATTCAGGTTGTGGAGTGTGCTGTGAGGAATATTGAGGATGTAGAGAGTGCAGATAGGAATATTCAGGATGTAAGTTGCACACTGATGTATATTCAGGATGTGGAGAGTGCAATGAGGAATATTCAGGATGTGGAGAGTGCCTTGAGGTATATTCAGGATGTAGAGAGTGCATTGAGGAATATTCAGCATGTAGAGAGTGCAGTGAGGAATATTCAGGATGTAGAAAGTGCAGTGAGGAATATTTAGGTTGTAGCGAGTGCAGTGAGGAATATTTAGTATGTAAGTAGCTCAGTGAGGAATATTCAGGATGTAGAGATTGCAGTGATGAGTATTCAGGATGTAGGTAGCGCAGTGAGAAATATTCAGGATGGAGAGAGTGCAGTGAGGAATATTCAGGATGTAGAGAGTGCAGTGATGAGTATTCAGCATGTAGACAGTGCAGTGAGGAATATTCAGGATGTAGAGAACGCAGAGAGGAATATTCAGGATGTAGAGAGTGCAGTGAGGATTATTCAGGATGTAGAGAGTGCAGTGAGGAATATTTAGGATGTAGAGAGTGCCGTGAGGAATATTCAGATGTAAGTAGCGCAGTGAGGAAAATTCTGGATGTAGAGAGTACAGTGAGGAATATTCAGGATATAGAGAGTGCAGTGAGGAATATTCAGGATGCAGAGTGTAGTGAGGAATATTCAGGATGTAGAGAGTGCCGTGAGGAATATTCAGGATTTAAGTAGCGTAGTGAGGAATATTCAGGATTTAGAGAGCGCAGTGAGGAATATTCAGGATGTAGAAGGTGCAGTGAGGAATATTCAGGATGTAGAGAGTGCAGTGAGGAATATTCAGGATGTAGTGAGTGCAGTGAGGAATATTCAGGATGTAGAGAGTGCAGTGAGGAATATTCAGAATTAGAGAGTGCAGTGAGGAATATTTAGGATGCAGAGAGTGCAGTGAGTAATATTCAGGATGTAGAGAGCGCAGTTAAAAATGCTTAGGATGTAGAGAGTGCAGTGAGGAATATTCAGGATGTAAGTAGTGCAGTGAGGAATATTCAGGATGTAAATAGTGCAGTGAGGAATTTTCAGGATGTAGAGAGTGCTGTGAGGAATATTCAGGATGTAGAGAGTGCATAGAGGAATATTCAGGATGTAGAGAGTGCAGTGATGAGTATTCAGGATGTAGAGAGTGCAGTGAGGAATATTCAGGATGTAGAGAGTGCAGTGAGGATTATTCAGGATGTAATTAGCGCAGTGAGGAATATTCAGGATGTAGAGAGTGCAGTGAGGAATATTCAGGATGTAGAGAATGCAGTGATTAATATTCAGGATGTAGAGAGTGCAATGAGGAATATTCAGGATGTAGAGAGTGCTGTGAGGAATATTCAGGATGTAGAGAGTGCAGTGAGGAATGTTCAGGATGTATAGATTGCAGTGAGGAATATTCAGGATGTAGGTACCGCAGTGAGGAATATTCAGGATGTAAGTAGCACAGAAAGGAATATTCCGGAAGTAGAGAGTGCAGTGAGGAATATTCCGTATGTAGATAGTGCAGTGAGGAATATTCAGGAATTAGGTAGCACAGTGAGGAATATTCAGGATGTAGAGAGTGCAGTGAGGAATATTCAGTATTTAGAGAGTGCAGTGAGGAATATTCAGGATTTAGAGAGTGCAGTGAGGTATATTCAGGATGTAGAGAGTGCAGTGAGGAATATTCAGGATGTAGAGAGTACAGTGAGGAATATTCAG
Source organism: Isurus oxyrinchus (assembly GCA_026770705.1). Taxonomy (NCBI): domain Eukaryota; kingdom Metazoa; phylum Chordata; class Chondrichthyes; order Lamniformes; family Lamnidae; genus Isurus; species Isurus oxyrinchus. The sequence goes on along the minus strand of JANJGN010000032.1, from coordinate 7,678,773 downwards.
GATGTACAGAGTGCAATGAAGAATATTCAGGATGTAGAGAGTGCAGTGAGGAATATTCAGAATGAAAGTAGCGCACTCATATATAATCAGAATATAGAGAGTGCAGTGAGGAATATTCAGGATGTGGAGAGTGCAGTGAGGAATATTCAGGATGTAAGTAGTGCAGTGAGGAATATTCAGCATGTAGAGAGTGCAGTGAGGAATATTCAGGATATAGAGAGTGCAGTGTGGAATATTCAGGATGTAGAGAGTGCAGTGAGGAATATTCAGGATGTCAGTAGCGCAATGAGGAATATTCAGGATGTAAGTAGCGCAGTGAGGAATATTCAGGATGTAGAGAGTGCTGTGAGGAATATTCAGGATGTAGAGAGTGCAGTGAGGAAATTCCAGTATGTAGAGAGTGCAGTGAGGAATATTCAGGATGTAGAGAGTGCAGTGAAGAATATTCAGTAAGTAAGTAGCGCAGTGAGGAATATTCAGGATGGAGAGAGTGCAGTGAGGAATATTCAGGATGTGGAGAGTGCAGTGAGGAATATTCAGGATGTAGAGTGTGCAGTGAGGAATATTCAGCATGTAAGTGGCTCAGTGAGGAATATTCAGGATGTAGAGAGTGCAGTGAGGAATATTCAGGATGTAGAGAGTGCAGTGAGGAAATTCCAGTATGTAGAGAGTGCAGTGAGGAATATTCAGCATGTAGAGAGTGCAGTGAAGAATATTCAGTAAGTAAGTAGCGCAGTGAGGAATATTCAGGATGGAGAGAGTGCAGTGAGGAATATTCAGGATGTGGAGAGTGCAGTGAGGATTATTCAGCATGTCGAGAGTGCAGTGAGGAATATTCAGGAAGTATAGATTGCAGTGAGGAATATTCAGGATGTTGGTACCGCAGTGAGGAATATTCAGGATGTAAGTAGCACAGTAAGGAATATTCAGGATGTAGAGAGTGCAGTGAGGAATATTGAGGATGTAGAGAGAAAAGATAGGAATATTCAGGAATTAGGTAGCACAGTGAGGAATATTCAGGATGTAGAGATTGCAGTGAGGAATATTCAGGATGTAGAGAGTGCAGTGAGGAATATTCAGGATATAGAGTGTGCAGTGAGGAATATTCAGGTTGTGGAGTGTGCTGTGAGGAATATTGAGGATGTAGAGAGTGCAGATAGGAATATTCAGGAATTAGCACAGTGAGGAACATTGAGGATGTAGAGATTGCAGTGAGGAAAATTCAGGATGTTGAGAGTGCAGTGAGGAATATTCAGGATTTAGAGAGTGCAGTGAGGAATATTCAGGATGTAGAGAGTGCAGTGAGGAATATTCAGGATATAGAGTGTGCAGTGTGGAATATTCAGGTTGTGGAGTGTGCTGTGAGGAATATTCAGGATTTATAGAGTGCAGTGAAGAATATTCAGGATGTAGAGTGTGCAGTGAGGAATATTCAGGTTGTGGAGTGTGCAGTGAGGAATATTCAGGTTGTGGAGTGTGCTGTGAGGAATATTGAGGATGTAGAGAGTGCAGATAGGAATATTCAGGATGTAAGTTGCACACTGATGTATATTCAGGATGTGGAGAGTGCAATGAGGAATATTCAGGATGTGGAGAGTGCCTTGAGGTATATTCAGGATGTAGAGAGTGCATTGAGGAATATTCAGCATGTAGAGAGTGCAGTGAGGAATATTCAGGATGTAGAAAGTGCAGTGAGGAATATTTAGGTTGTAGCGAGTGCAGTGAGGAATATTTAGTATGTAAGTAGCTCAGTGAGGAATATTCAGGATGTAGAGAACGCAGAGAGGAATATTCAGGATGTAGAGAGTGCAGTGAGGATTATTCAGGATGTAGAGAGTGCAGTGAGGAATATTTAGGATGTAGAGAGTGCCGTGAGGAATATTCAGATGTAAGTAGCGCAGTGAGGAAAATTCTGGATGTAGAGAGTACAGTGAGGAATATTCAGGATATAGAGAGTGCAGTGAGGAATATTCAGGATGCAGAGTGTAGTGAGGAATATTCAGGATGTAGAGAGTGCCGTGAGGAATATTCAGGATTTAAGTAGCGTAGTGAGGAATATTCAGGATTTAGAGAGCGCAGTGAGGAATATTCAGGATGTAGAATGTGCAGTGAGGAATATTCAGGATGTAGAGAGTGCAGTGAGGAATATTCAGGATGTAGTGAGTGCAGTGAGGAATATTCAGGATGTAGAGAGTGCAGTGAGGAATATTCAGAATTAGAGAGTGCAGTGAGGAATATTTAGGATGTAGAGAGTGCAGTGAGTAATATTCAGGATGTAGAGAGCGCAGTTAAAAATGCTTAGGATGTAGAGAGTGCAGTGAGGAATATTCAGGATGTAAGTAGTGCAGTGAGGAATATTCAGGATGTAAATAGTGCAGTGAGGAATTTTCAGGATGTAGAGAGTGCTGTGAGGAATATTCAGGATGTAGAAAGTGCATAGAGGAATATTCAGGATGTAGAGAGTGCAGTGATGAGTATTCAGGATGTAGAGAGTGCAGTGAGGAATATTCAGGATGTAGAGAGTGCAGTGAGGATTATTCAGGATGTAATTAGCGCAGTGAGGAATATTCAGGATGTAGAGAGTGCAGTGAGGAATATTCAGGATGTAGAGAATGCAGTGATTAATATTCAGGATGTAGAGAGTGCAATGAGGAATATTCAGGATGTAGAGAGTGCTGTGAGGAATATTCAAGATGTAGAGAGTGCAGTGAGGAATGTTCAGGATGTATAGACTGCAGTGAGGAATATTCAGGATGTAGGTACCGCAGTGAGGAATATTCAGGATGTAAGTAGCACAGAAAGGAATATTCCGGAAGTAGAGAGTGCAGTGAGGAATATTCCGTATGTAGATAGTGCAGTGAGGAATATTCAGGAATTAGGTAGCACAGTGAGGAATATTCAGGATGTAGAGAGTGCAGTGAGGAATATTCAGTATTTAGAGAGTGCAGTGAGGAATATTCAGGATTTAGAGAGTGCAGTGAGGTATATTCAGGATGTAGAGAGTGCAGTGAGGAATATTCAGGATGTAGAGAGTACAGTGAGGAATATTCAGGATGTACAGAGTGCAATGAAGAATATTCAGGATGTAGAGAGTGCAGTGAGGAATATTCAGGATGAAAGTAGCGCACTCATATATAATCAGAATATAGAGAGTGCAGTGAGGAATATTCAGGATGTGGAGAGTGCAGTGAGGAATATTCAGGATGTAAGTAGTGCAGTGAGGAATATTCAGCATGTAGAGAGTGCAGTGAGGAATATTCAGGATATAGAGAGTGCAGTGTGGAATGTTCAGGATGTAGAGAGTGCAGTGAGGAATATTCAGGATGTCAGTAGCGCAATGAGGAATATTCAGGATGTAAGTAGCGCAGTGAGGAATATTCAGGATGTAGAGAGTGCTGTGAGGAATATTCAGAATGTAGAGAGTGCAATGAGGAATATTCAGGAGGTAGTGAGTGCGGTGAGGAATATTCAGAATCTAGAGAGTGCAGTGAGGAATATTCAGGATGTAGAGTGCGCAGTGAAATATACTTAGGATGTAGAGTGTGCAGTGAGGAATATGAAGGATGTCAGTAGTGCCGTGAGAAATACTCATGATGTGGAGAATGCAGTGAGGAATATTCAGGATGTAGAGAGTGCAGTGAGGAATATTCAGGATGTAGAGAGTGCAGTGAGGAATATTTAGGATGTAGAGCGTGCAGTGAGTAATATTCAGGATGTAGAGATCTCAGTGAAAAATGCTTAGGATGTAGAGAGTGCAGCGAGGAATATTCAGGATGTAGAGAGTGCAGTGAGGAATATTCAGGATGTAGAGAGTTCTGTGAGGAATATTCAGGATGTAGAGAGTGCAGTGAGGAATATTCAGGATGTAGAGAGTTCTGTGAGGAATATTCAGGATGTAGAGAGTGCAGTGAGGAATATTCAGGATGTAAGTAGTGCAGTGAGGAATATTCAGAATGTAAGTAGTGCAGTGAGGAAAATTAAGGATGTAGAGAGTGCAGTGAGGAATATTCAGGATGTAGAGAGTGCTGTGAGGAATATTCAGGATGTAGAGTGCAGTGAGGAATATTCAGGATGTAGAGTGCAGTGCGGATTATTCAGTATGTAGAGTGTGCTGTGAGGAATATTCAGGATGTAGAGAGTGCTGTGAGGAATATTCAGGATGTAGAGAGTGCAGTGAGGAATATTCAGGATGTAGAGAGTGCTGTGAGGAATATTCATGATGTAGAATGTGCAGTGCGGAATGTTCAAGATGTATAGATTGCAGTGAGGAATATTCAGGATGTAGGTACCGCAGTGAGGAATATTCAGGATGTAAGTAGCACAGTAAGGAATATTCCGGAAGTAGAGAGTGCAGTGAGGAATATTCCGTATGCAGATAGTGCAGTGAGGAATATTCAGGAATAAGCTAGCACAGTGAGGAATATTCAGGATGTAGAGATTGCATTGAGGAAAATTCAGAATGTAGAGAGTGCAGTGAGGAATTTTCAGGTTGTAGAGAGTGCAGTGAGGAATATTCAGAATTTAGAGAGTGCAGTGAAGAATATTCAGGATGTAGAGAGTGCAGTGAGGAATTTTCAGGATGTGGAGAGTGCAGTGAGGAATATTCAGGATGTAGAGAGTGCAGTGAGGAATATTCAGGATGTCAGTAGCGCAGTGAGGAATATTCGGGATGTAGAGAGTGCAGTGAGGAATATTCAGGATGTAGAGAATGCAGTGAGGAATATTCAGGATGTAGAGAGTGCAGTGAGGAATATTCAGGATGTAGAGAGTGCAATGAGGAATATTCAGGAGGTAGTGAGTGCGGTGAGGAATATTCAGGATGTAGAGAGTGCAGTGAGGAATATTTAGGATGCAGAGAGTGCAGTGAGGAATATTCAGGATGTAGAGAGCGCAGTGAAAAATACTTAGGATGTAGAGAGTGCAGTGAGGAATATTCAGTATTTAAATAGTGCAGTGAGGAATATTCAGGATGTCAGTAGTGCCGTGAGAAATACTCATGATGTGGAGAATGCAGTGAGGAATATTCAGGATGTAGAGAGTGCAGTGAGGAATATTCTGGATGTAGAGAGTGCAGTGAGGAATATTTAGGATGTAGAGAGTGCAGTGAGTAATATTCAGGATGTAGAGAGCGCAGTGTAAAATGCTTAGGATGTAGAGAGTGCAGTGAGGAATATTCAGGATGTAAGTAGTGCAGTGAGGAATATTCAGGATGTAAATAGTGCAGTGAGGAATTTTCAGGATGTAGAGAGTGCTGTGAGGAATATTCAGGATGTAGAGAGTTCTGTGAGGAATATTCAGGATGTAGAGAGTGCAGTGATGAATATTTAGGATGTAGAGAGCGCAGTGAGGAATATTCAGGATGTAAGTAGTGCAGTGAGGAATATTCAGAATGTAAGTAGTGCAGTGAGGAATATTCAGGATGTAGAGTGTGCAGTGAGGTATATTCACGATGTAGAGAGTGCAGTGAGGAATATTTAGGACGTAGAGAGTGCAGTGAACAATATTCAGGATGTAGAGAGTGCAGTGAGGAATATTTAGGATGTAGAGAGTGCATTGTGGAATATTCAGGATGTAGAGAGTACAGTGAGGAATATTCAGGATGTAGAGAGTGCCGTGAGGAATATTCAGGATGTATGTGACTCAGTGAGCATTAATCAGGTTGTGGAGAGTGCATTGAGTAATATTCAGGCTGCAGAGAGTGCAGTGAGGAATATTCAGGTTTTAGAGAGTGCGGTGAGGAATATTCAGGATGTAAGTAGCGCAGTGAGGAATATTCAGGATGTGGAGAGTGCAGATAAGAATATTCAGGATGTAAGTAGCACAGTAAGGAATATTCAGGATGTAGAGAGTGCAGTGAAGAATATTGAGGATGTAGAGAGTGCAGATAGGAATATTCAGGAATTAGGTAGCACAGTGAGGAATATTCAGGATGTAGAGATTGCAGTGAGGAAAATTCAGGATGTAGAGAGTGCAGTGAGGAATATTCAGGATTTAGAGAGTGCAGTGAGGAATATTCAGGATGTAGAGAGTGCATAGAGGAATATTCAGGATGTAGAGAGTGCAGTGATGAGTATTCAGGATGTAGAGAGTGCAGTGAGGAATATTCAGGATGTAGAGAGTGCAGTGAGGATTATTCAGGATGTAATTAGCGCAGTGAGGAATATTCAGGATGTAGAGAGTGCAGTGAGGAATATTCAGGATGTAGAGAATGCAGTGATTAATATTCAGGATGTAGAGAGTGCAATGAGGAATATTCAGGATGTAGAGAGTGCTGTGAGGAATATTCAGGATGTAGAGAGTGCAGTGAGGAATGTTCAGGATGTATAGATTGCAGTGAGGAATATTCAGGATGTAGGTACCGCAGTGAGGAATATTCAGGATGTAAGTAGCACAGAAAGGAATATTCCGGAAGTAGAGAGTGCAGTGAGGAATATTCCGTATGTAGATAGTGCAGTGAGGAATATTCAGGAATTAGGTAGCACAGTGAGGAATATTCAGGATGTAGAGAGTGCAGTGAGGAATATTCAGTATTTAGAGAGTGCAGTGAGGAATATTCAGGATTTAGAGAGTGCAGTGAGGTATATTCAGGATGTAGAGAGTGCAGTGAGGAATATTCAGGATGTAGAGAGTACAGTGAGGAATATTCAGGATGTACAGAGTGCAATGAAGAATATTCAGGATGTAGAGAGTGCAGTGAGGAATATTCAGAATGAAAGTAGCGCACTCATATATAATCAGAATATAGAGAGTGCAGTGAGGAATATTCAGGATGTGGAGAGTGCAGTGAGGAATATTCAGGATGTAAGTAGTGCAGTGAGGAATATTCAGCATGTAGAGAGTGCAGTGAGGAATATTCAGGATATAGAGAGTGCAGTGTGGAATATTCAGGATGTAGAGAGTGCAGTGAGGAATATTCAGGATGTCAGTAGCGCAATGAGGAATATTCAGGATGTAAGTAGCGCAGTGAGGAATATTCAGGATGTAGAGAGTGCTGTGAGGAATATTCAGGATGTAGAGAGTGCAGTGAGGAAATTCCAGTATGTAGAGAGTGCAGTGAGGAATATTCAGGATGTAGAGAGTGCAGTGAAGAATATTCAGTAAGTAAGTAGCGCAGTGAGGAATATTCAGGATGGAGAGAGTGCAGTGAGGAATATTCAGGATGTGGAGAGTGCAGTGAGGAATATTCAGGATGTAGAGTGTGCAGTGAGGAATATTCAGCATGTAAGTGGCTCAGTGAGGAATATTCAGGATGTAGAGAGTGCAGTGAGGAATATTCAGGATGTAGAGAGTGCAGTGAGGAAATTCCAGTATGTAGAGAGTGCAGTGAGGAATATTCAGCATGTAGAGAGTGCAGTGAAGAATATTCAGTAAGTAAGTAGCGCAGTGAGGAATATTCAGGATGGAGAGAGTGCAGTGAGGAATATTCAGGATGTGGAGAGTGCAGTGAGGATTATTCAGCATGTCGAGAGTGCAGTGAGGAATATTCAGGAAGTATAGATTGCAGTGAGGAATATTCAGGATGTTGGTACCGCAGTGAGGAATATTCAGGATGTAAGTAGCACAGTAAGGAATATTCAGGATGTAGAGAGTGCAGTGAGGAATATTGAGGATGTAGAGAGAAAAGATAGGAATATTCAGGAATTAGGTAGCACAGTGAGGAATATTCAGGATGTAGAGATTGCAGTGAGGAATATTCAGGATGTAGAGAGTGCAGTGAGGAATATTCAGGATATAGAGTGTGCAGTGAGGAATATTCAGGTTGTGGAGTGTGCTGTGAGGAATATTGAGGATGTAGAGAGTGCAGATAGGAATATTCAGGAATTAGCACAGTGAGGAACATTGAGGATGTAGAGATTGCAGTGAGGAAAATTCAGGATGTTGAGAGTGCAGTGAGGAATATTCAGGATTTAGAGAGTGCAGTGAGGAATATTCAGGATGTAGAGAGTGCAGTGAGGAATATTCAGGATATAGAGTGTGCAGTGTGGAATATTCAGGTTGTGGAGTGTGCTGTGAGGAATATTCAGGATTTATAGAGTGCAGTGAAGAATATTCAGGATGTAGAGTGTGCAGTGAGGAATATTCAGGTTGTGGAGTGTGCAGTGAGGAATATTCAGGTTGTGGAGTGTGCTGTGAGGAATATTGAGGATGTAGAGAGTGCAGATAGGAATATTCAGGATGTAAGTTGCACACTGATGTATATTCAGGATGTGGAGAGTGCAATGAGGAATATTCAGGATGTGGAGAGTGCCTTGAGGTATATTCAGGATGTAGAGAGTGCATTGAGGAATATTCAGCATGTAGAGAGTGCAGTGAGGAATATTCAGGATGTAGAAAGTGCAGTGAGGAATATTTAGGTTGTAGCGAGTGCAGTGAGGAATATTTAGTATGTAAGTAGCTCAGTGAGGAATATTCAGGATGTAGAGATTGCAGTGATGAGTATTCAGGATGTAGGTAGCGCAGTGAGAAATATTCAGGATGGAGAGAGTGCAGTGAGGAATATTCAGGATGTAGAGAGTGCAGTGATGAGTATTCAGCATGTAGACAGTGCAGTGAGGAATATTCAGGATGTAGAGAACGCAGAGAGGAATATTCAGGATGTAGAGAGTGCAGTGAGGATTATTCAGGATGTAGAGAGTGCAGTGAGGAATATTTAGGATGTAGAGAGTGCCGTGAGGAATATTCAGATGTAAGTAGCGCAGTGAGGAAAATTCTGGATGTAGAGAGTACAGTGAGGAATATTCAGGATATAGAGAGTGCAGTGAGGAATATTCAGGATGCAGAGTGTAGTGAGGAATATTCAGGATGTAGAGAGTGCCGTGAGGAATATTCAGGATTTAAGTAGCGTAGTGAGGAATATTCAGGATTTAGAGAGCGCAGTGAGGAATATTCAGGATGTAGAATGTGCAGTGAGGAATATTCAGGATGTAGAGAGTGCAGTGAGGAATATTCAGGATGTAGTGAGTGCAGTGAGGAATATTCAGGATGTAGAGAGTGCAGTGAGGAATATTCAGAATTAGAGAGTGCAGTGAGGAATATTTAGGATGTAGAGAGTGCAGTGAGTAATATTCAGGATGTAGAGAGCGCAGTTAAAAATGCTTAGGATGTAGAGAGTGCAGTGAGGAATTTTCAGGATGTAAGTAGTGCAGTGAGGAATATTCAGGATGTAAATAGTGCAGTGAGGAATTTTCAGGATGTAGAGAGTGCTGTGAGGAATATTCAGGATGTAGAAAGTGCATAGAGGAATATTCAGGATGTAGAGAGTGCAGTGATGAGTATTCAGGATGTAGAGAGTGCAGTGAGGAATATTCAGGATGTAGAGAGTGCAGTGAGGATTATTCAGGATGTAATTAGCGCAGTGAGGAATATTCAGGATGTAGAGAGTGCAGTGAGGAATATTCAGGATGTAGAGAATGCAGTGATTAATATTCAGGATGTAGAGAGTGCAATGAGGAATATTCAGGATGTAGAGAGTGCTGTGAGGAATATTCAAGATGTAGAGAGTGCAGTGAGGAATGTTCAGGATGTATAGACTGCAGTGAGGAATATTCAGGATGTAGGTACCGCAGTGAGGAATATTCAGGATGTAAGTAGCACAGAAAGGAATATTCCGGAAGTAGAGAGTGCAGTGAGGAATATTCCGTATGTAGATAGTGCAGTGAGGAATATTCAGGAATTAGGTAGCACAGTGAGGAATATTCAGGATGTAGAGAGTGCAGTGAGGAATATTCAGTATTTAGAGAGTGCAGTGAGGAATATTCAGGATTTAGAGAGTGCAGTGAGGTATATTCAGGATGTAGAGAGTGCAGTGAGGAATATTCAGGATGTAGAGAGTACAGTGAGGAATATTCAGGATGTACAGAGTGCAATGAAGAATATTCAGGATGTAGAGAGTGCAGTGAGGAATATTCAGGATGAAAGTAGCGCACTCATATATAATCAGAATATAGAGAGTGCAGTGAGGAATATTCAGGATGTGGAGAGTGCAGTGAGGAATATTCAGGATGTAAGTAGTGCAGTGAGGAATATTCAGCATGTAGAGAGTGCAGTGAGGAATATTCAGGATATAGAGAGTGCAGTGTGGAATGTTCAGGATGTAGAGAGTGCAGTGAGGAATATTCAGGATGTCAGTAGCGCAATGAGGAATATTCAGGATGTAAGTAGCGCAGTGAGGAATATTCAGGATGTAGAGAGTGCTGTGAGGAATATTCAGAATGTAGAGAGTGCAATGAGGAATATTCAGGAGGTAGTGAGTGCGGTGAGGAATATTCAGAATCTAGAGAGTGCAGTGAGGAATATTCAGGATGTAGAGTGCGCAGTGAAATATACTTAGGATGTAGAGTGTGCAGTGAGGAATATGAAGGATGTCAGTAGTGCCGTGAGAAATACTCATGATGTGGAGAATGCAGTGAGGAATATTCAGGATGTAGAGAGTGCAGTGAGGAATATTCAGGATGTAGAGAGTGCAGTGAGGAATATTTAGGATGTAGAGCGTGCAGTGAGTAATATTCAGGATGTAGAGATCTCAGTGAAAAATGCTTAGGATGTAGAGAGTGCAGCGAGGAATATTCAGGATGTAGAGAGTGCAGTGAGGAATATTCAGGATGTAGAGAGTTCTGTGAGGAATATTCAGGATGTAGAGAGTGCAGTGAGGAATATTCAGGATGTAGAGAGTTCTGTGAGGAATATTCAGGATGTAGAGAGTGCAGTGAGGAATATTCAGGATGTAAGTAGTGCAGTGAGGAATATTCAGAATGTAAGTAGTGCAGTGAGGAAAATTAAGGATGTAGAGAGTGCAGTGAGGAATATTCAGGATGTAGAGAGTGCTGTGAGGAATATTCAGGATGTAGAGTGCAGTGAGGAATATTCAGGATGTAGAGTGCAGTGCGGATTATTCAGTATGTAGAGTGTGCTGTGAGGAATATTCAGGATGTAGAGAGTGCTGTGAGGAATATTCAGGATGTAGAGAGTGCAGTGAGGAATATTCAGGATGTAGAGAGTGCTGTGAGGAATATTCATGATGTAGAATGTGCAGTGCGGAATGTTCAAGATGTATAGATTGCAGTGAGGAATATTCAGGATGTAGGTACCGCAGTGAGGAATATTCAGGATGTAAGTAGCACAGTAAGGAATATTCCGGAAGTAGAGAGTGCAGTGAGGAATATTCCGTATGCAGATAGTGCAGTGAGGAATATTCAGGAATAAGCTAGCACAGTGAGGAATATTCAGGATGTAGAGATTGCATTGAGGAAAATTCAGAATGTAGAGAGTGCAGTGAGGAATTTTCAGGTTGTAGAGAGTGCAGTGAGGAATATTCAGAATTTAGAGAGTGCAGTGAAGAATATTCAGGATGTAGAGAGTGCAGTGAGGAATTTTCAGGATGTGGAGAGTGCAGTGAGGAATATTCAGGATGTAGAGAGTGCAGTGAGGAATATTCAGGATGTCAGTAGCGCAGTGAGGAATATTCGGGATGTAGAGAGTGCACTGAGGAATATTCAGGATGTAGAGAATGCAGTGAGGAATATTCAGGATGTAGAGAGTGCAGTGAGGAATATTCAGGATGTAGAGAGTGCAATGAGGAATATTCAGGAGGTAGTGAGTGCGGTGAGGAATATTCAGGATGTAGAGAGTGCAGTGAGGAATATTTAGGATGCAGAGAGTGCAGTGAGGAATATTCAGGATGTAGAGAGCGCAGTGAAAAATACTTAGGATGTAGAGAGTGCAGTGAGGAATATTCAGTATTTAAATAGTGCAGTGAGGAATATTCAGGATGTCAGTAGTGCCGTGAGAAATACTCATGATGTGGAGAATGCAGTGAGGAATATTCAGGATGTAGAGAGTGCAGTGAGGAATATTCTGGATGTAGAGAGTGCAGTGAGGAATATTTAGGATGTAGAGAGTGCAGTGAGTAATATTCAGGATGTAGAGAGCGCAGTGTAAAATGCTTAGGATGTAGAGAGTGCAGTGAGGAATATTCAGGATGTAAGTAGTGCAGTGAGGAATATTCAGGATGTAAATAGTGCAGTGAGGAATTTTCAGGATGTAGAGAGTGCTGTGAGGAATATTCAGGATGTAGAGAGTTCTGTGAGGAATATTCAGGATGTAGAGAGTGCAGTGATGAATATTTAGGATGTAGAGAGCGCAGTGAGGAATATTCAGGATGTAAGTAGTGCAGTGAGGAATATTCAGAATGTAAGTAGTGCAGTGAGGAATATTCAGGATGTAGAGTGTGCAGTGAGGTATATTCACGATGTAGAGAGTGCAGTGAGGAATATTTAGGACGTAGAGAGTGCAGTGAACAATATTCAGGATGTAGAGAGTGCAGTGAGGAATATTTAGGATGTAGAGAGTGCATTGTGGAATATTCAGGATGTAGAGAGTACAGTGAGGAATATTCAGGATGTAGAGAGTGCCGTGAGGAATATTCAGGATGTATGTGACTCAGTGAGCATTAATCAGGTTGTGGAGAGTGCATTGAGTAATATTCAGGCTGCAGAGAGTGCAGTGAGGAATATTCAGGTTTTAGAGAGTGCGGTGAGGAATATTCAGGATGTAAGTAGCGCAGTGAGGAATATTCAGGATGTGGAGAGTGCAGATAAGAATATTCAGGATGTAAGTAGCACAGTAAGGAATATTCAGGATGTAGAGAGTGCAGTGAAGAATATTGAGGATGTAGAGAGTGCAGATAGGAATATTCAGGAATTAGGTAGCACAGTGAGGAATATTCAGGATGTAGAGATTGCAGTGAGGAAAATTCAGGATGTAGAGAGTGCAGTGAGGAATATTCAGGATTTAGAGAGTGCAGTGAGGAATATTCAGGATGTAGAGAGTGCAGTGAGGAATATTCAGGATATAGAGAGTGCAGTGAGGAATATTCAGGATTTGGAGAGTGCAGTGAAGAATATTCAGGATGCAGAGAGTGCAGTGAGGAATATTCAGGATATAGAGAGTGCAGTGAGGAATATTCATGATGTAGAGAGTGCTGTGAGGAATATTCAGGATGTCGAGAGTGCAGTGAGGAATATTCAGGATGTAGAGAGAGCAGTGAGGAATATTCAGGATGTAGAGAGTGCAGTGAGGAATATTTAGGATGGAGCGAGTGCAGTGAGGAATATTTAGGATGTAAGTAGCTCAGTGAGGAATATTCCGGATGTAGAGATTGCAGTGTTGAGTATTCAGGATGTAGGTAGCGCAGTGAGAAATATTCAGGATGTAGAGAGTGCAGTGAGTAATATTCAGGATGTAGAGAGTGCAGTGAGGAATATTCAGGATATAGAGAGTGCAGTGAGGAATATTCAGAATGTAAAGAGTGCAGTGAGGAATATTCAGGTTGTAGAGAGTGCAGTGAGGAATATTCAGGATGTAAGTAGCGCAGTGAGGAATATTCAGGATGTAGAGAGTGCAGTGAGGAATATTCAGAATGTAGAGAGTGCAGTGAGGAATGTTCAGGTTGTAGAGAGTGCAGTGAGAAATATTCAGGATGTAGAGAGTGCAGTGAGGAATATTCAGGATGTTAGTTGCGCAGTGAGGAATATTCAGGATGTAGAGAGTGCAGTGAGGAATTTTCAGGATACAGGTACCGCAGTGAGGAATATTCAGGATGTAAGTAGCACAGTTATGAATATTCAGGTTGTAGAGTGTGCAGTGAGGAATATTCAGGAAGTAGAGACTGCTGTCAGGAATATTCAGGGTGCAGAGAATGCAGTGAGGAATATTCAGTATTTAGAGAGTGCAGTGAGGAATATTCAGGATGTAGAGATTGCAGTGAGGAATATTCAGGATGTAGGTACCGCAGTGAGGAATATTCAGGATGTAAGTATCACAGTTATGAATATTCAGGTTGTAGAGAGTGCAGTGAGGAATATTCAGGCTGTAGAGACTGCTGTGAGGAATATTCAGGATGTAGAGAGTGCAGTGAGGAATATTCAGGATTTGGAGTGCAGTGAGGAGTATTCAGGATGTACAGAGTGCAGTGAGGAATATTCAGGATGTAGAGAGTGCAGTGAGGAATATTCAGGATTTAGAGAGTGCAATGAGGAATATTCAGAATGTAGAGAGTGCAGTGAGGAAAATTAAGGATGTAGAGAGTGCAGTGAGGAATATTCAGGATGTAGAGTGCGCAGTGAGTAATATTCAGGATGTAGAGTGTGCAGTGAGGAATATTCAGGATGTAGAGTGCGCAGTGAGGAATATTCTGGATGTAGGGAGTGCAATGAGGAATATTCAGGATGTAGAGAGTGCACTGAGGAATATTCAGGATGTAGAGAGTTCAGTGCGCAATATTCAGGATGTAGAGTGCAGTGAGGAATATTCAGGATGTAGAGAGTGCAGTGAGGAATATTCAGGATATAGAGAGTGCAGTGAGCAATATTCAGGATGTAGAGAGTGCAGTGAGGATTATTCAGGATGTAGAGAGTGCTGCGAGGAATATTCAGGATGTAAGTAGAACAGTGAGCAATATTCAGGATGTAGAGAGTGCCGTGAGGAATATTCTGGATATAGAGAGTGCAGTGGGGAATATTCAGTATATAGAGAGTGCAGTGAGGAATATTCCGGATGTAGAGAGTGTACTGAGTAATATTCAGGATGTAGAGAGTGCAGTGAGGAATATTCAGGATGTAGAGAGTGCAGTGAGGTATATTCAAGATTTAGAGAGTGCAGTGAGGAATATTCAGGATGTAGAGAGTGCCGTGAGGAATATTCAGGATGTAGAGTGTGCACTGAGGAATATTCAGGACGTAGAGTGCAGTGAGGAATATTCAGGATGTAGAGAGTGCTGTGAGGAATCTTCAGGATGTAGAGAGTGCATTGAGGATTATTCAGGATTTAGAGACTGCGGTGAGGATTATTCAGGATGTAAGTAGCGCAGTGAGGAATATTCAGGATGTCGAGATTGCAGTGAGGAATATTCAGGATGTTGAGAGTGCAGTGAGGAATATTCAGGATGTAGAGAGTGCAGTGAGGAATATTCAGGATTTAGAGCGTGCAGTGAGGAATATTCAGGATGTAGAGAGTGCACTGAGGAATATTCAGGATTTTGAGAGGGCAGTAAGGAATTTTCAGGATTTAGAGAGTGCAGTGAGGAATATTCAGGATTTGGAGAGTGCAGTGAGGAATATTCAGGATGTAGAGAGTGCAGTGAGGAATATTCAGGATATAGAGAGTGCAGTGAGCAATATTCAGGATGTAGAGAGTGCAGTGAGGATTATTCAGGATGTAGAGAGTGCTGCGAGGAATATTCAGGATTTAAGTAGAACAGTGAGCAATATTCAGGATGTAGAGAGTGCCGTGAGGAATATTCTGGATATAGAGAGTGCAGTGGGGAATATTCAGTATATAGAGAGTGCAGTGAGGAATATTCCGGATGTAGAGAGTGCACTGAGTAATATTCAGGATGTAGAGAGTGCAGTGAGGAATATTCAGGATGTAGAGAGTGCAGTGAGGTATATTCAAGATTTAGAGAGTGCAGTGAGGAATATTCAGGATGTAGAGAGTGCCGTGAGGAATATTCAGGATGTAGAGTGTGCACTGAGGAATATTCAGGACGTAGAGTGCAGTGAGGAATATTCAGGATGTAGAGAGTGCTGTGAGGAATCTTCAGGATGTAGAGAGTGCATTGAGGATTATTCAGGATTTAGAGACTGCGGTGAGGATTATTCAGGATGTAAGTAGCGCAGTGAGGAATATTCAGGATGTCGAGATTGCAGTGAGGAATATTCAGGATGTTGAGAGTGCAGTGAGGAATATTCAGGATGTAGAGAGTGCAGTGAGGAATATTCAGGATTTAGAGCGTGCAGTGGGGAATATTCAGGATGTAGAGAGTGCACTGAGGAATATTCAGGATTTGGAGAGGGCAGTAAGGAATATTCAGGATTTAGAGAGTGCAGTGAGGAATATTCAGGATTTGGAGAGTGCAGTGAGGAAAATAAAGGATGTAGAGAGTGCAGTGAGGAATATTCAGGATGTAGAATGTGCAGTGAGGAATATTCAGGATGTAGAGAGTGCAGTGAGGAAAATTAAGGATGTAGAAAGTGCAGTGAGGAATATTCAGGATGTAGAGAGCGCAGTGAGTAATATTCAGGATGTAGAGAGTGCAGTGAGGAATATTCACGATGTAGAGTGCACAGTGAGTAATATTCAGGATGTAGAGCGTGCAATGAGGAATATTCAGGATATAGAGAGTGCAGTGAGCAATATTCAGGATGTAGAGAGTGCAGTGAGGATTATTCAGGATGTAGAGAGTGCTGCGAGGAATATTCAGGATGTAAGTAGAACAGTGAGCAATATTCAGGATGTAGAGAGTGCCGTGAGGAATATTCTGGATATAGAGAGTGCAGTGAGGAATATTCAGGATGTAGAGAGTGCAGTGAGGATTTTTCAGGATGTAGAGAGTGCTGCGAGGAATATTCAGGATGTAAGTAGAACAGTGAGGAATATTCAGAATGTAAAGAGTGCAGTGAGGAATATTCAGGATGTAGAGATTGCATTGAGGATAATTCAGGATGTAGAGAGTGCAGTGAGGAATATTCAGGATTTAGAGAGTGCAGTGAGGAATATTCAGGATTTAGAGAGTGCAGTGAGGAATATTCAGGATGTAGAGAGTGCAGTGAGGAATTTTCAGGTTGTAGAGTGTGCAGTGAGGAATATTCAGGATTTAGAGAGTGCAGTGAAGAATATTCAGGATGTAGAGAGTGCAGTGAGGAATATTCAGGATGTAGAGAGTGCAGTGAGGAATATTCAGGATGTAGAGAGTGCAGTGAGGAATATTCAGGATGTGGAGAATGCAGTGATTAATATTCAGGATGTTGAGAGTGCAGTGATGAATATTCAGGATGTAGAGAGTGCTGTGAGGAATATTCAGAATGTAGAGAGTGCAGTGAGGAATATTCAGGATGTAGAGAGTGCAGTGAGGAATATTCAGGAGGTAGTGTGTGCGGTGAGGAATATTCAGGATGTGGAGAGTGCATTGAGGAATATTCAGGATGTAGAGAGTGCAGTGATGAATTTTCAGGTTGTAGAGAGTGCAGTGAGGAATATTCAGGATGTAAGTAGCGCAGTGATGAATATTCAGGATGTAGAGTGTGCAGTGAGGAATATTCAGGATGTGGAGAGAGCAGTGAGGATTATTCAGGATGTAGAGAGTGCAGTGAGGAATATTCAGGATGCAGAGAATGCAGTGAGGAATATTCAGGATGTAGAGAATGCAGTGAGGAATATTCAGGATGTTGAGAGTGCAGTGAGGAATATTCAGGATGTAGAGAGTGCTGTGAGGAATATTCAGAATGTAGAATGTGCAGTGAGGAATATTCAGGATGTAGGTACCGCAGTGAGGAATATTCACGATGTAAGTAGCACAGTTATGAATATTCAGGTTGTAGAGTGTGCAGTGAGGAATATTCAGGATGTAGAGAGTGCTGTGAGGAATATTCAGGATTTAGAGTGCAGTGAGGAATATTCAGGATGTAGAGTGTGCAGTGAGGAATATTCAGGATTTAGAGTGCAGTGAGGAATATTCAGGATGTAGAGTGTGCAGTGAGGAATATTCAGGATTTAGAGTGCAGTGAGGAATATTCAGGATGTAGAGTGTGCAGTGAGGAATATTTAGGATGTAGAGTGTGCAGTGAGGAAAATTCTGGATGTAGAGACTGCTGTCAGGCATATTCAGGGTGTAGAGAATGCTGTGAGGAATATTCAGGATTTAGAGTGCAGTGAGGAGTATTCAGGATGTACAGAGTGCAGTGAGGAATATTCAGGATGTAGAGAGTGCACTGAGGAATATTCAGGATGTGGAGAATTCAGTGAGTAATATTCAGGATGTGGAGAGTGCTGTGAGGAATATTCAGAATATAGAATGTGCAGTGAGGAATATTCAGGATGTAGAGAGTGCAGTGAGGAATATTCCGGATGTGGAGAGTGCACTGAGGAATATTCAGGATGTAGAGAGTGCAGTGAGGAATATTCAGGATGTAGAGAGTGCAGTGAGGTATATTCAAGATGTAGAGAGTGCAGTGAGGAATATTCAGGATGTAGAGAGTGCCGTGAGGAATATTCAGGACGTAGAGTGTGCAGTGAGGAATATTCAGGATGTAGAGTGCAGTGAGGAATATTCAGGATGTAGAGAGTGCAGTGAGGAATATTCAGGATCTAAGTTGCGCAGTGAGGAAGATTCAGGATATAGAGAGTGCAGTGCGGATTATTCAGTATGTAGAGAGTACAGTGAGAAATATTCAGGATGTATAGATTGCAGTGAGGAATATTCAGGATGTAGGTACCGCAGTGAGGAATATTCAGGATGTAATTAGCACAGTAAGGAATATTCCGGATGTAGAGAGTGCAGTGAGGAATATTCCGTATGTAGATAGTGCAGTGAGGAATATTCAGGAATTAGCTAGCACAGTGAGGAATATTCAGGATGTATAGATTGCATTGAGGATAATTCAGGATGTAGAGAGTGCAGTGAGGAATATTCAGGATTTAGAGAGTGCAGTGAGGAATATTCAGGATGTAGAGAGTGCAGTGAGGAATATTCAGGATGTAGAGAGTGCAGTGAGGAATTTTCAGGATGTAGAGCGTACAGTGAGGAATATTCAGGATGTAGAGAGTGCAATGAGGAATATTCAGGAGGTAGAGAGTGCGGTGAGGAATATTCAGGATTTAGAGAGTGCAGTGAAGAATATTCAGGATGTAGAGAGTGCAGTGAGTAATATTCAGGATGTAGAGAGTGCAGTGAGGAATATTCAGGATGTAGAGAGTGCAGTGAGTAATATTCAGAATGTAAGTAGCGCACTCATGTATATTCAGGATGTAGAGAGTGCAGTGAGGAATATTCAGGATGTGGAGAATGCAGTGATGAATATTCAGGCTGTAGAGAGTGCTGTGAGGAATATTCAGAATGTAGAATGTGCAGTGAGGAATATTCAGGATGTGAGTAGCGCAGTGATGAATATTCAGGATTTAGAGAGTGCAGTGAGGATTATTCAGTATTTAGAGAGTGCCGTGAGGAATATTCAGGATGTAGAGAGTGCAGTGAGGAATATTCAGGATGTAGAGAGTGCAGTGAGGAATATTCAGGATGTTGAGAGTGCAGTGATGAATATTCAGGATGTAGAATGTGCAGTGAGGAATATTCAGGATGTAGGTACCGCAGTGAGGAATATTCAGGATGTAAGTAGCACAGTTATGAATATTCAGGTTGTAGAGAGTGCAGTGAGGAATATTCAGGATGTAGAGAGTGCAGTGAGGATTATTCAGTATTTAGAGAGTGCAGTGAGGAATATTCAGGATGTAGAGAGTGCAGTGAGGAATATTCAGGATGTAGAGTGTGCAGTGATGAATATTCAGGTTGTAGAGTGTGCAGTGAGGAATATTCAGGATGTAGAGACTGCTGTCAGGAATATTCGGGGTGTAGAGAATGCTCTGAGGAATATTCAGGATTCAGAGTGCAGTGAGGAGTATTCAGGATGTAGAGAGTGCAGTGAGGAATATTCAGGATGTAGAGTGTGCAGTGAGGAATATTCAGGATGTAGAAAGTGCAGTGAGGAATACTTAGGATGTAGAGAGTGCAGTGAAGAATATTCAGCATGTAGAGAGTGCAGTGAGGAATATTCAGGATGTAGAGAGTGCAGTGAGGAATATTCAGGATGTAGAGTGTGCAGTGAGGAATATTCAGGATGTAGAGAGTGCAGTGAGGAATATTCAGGATGTAGAGAGTGCACTGAGGAATATTCAGGATGTGGAGAATTCAGTGAGTAATATTCAGGATGTGGAGAGTGCTGTGAGGAATATTCAGAATGTAGAATGTGCAGTGAGGAATATTCAGGATTTAGAGAGTGCAGTGAGGAATATTCCGGATGTGGAGAGTGCACTGAGGAATATTCAGGATGTAGAGAGTGCAGTGAGGAATATTCAGGATGTAGAGAGTGCAGTGAGGTATATTCAAGATGTAGAGAGTGCAGTGAGGAATATTCAGGATGTAGAGAGTGCCGTGAGGAATATTCAGGACGTAGAGTGTGCAGTGAGGAATATTCAGGATGTAGAGTGCAGTGAGGAATATTCAGGATGTAGAGAGTGCAGTGAGGAATATTCAGGATCTAAGTTGCGCAGTGAGGAAGATTCAGGATATAGAGAGTGCAGTGCGGATTATTCAGTATGTAGAGAGTACAGTGAGAAATATTCAGGATGTATAGATTGCAGTGAGGAATATTCAGGATGTTGGTACCGCAGTGAGGAATATTCAGGATGTAATTAGCACAGTAAGGAATATTCCGGATGTAGAGAGTGCAGTGAGGAATATTCCGTATGTAGATAGTGCAGTGAGGAATATTCAGGAATTAGCTAGCACAGTGAGGAATATTCAGGATGTATAGATTGCATTGAGGATAATGTAGGATGTAGAGAGTGCAGTGAGGAATATTCAGGATTTAGAGAGTGCAGTGAGGAATATTCAGGATGTAGAGAGTGCAGTGAGGAATATTCAGGATGTAGAGAGTGCAGTGAGGAATTTTCAGGTTGTAGAGCGTACAGTGAGGAATATTCAGGATGTAGAGAGTGCAATGAGGAATATTCAGGAGGTAGAGAGTGCGGTGAGGAATTTTCAGGATTTAGAGAGTGCAGTGAAGAATATTCAGGATGTAGAGAGTGCAGTGAGTAATATTCAGAATGTAAGTAGCGCACTCATGTATATTCAGGATGTAGAGAGTGCAGTGAGGAATATTCAGGATGTGGAGAATGCAGTGATTAATATTCAGGATGTTGAGAGTGCAGTGATGAATATTCAGGCTGTAGAGAGTGCTGTGAGGAATATTCAGAATGTAGAATGTGCAGTGAGGAATATTCAGGATGTGACTAGCGCAGTGATGAATATTCAGGATTTAGAGAGTGCAGTGAGGATTATTCAGTATTTAGAGAGTGCAGTGAGGAATATTCAGGATGTAGAGAGTGCAGTGAGGAATATTCATGATGTAGCGAGTGCAGTGAGGAATATTCAGGATGTTGAGAGTGCAGTGATGAATATTCAGGATGTAGAATGTGCAGTGAGGAATATTCAGGATGTAGGTACCGCAGTGAGGAATATTCAGGATGTAAGTAGCACAGTTATGAATATTCAGGTTGTAGAGAGTGCAGTGAGGAATATTCAGGATGTAGAGAGTGCAGTGAGGAATATTGAGGATGTAGAGTGCAGTGAGGAATATTCAGGATTTAGAGTGCAGTGAGGAGTATTCAGGATGTACAGAGTGCAGTGAGGAATATTCAGGATGTAGAGAGTGCAGTGAGGAATATTCAGGATTTAGAGAGTGCAATGAGGAATATTCAGAATGTAGAGAGTGCAGTGAGGAAAATTAAGGATGTAGAGAGTGCAGTGAGGAATATTCAGGATTTAGAGTGCGCAGTGAGTAATATTCAGGATGTAGAGAGTGCAATGAGGAATATTCAGGAGGTAGTGAGTGCGGTGAGGAATATTCAGGATGTAGAGAGTGCAGTGAGGAATATTCAGGTTGTAGAGAGTGCAGTGAGGAATATTCAGGAAGTAGAGAGTGCAGTGAAGAATATTCAGGATGTAGAGAGTGCAGTGAGGAATATTCAGGATGTAAGTAGCGCAGTGATGAATATTCAGGATGTAGAGAGTGCAGTGAGGATTATTCAGTATTTAGAGAGTGCAGTGAGGAATATTCAGGATGTAGAGAGTGCAGTGAGTAATATTCAGGATGTAGAGAGTGCAGTGAGGAATATTCAGGATGTAGAGAATGCAGTGAGGAATATTCAGGATGTAGAGTGTGCAGTGATGAATATTCAGGTTGTAGAGTGTGCAGTGAGGAATATTCAGGATGTAGAGACTGCTGTCAGGAATATTCGGGGTGTAGAGAATGCTGTGAGGAATATTCAGGATTCAGAGTGCAGTGAGGAGTATTCAGGATGTAGAGAGTGCAGTGAGGAATATTCAGGATGTAGAGTGTGCAGTGAGGAATATTCAGGATGTAGAGAGTGCAGTGAGGAATACTTAGGATGTAGAGAGTGCAGTGAAGAATATTCAGCATGTAGAGAGTGCAGTGAGGAATATTCAGGATGTAGAGAGTGCAGTGAGGAATATTCAGGATGTAGAGTGTGCAGTGAGGAATATTCAGGATGTAGAGAGTGCAGTGAGGAATACTTAGGATGTAGAGAGTGCAGTGAAGAATATTCAGGATGTAGAGAGTGCAGTGAGGTATATTCAGGATTTAAATAGTGCAGTGAGGAATATTCAGGATGTCAGTAGCGCAGTGAGGAATATTCATGATGTGGAGAATGCAATGAGGAATATTCAGGATCTAGCGATTACAGTGAGGAATATTCAGGATGAAGAGAGTGCAGTGAGGAATATTCAGGATGTAGAGAGTGCAGAGAGGAATATTCAGGATATAAGTAGTGCAGTGTGGAATATTCAGGATGTAGAGAGTACAGTGAGGAATATTCAGGATGTAGAGATTGCAGTGAAGAATATATAGGATGTAGAGAGTGCAGTGACGAATATTCAGGATGTAAGTAGTGCAGTGAGGAATATTCAGGATGTAGAGAGTACAGTGAGGAATATTCAGGATGTAGAGAGTGCAGTGAAGAATATGTAGGATGTAGAGAGTGCAGTGAGGAATATTCAGGATGTAAGTAGTGCAGTGAGGAATTTTCAGGATGTAGAGAGTGCTTTGAGAATTATTCAGGATGCAGAGAGTGCAGTGAGGACTATTTAGGATTTAGAGAGTGCAGTGAGGAATATTCAGGATGTAAGTAGTGCATTGAGGAATATTCAGAATGTAGAGAGTGCAGTGAGGAATATTTTGGATGTAGAGAGTGCAGTGAGGAATATTCAGGATGTAAGAGGCTCAGTGAGGAATATTCAGGATGTAGAGAGTGCAGTGAGGAATGTTTAGGATGTGGAGAGTGCAGTGAGGAATATTCAGGATGTAAGAGGCGCAGTGAGGAATATTCAGGAGGTAGAGAGTGCAGTATGGAATATTTAGGATGTAGAGAGTGCAATGTGGAATATTCAGGATGTAGAGAATGCAGTGAGGAATATTTAGGATGTAGAGAGTGCAGTGAGGAATATTCAGGATGTAGAGAGTGCAGTGAGGAATATTCAGGATGTAGAGAGTGCAGTGAGGATTATTCAGGATGTAGAGAGTGCAGTGAGGATTATTCAGGATGCAGAGAGTGCATTGAGTAATATTCAGGATGTAGAGAGCGCAGTGAAAAATACATAGGATGTAGAGAGTGCAGTGAGGAATATTCAGGATGTAAGTAGTGCAGTGAGGAATATTCAGGATGTAAATAGTGCAGTGAGGAATTTTCAGCATGTAGAGAGTGCATAGAGGAATTTTTAGAATGTAGAGAGTGCAGTGATGAGTATTCAGGATGTAGAGAGTGCAGTGAGGAATATTCAGGATGTAGAGAGTGCTGTGAGGAATATTCAGGATGTAGAGAGTGCATAGAGGAATTTTCAGAATGTAGAGAGTGCAGTGATGAGTATTCAGGATGTAGAGAGTGCAGTGAGGAATATTCAGGATGTAGAGAGTGCAGTGAGGATTATTCAGGATGTAATTAGTGCAGTGAGGAATATTCAGGATGTAGAGAGTGCAGTGAAATATATTCAAGATGTAGAGATTGGAGCGATGATTATTCAGGATGTAGAGAGTGCAGTGAGGAATATTCAGGATGTAGAGAGTGCAGTGAGAAATACTCATGATGTGGAGAATGTAGTGAGGAATAATCAGGATGTAGAGAGTGCAGTGATGAATATTCAGGAAGAAGAGAGTGCAGTGAGAAATACTCATGATGTAGAGAATCAGTGAGGAATATTCAGGATGTAGAGAGTGCAGTGAGGAATATTCAGGATGTAGAGAGTGCAGTGAGGAATATTCAGGATTTAGAGTGTGCAGTGAGGAATATTCAGGATGCAGAGAGTGCAGTGAGTTATATTCAGGATGTAGAGAGTGCAATGAGGAATATTCAGGATGTAAATAGCGCGGTGAGGAATATTCAGGATGTAGAGAGTGCAGTGAAATATATTCAGGATGTGGAGAGCGCAGTGATGAGTATTCAGAATGTGGAGAGTGCATTGAGGAATTTCCAGGATGTAGATTGTGCAGTGAGGAATATTCAGGATGTCGAGTGCAGTGAGGAATATTCAGTATGTATTTAGCGCAGTGAGGAATATTCAGGATTTAGGAAGCGCAGTGAGAAATACTCATGATGTGGAGAATGCAGTGAGGAATATTCAGGATCTAGCGATTACAGTGAGGAATATTCAGGATGAAGAGAGTGCAGTGAGGAATATTCAGGATGTAGAGAGTGCAGTGAGGAATATTTAGGTTGTAGAGAGTGCAGTGAGGAATATTCAGGATGTTGAGAGTGCATTGAGGAATACTTAGGATGTAGAGAGTGCAGTGAGGAATATTCAGGATGTAAGTAGTGCAGTGAGGAATTTTCAGGATGTAGAGAGTGCTGTGAGAAATATTCAGGATGTAGAGAGTGCAGTGAGGAATATTTAGGATGTAGAGAGTGCAGTGAGGAATATTCAGGATGTAGAGAGTGCAGTGAGGAATACTTAG
Organism: Isurus oxyrinchus; assembly: GCA_026770705.1. Lineage (NCBI taxonomy): Eukaryota > Metazoa > Chordata > Chondrichthyes > Lamniformes > Lamnidae > Isurus > Isurus oxyrinchus. The sequence goes on along the minus strand of JANJGN010000032.1, from coordinate 7,654,198 downwards.
GATGCAGAGAGTGCAGTGAGAAATATTCAGGATGTAAGCAGTGCATTGAGGAATATTCAGAATGTAGAGAGTGCAGTGAGGAATATTCAGGATGTAGAGAGTGCAGTGTGGAATATTTAGGATGTAGAGAGTGCAGTGAGGAATATTCAGGATGTAGAGAGTGCAGGTAGGAATATTTAGGATGTAGAGAGTGCAGTGAGGAATATTCAGGATGTAAGAGGCTCAGTGAGGAATATTCAGGATGTAGAGAGTGCAGTGTGGAATATTTAGGATGTAGAGATTGCAGTGAGGAATATTCAGGATGTAGAGAGTGCAGTGAGGAATATTTAGGTTGCAGAGAGTGCATTGAGCAATATTCAGGATGTAGAGAGCGCAGTGAAAAAAACTTAGGATGTAGAGAGTGCAGTGAGGAATATTCAGGATTTAAATAGTGCAGTGAGGAATATTCAGGATGTTGAGAGTGCAGTGAGCAATACTTAGGATGTAGAGAGAGCAGTGAGCAATTTTCAGGATGTAGAGTGCAGTGAGGAATATAAAGGATGTAGAGAGTGCAGTGAAATATATTCAGGATGTGGAGAGTGCATTGAGGAATTTCCAGGATATAGATTGAGCAGTGAGGAATATTCAGGATGTCGAGTGCAGTGAGGATTATTCAGTATGTAAGTAGCGCAGTGAGGAATATTCAGGATTTAGAAAGCGCAGTGAGAAATACTCATGATGTGGAGAATGCAGTGAGGAATATTCAGGATGAAGAAAGTGCAGTGAGGAATATTCAGGATGTAGAGAGTGCCGTGAGGAATACTTAGGATGTAGAGAGCGCAGTGAGGAATATTTAGGATGTGGAGAGTGCAGTGAGGAATATTCAGGATGTTGAGAGCGCAGTGAGGAATACTTAGGATGTGGAGAGTGCAGTGAGGAATACTCAGGATGTTGAGAGCGCAGTGAGGAATACTTAGGATGTAGAGAGTGCAGTGAGGAATATTCAGGATGTAAGTAGTGCAGTGAGGAATATTCAGGATGTAAGCAGTGCAGTGAGGAATATTCAGAATGTAGAGAGTGCTGTGAGAAATATTCTGGATGTAGAGAGTGCAGTGAGGAATATTTAGGATGTAGAGAGTGCAGTGAGAAATATTCAGGATGTAAGTAGTACATTGAGGAATATTCAGAATGTAGAGAGTGCAGTGAGGAATATTTAGGATGTAGAGATGCAGTGAGGAATATTCAGGATGTAAGAGGCTCAGTGAGGAATATTCAGGATGTAGAGAGTGCAGTGTGGAATATTGAGGATGGAGAGAGTGCAGTGAGGAATATTCAGGATGTAAGAGGCTCAGTGAGGAATATTCAGGATGTAGAGAGTGCAGTGTGGAATATTTAGGATGTAGCGAGTGCAGTGAGGAATATTCAGGATGTAGAGAGTGCAGTGTGGAATATTTAGGATGTAGAGAGTGCAGTGAGGAATATTCAGGATTTAAATAGTGCAGTGAGGAATATTCAGGATGTCAGTAGTGCAGTGAGAAATACTCATGATGTGGAGAATGCAGTGAGGAATATTGAGGATCTACACAGTGCAGTGAGGAATATTCAGGATGTAGAGAGTGCAGTGAGGAATATTCAGGAAGTAGAGAGTGCAGTGAGGAACATTTAGGATGTAGAGAGAGCAGTGAGGAATATTCAGGATGTAGAGAGCGCAGTGAGGAATATTAAGAATGTAGAGAGAGCAGTGAGGATTATTCAGGATGTCGAGAGTGCACTGAGGAATATTCAGGATGTAGAGAGAGCAGTGAGGAATATTCAGGATGTAGAGAGTGCAGTGAGGAATATTTAGGATGCAGAGAGTGCAGGGAGCAATATTCAGGATGTAAGTAGTGCAGTGAGGAATATTCAGAATGTAAGTAGTGCGGTGAGGAATATTCAGGATGTAGAGTGTGCAGTGAGGAATATTCAGGATGTAGAGAGTGCACTGAGGAATATTTAGGTTGTAGAGAGTGCAGTGAGGAATATTCAGGATGTCGAGAGTGCAGTGAGAAATATTCAGGATGTAGGGAGTGCATTGTGGAATATTCAGGATGTAGAGAGTACAGTGAGGAATATTCAGGATGTAGAGAGTGCCGTGAGGAATATTCAGGATGTATATGGCTCAGTGAGGATTAATCAGGTTGTAGAGAGTGCATTGAGTAATATTCAGGATGTAGAGAGTGCAGTGAGGAATATTCAGGTTGTAGAGAGTGCAGTGAGGAATATTCAGGATGTAAGTAGCGCACTGAGGAATATTCAGGAATTCGAGAGTGCAGTGAGGAATATTCAGGATGTAGAGAGTGCAGTCTGGAATATTCAGGATGTAGACAGTTCAGTGACGAATATTCAGGATGTAGAGTTCAGTGAGGAATATTCAGGACATAGAGTGTGCAGTGAGGAATATTCAGGATGTAAGTGGCTCAGTGAGGAATATTCAGGATGAAGAGAGTGCAGTGAGGCATATTCAGGATGGAGAGAGCGCAGTGAGGAATATTCAGGATGTAGAGTGCAGTGAGGAATATTCAGGATGTAGAGAGTGCCGTGAGGAATACTTAGGATGTAGAGAGCGCAGTGAGGAATATTTAGGATGTGGAGAGTGCAGTGAGGAATATTCAGGATGTTGAGAGCGCAGTGAGGAATACTTAGGATGTGGAGAGTGCAGTGAGGAATACTCAGGATGTTGAGAGCGCAGTGAGGAATACTTAGGATGTAGAGAGTGCAGTGAGGAATATTCAGGATGTAAGTAGTGCAGTGAGGAATATTCAGGATGTAAGCAGTGCAGTGAGGAATATTCAGGATGTAGAGAGTGCTGTGAGAAATATTCAGGATGTAGAGAGTGCAGTGAGGAATATTTAGGATGTAGAGATGCAGTGAGGAATATTCAGGATGTAAGAGGCTCAGTGAGGAATATTCAGGATGTAGAGAGTGCAGTGTGGAATATTGAGGATGGAGAGAGTGCAGTGAGGAATATTCAGGATGTAAGTAGTACATTGAGGAATATTCAGAATGTAGAGAGTGCAGTGAGGAATATTTAGGATGTAGAGATGCAGTGAGGAATATTCAGGATGTAAGAGGCTCAGTGAGGAATATTCAGGATGTAGAGAGTGCAGTGTGGAATATTGAGGATGGAGAGAGTGCAGTGAGGAATATTCAGGATGTAAGAGGCTCAGTGAGGAATATTCAGGATGTAGAGAGTGCAGTGTGGAATATTTAGGATGTAGCGAGTGCAGTGAGGAATATTCAGGATGTAGAGAGTGCAGTGTGGAATATTTAGGATGTAGAGAGTGCAGTGAGGAATATTCAGGATTTAAATAGTGCAGTGAGGAATATTCAGGATGTCAGTAGTGCAGTGAGAAATACTCATGATGTGGAGAATGCAGTGAGGAATATTCAGGATCTACACAGTGCAGTGAGGAATATTCAGGATGTAGAGAGTGCAGTGAGGAATATTCAGGATGTAGAGAGTGCAGTGATGAATATTTAGGATGTAGAGAGCGCAGTGAGGAATATTCAGGATGTAAGTAGTGCAGTGAGGAATATTCAGAATGTAAGTAGTGCAGTGAGGAATATTCAGGATGTAGAGTGTGCAGTGAGGTATATTCACGATGTAGAGAGTGCAGTGAGGAATATTTAGGACGTAGAGAGTGCAGTGAACAATATTCAGGATGTAGAGAGTGCAGTGAGGAATATTTAGGATGTAGAGAGTGCATTGTGGAATATTCAGGATGTAGAGAGTACAGTGAGGAATATTCAGGATGTAGAGAGTGCCGTGAGGAATATTCAGGATGTATGTGACTCAGTGAGCATTAATCAGGTTGTGGAGAGTGCATTGAGTAATATTCAGGATGCAGAGAGTGCAGTGAGGAATATTCAGGTTGTAGAGAGTGCGGTGAGGAATATTCAGGATGTAAGTAGCGCAGTGAGGAATATTCAGGATGTGGAGAGTGCAGATAGGAATATTCAGGATGTAAGTAGCACAGTAAGGAATATTCAGGATGTAGAGAGTGCAGTGAAGAATATTGAGGATGTAGAGAGTGCAGATAGGAATATTCAGGAATTAGGTAGCACAGTGAGGAATATTCAGGATGTAGAGATTGCAGTGAGGAAAATTCAGGATGTAGAGAGTGCAGTGAGGAATATTCAGGATTTAGAGAGTGCAGTGAGGAATATTCAGGATCTAGAGAGTGCAGTGAGGAATATTCAGGATATAGAGAGTGCAGTGAGGAATATTCAGGATTTGGAGAGTGCAGTGAAGAATATTCAGGATGTAGAGAGTGCAGTGAGGAATATTCAGGACGTAGAGAGTGCAGTGAGGAATATTCAGGATGTAGAGAGTGCAGTGAAGAATATTCAGGATGTAGAGAGTGCAGTGAGGAATATTCAGGATATAGAGAGTGCAGTGAGGAATATTCAGGATGTAGAGAGTGCTGTGAGGAATATTCAGGATGTAGAGAGTGCAGTGAGGAATATTTAGGATGCAGAGAGTGCAGGGAGCAATATTCAGGATGTAAGTAGTGCAGTGAGGAATATTCAGAATGTAAGTAGTGCGGTGAGGAATATTCAGGATGTAGAGTGTGCAGTGAGGAATATTCAGGATGTAGAGAGTGCACTGAGGAATATTTAGGTTGTAGAGAGTGCAGTGAGGAATATTCAGGATGTCGAGAGTGCAGTGAGAAATATTCAGGATGTAGGGAGTGCATTGTGGAATATTCAGGATGTAGAGAGTACAGTGAGGAATATTCAGGATGTAGAGAGTGCCGTGAGGAATATTCAGGATGTATGTGGCTCAGTGAGGATTAATCAGGTTGTAGAGAGTGCATTGAGTAATATTCAGGATGTAGAGAGTGCAGTGAGGAATATTCAGGTTGTAGAGAGTGCAGTGAGGAATATTCAGGATGTAGAGAGTGCGGTGAGGAAAATTCAGGAAGTAAGTAGCGCACTGAGGAATATTCAGGAATTCGAGAGTGCAGTGAGGAATATTCAGGATGTAGAGAGTGCAGTCTGGAATATTCAGGATGTAGACAGTTCAGTGACGAATATTCAGGATGGAGAGTTCAGTGAGGAATATTCAGGACGTAGAGTGTGCCGTGAGGAATATTCAGGATGTAAGTGGCTCAGTGAGGAATATTCAGGATGAAGAGAGTGCAGTGAGGCATATTCAGGATGTAGAGAGCACAGTGAGGAATATTCAGGATGTAGAGAGTGCTGTGAGGCATATTCAGGATTTAGAGATTGCAGTGAGGAATATTCAGGATGCAGAGAGTGCCGTGAGGAATATTCAGGATGCAAGTGGCTCAATGAGGAATATTCAGGATGTAGAGAGTACAGTGAGGAATATTCAGGATGTAGAGAGTGCAGTGAGGAATATTCATGATGAAGAGACTGCAGTGAGGAATATTGAGGAGATAGAGTGCAGTGAGGAATATTCAGGATGTAAGTAGCGCAGTGAGGAATATTCAGGATGTAGAGAGTACAGTGAGGAACATTCAGGATGTAGAGAGTGCAGTGAGGAATATTCAGGATGTAGAGAGTGCAGTGAGGAATATTCAGCATGTAAGTGGCTCAGTGAGGAATATTCAGGATGTAGAGAGTGCAGTGAGGAATATTCAGGATGTAGAGAGTGCAGTGAGGAAAATCCAGTATGTAGAGAGTGCAGTGAGGAATATTCAGGATGTAGAGAGTGCAGTGAAGAATATTCAGTAAGTAAGTAGCGCAGTGAGGAATATTCAGGATGGAGAGAGTGCAGTGAGGAATATTCAGGATGTAGAGAGTGCAGAGAGGAATATTCAGCATGTAGGGAGTGCTGTGAGGAATATTCAGGATGTGGAGAGTGCAGTGTGGAATATTCAGGATGTAGAGAGTGCAGTGAGGAATATTCAGGATGTGGACAGTGCAGTGAGGAATATTCAGGATGTGGAGAGTGCTGTGAGGAATAATCAGCATGTAGAGAGTGCAGTGAGGAATATTCAGGATGTAGAGAGTGCAGTGAGGAATATTCAGGATGTAGAGAGTGCAGTGAGGAATATTCAGGATGTAGAGAGTGCAGTGAGGAATATTCAGAATATAAAGAGTGCAGTGAGTAATATTCAGGTTGTAGAGAGTGCAGTGAGGAATATTCAGGATGTAAGTAGCGCAGTGAGGAAAATTCTGGATGTAGAGAGTGCAGTGAGGAATATTCAGGATGTAAGTAGGGCAGTGAGGAAAATTCTGGATGCAGAGAGAACATTGAGGAATATTCAGGATATAGAGAGTGCAGTGAGGAATATTCAGGATGCAGAGTGCAGTGAGGAATATTCAGGATGTAGAGAGTGCAGTGAGGAATATTCAGAATGTAGAGATTGCAGTGAGGAATATTCATGATGTAAGTAGAGCCGTTAGGAATATTCAGGATGTGGAGAGTGCAGTGAGGATTATTCAGCATTTCGAGAGTGCAGTGAGGAATATTCAGGAAGTATAGATTGCAGTGAGGAATATTCAGGATGTTGGTACCGCAGTGAGGAATATTCAGGATGTAAGTAGCACAGTAAGGAATATTCAGGATGTAGAGAGTGCAGTGAGGAATATTGAGGATGTAGAGAGAAAGGATAGGAATATTCAGGAATTAGGTAGCACAGTGAGGAATATTCAGGATGTAGAGATTGCAGTGAGGAATATTCAGGATGTAGAGAGTGCAGTGAGGAATATTCAGGATTTAGAGAGTGCAGTGAGGAATATTCAGGATGTAAGTAGCGCAGTGAGGAATATTGAGGATGTAGAGAGAAAAGATAGGAATATTCAGGAATTAGGTAGCACAGTGAAAAACATTCAGGATGTAGAGATTGCAGTGAGGAATATTCAGGTTGTGGAGTGTGCTGTGAGGAATATTCAGGATTTAGAGAGTGCAGTGAGGAATATTCAGGATGTAGAGAGTGCAGTGAGGAATATTCAGGATGTAAGTTGCACACTGATGTATATTCAGGATGTGGAGAGTGCAATGAGGAATATTCAGGATGTGGAGAGTGCCTTGAGGAATATTCAGGATGTAGAGAGTGCAGTGAGGAATATTCAGCATGTAGAGAGTGCAGTGAGGAATATTCAGGATGTAGAAAGTGCAGTGAGGAATATTTAGTTTGTAGCGAGTGCAGTGAGGAATATTTAGTATGTAAGTAGCTCAGTGAGGAATATTCAGGATGTAGAGATTGCAGTGATGAGTATTCAGGATGTAGGTAGCGCAGTGAGAAATATTCAGGATGGAGAGAGTGGAGTGAGGAATATTCAGGATGTAGAGAGTGCAGTGATGAGTATTCAGCATGTAGAGAGTGCAGTGAGGAATATTCAGGATGTAGAGAACGCAGAGAGGAATATTCAGGATGTAGAGAGTGCAGTGAGGATTATTCAGGATGTAGAGAGTGCAGTGAGGAATATTTAGGATGTAGAGAGTGCCGTGAGGAATATTCAGATGTAAGTAGCGCAGTGAGGAAAATTCTGGATGTAGAGTGTACAGTGAGGAATATTCAGGATATAGAGAGTGCAGTGAGGAATATTCAGGATGCAGAGTGCAGTGAGGAATATTCAGGATGTAGAGATTGCAGTGATGAGTATTCAGGATGTAGGTAGCGCAGTGAGAAATATTCAGGATGGAGAGAGTGGAGTGAGGAATATTCAGGATGTAGAGAGTGCAGTGATGAGTATTCAGCATGTAGAGAGTGCAGTGAGGAATATTCAGGATGTAGAGAACGCAGAGAGGAATATTCAGGATGTAGAGAGTGCAGTGAGGATTATTCAGGATGTAGAGAGTGCAGTGAGGAATATTTAGGATGTAGAGAGTGCCGTGAGGAATATTCAGATGTAAGTAGCGCAGTGAGGAAAATTCTGGATGTAGAGTGTACAGTGAGGAATATTCAGGATATAGAGAGTGCCGTGAGGAACATTCAGGATTTAAGTAGCGTAGTGAGGAATATTCAGGATTTAGAGAGCGCAGTGAGGAATATTCAGGATGTAGAATGTGCAGTGAGGAATATTCAGGATGTAGAGAGTGCAGTGAGGAATATTCAGGATGTAGTGAGTGCAGTGAGGAATATTCAGGATGTAGAGAGTGCAGTGAGGAATATTCTGAATGTAGACATAGCACTGAGGAATATTCAGAATGTAGAGAGTGCAGTGAGGAATATTCAGGATGTGGAGAAAGCAGTGAGGATTATTCAGCAAGGGCGAGAGTGCAGTGAGGAATATTCAGGATGTTGGTACCGCAGTGAGGAATATTCAGGATGTAAGTAGCACAGTAAGGAATATTCAGGATGTAGAGAGTGCAGTGAGGAATATTGAGGATGTAGAGAGTGCAGATAGGGATATTCAGGAATTAGGTAGCACAGTGAGGAATATTCAGGATGTAGAGATTGCAGTGAGGAAAATTCAGGATGTAGAGAGCGCAGTGAGGAATATTCAGGATTTAGAGAGTGCAGTGAGGAATATTCAGGATGTAGAGAGTGCAGTGAGGAATATTCAGTATATAGAGTGTGCAGTGAGGAATATTCAGGTTGTGGAGTGTGCAGTGAGGAATATTGAGGATGTAGAGAGTGCAGATAGGAATATTCAGGAATTAGGTAGCACAGTGAGGAATATTCAGGATGTAGAGAGTGCAGTGAGGAATATTCAGGATTAGAGAGTGCAGTGAGGAATATTTAGGATGTAGAGAGTGCAGTGAGTAATATTCAGGATGTAGAGAGCGCAGTGAAAAATGCTTAGGATGTAGAGAGTGCAGTGAGGAATATTCAGGATGTAAGTAGTGCAGTTAGGAATATTCAGGATGTAAATAGTGCAGTGAGGAATTTTCAGGATGTAGAGAGTGCTGTGAGGAATATTCAGGATGTAGAGAGTGCAGTGAGGAATATTCAGGATGTAGAGAGTGCAGTGATGAGTATTCAGGATGTAGAGAGTGCAGTGAGGAATATTCAGGATGTAGAGAGTGCAGTGAGGATTATTCAGGATGTAATTAGCGCTGTGAGGAATATTCAGGATGTAGAGAGTGCAGTGAGGAATATTCAGGATGTAGAGAATGCAGTGATTAATATTCAGGATGTAGAGAGTGCAATGAGGAACATTCAGGATGTAGAGAGTGCTGTGAGGAATATTCAGGATGTAGAGAGTGCAGTGAGGAATGTTCAGGATGTATAGATTGCAGTGAGGAATATTCAGGATGTAGGTACCGCAGTGAGGAATATTCAGGATGTAAGTAGCACAGTAAGGAATATTCCGGAAGTAGAGAGTGCAGTGAGGAATATTCCGTATGTAGATAGTGCAGTGAAGAATATTCAGGAATTAGGTAGCACAGTGAGGAATATTCAGGATGTAGAGAGTGCAGTGAGGAATATTCAGTATTTAGAGAGTGCAGTGAGGAATATTCAGGATTTAGAGAGTGCAGTGAGGTATATTCAGGATGTAGAGAGTGCAGTGAGGAATATTCAGGATGTAGAGAGTACAGTGAGGAATATTCAGGATGTAGAGAGTGCAGTGAAGAATATTCAGGATGTAGAGAGTGCAGTGAGGAATATTCAGAATGAAAGTAGCGCACTCATATATATTCAGAATATAGAGAGTGCAGTGATGAATATTCAGGATGTGGAGAGTGCAGTGAGGAATATTCAGGATGTAAGTAGTGCAGTGAGGAATATTCAGCATGTAGAGAGTGCAGTGAGGAATATTCAGGATATAGAGAGTGCAGTGTGGAATATTCAGGATGTAGAGAGTGCAGTGAGGAATATTCAGGATGTCAGTAGCGCAATGAGGAATATTCAGGATGTAAGTAGCGCAGTGAGGAATATTCAGGATGTAGAGAGTGCTGTGAGGAATATTCAGAATGTAGAGAGTGCAATGAGGAATATTCAGGAGGTAGTGAGTGCGGTGAGGAATATTCAGAATGTAGAGAGTGCAGTGAGGAATATTCAGGATGTAGAGTGCGCATTGAAAAATACTTAGGATGTAGAGTGTGCAGTCAGGAATATGAAGGATGTCAGTAGTGCCGTGAGAAATACTCATGATGTGGAGAATGCAGTGAGGAATATTCAGGATGTAGAGAGTGCAGTGAGGAATATTCAGGATGTAGAGATCTCAGTGAAAAATGCTTAGGATGTAGAGAGTGCAGTGAGGAATATTCAGGATGTAGAGAGTGCTGTGAGGAATATTCAGGATGTAGAGAGTTCTGTGAGGAATATTCAGGATGTAGAGAGTGCAGTGAGGAATATTCAGGATGTAAGTAGTGCAGTGAGGAATATTCAGAATGTAAGTAGTGCAGTGAGGAAAATTAAGGATGTAGAGAGTGCAGTGAGGAATATTCAGGATGTAGAGAGTGCTGTGAGGAATATTCAGGATGTAGAGAGTGCAGTGAGGAATGTTCGGGATGTATAGATTGCAGTGAGGAATATTCAGGATGTAGGTACCGCAGTGAGGAATATTCAGGATGTAAGTATCACAGTAAGGAATATTCCGGAAGTAGAGAGTGCAGTGAGGAATATTCAGGAATTAGGTAGCACACTGAGGTATATTCAGGATGTAGAGATTGCATTGAGGAAAATTCAGAATGTAGATAGTGCAGTGAGGAATATTCAGCATTTAGAGAGTGCAGTGAGGAATATTCAGGATGTAGAGTGTGCAGTGAGGAATATTCAGGATGTAGATAGTGCAGTGAGGAATTTTCAGGTTGTAGAGTGTGCAGTGAGGAATATTCAGAATTTAGAGAGTGCAGTGAAGAATATTCAGGATGTAGAGAGTGCAGTGAGGAATTTTCAGGATGTGGAGAGTGCAGTGAGGAATATTCAGGATGTAGAGAGTGCATAGAGGAATATTCAGGATGTAGAGAGTGCGGTGATGAGTATTCAGGATGTAGAGAGTGCAGTGAGGAATATTCAGGATGCAGAGAGTGCAGTGAGGATTATTCAGGATGTAATTAGCGCAGTGAGGAATATTCAGGATGTAGAGAGTGCAGTGAGGAATATTCAGGATGTAGAGAATGCAGTGATTAATATTCAGGATGTAGAGAGTGCTGTGAGGAATATTCAGGATGTAGAGATTGCAGTGAGGAATGTTCAGGATGTATAGATTGCAGTGAGGAATATTCAGGATGTAGGTACCGCAGTGAGGAATATTCAGGATGTAAGTAGCACAGTAAGGAATATTCCGGAAGTAGAGAGTGCAGTGAGGAATATTCCGTATGTAGATAGTGCAGTGAGGAATATTCAGGAATTAGGTAGCACAGTGAGGAATATTCAGGATGTAGAGAGTGCAGTGAGGAATATTCAGTATTTAGAGAGTGCAGTGAGGAATATTCAGGATTTAGAGAGTGCAGTGAGGTATATTCAGGATGTAGAGAGTGCAGTGAGGAATATTCAGGATGTAGAGAGTACAGTGAGGAATATTCAGGATGTAGAGAGTGCAGTGAAGAATATTCAGGATGTAGAGATTGCAGTGAGGAATATTCAGAATGAAAGTAGCGCACTCATATATATTCAGAATATAGAGAGTGCAGTGAGGAATATTCAGGATGTGGAGAGTGCAGTGAGGAATATTCAGGATGTAAGTAGTGCAGTGAGGAATATTCAGCATGTAGAGAGTGCAGTGAGGAATATTCAGGATATAGAGAGTGCAGTGAGGAATATTCAGGATGTAGAGAGTGCTGTGAGGAATATTCAGAATGTAGAGAGTGCAATGAGGAATATTCAGGAGGGTAGTGAGTGCGGTGAGGAATATTCAGAATGTAGAGAGTGCAGTGAGGAATATTCAGGATGTCGAGTGCGCAGTGAAATATACTTAGGATGTAGAGTGTGCAGTGAGGAATATGAAGGATGTCAGTAGTGCCGTGAGAAATACTCATGATGTGGAGAATGCAGTGAGGAATACTCAGGATGTAGAGAGTGCAGTGAGGAATATTCAGGATGTAGAGATCTCAGTGAAAAATGCTTAGGATGTAGAGAGTGCAGTGAGGAATATTCAGGATGTAGAGAGTGCTGTGAGGAATATGCAGGATGTAGAGAGTTCTGTGAGGAATATTCAGGATGTAGAGAGTGCAGTGAGGAATATTCAGGATGTAAGTAGTGCAGTGAGGAATATTCAGAATGTAAGTAGTGCAGTGAGGAAAATTAAGGATGTAGAGAGTGCAGTGAGGAATATTCAGGATGTAGAGAGTGCTGTGAGGAATATTCAGGATGTAGAGAGTGCAGTGAGGAATGTTCAGGATGTATAGATTGCAGTGAGGAATATTCAGGATGTAGGTACCGCAGTGAGGAATATTCAGGATGTAAGTAGCACAGTAAGGAATATTCCGGAAGTAGAGAGTGCAGTGAGGAATATTCCGTATGTAGATAGTGCAGTGAGGAATATTCAGGAATTAGGTAGCACACTGAGGTATATTCAGGATGTAGAGATTGCATTGAGGAAAATTCAGAATGTAGAGAGTGCAGTAAGGAATATTCAGGATTTAGAGAGTGCAGTGAGGAATATTCAGGATGTAGAGTGTGCAGTGAGGAATATTCAGGATGTAGAGAGTGCAGTGAGGAATTTTCAGGTTGTAGAGTATGCAGTGAGGAATATTCAGAATTTAGAGAGTGCAGTGAAGAATATTCAGGATGTA